>JACATO010000999.1:600000-933328 GCA_018389105.1 Nautilus pompilius | reverse complement strand
ACGAGAGAGAGAGAGAGAGAGAGAGAGAGAGAGAGAAGAGAGAGATGACGCCAGTACAGAGAGAGATGGAGAGAGAGAGAGAGAGAGGATGACGCCAGCAGTACATAGAGGAAGAGATGGAGAGAGAGAGAGAAGGAGAGAGATTCTGCCAGTACAGAGAGAGATGGAGAGAGAGAGATGATGGAAGAGATGGAGAGAGGGAGAGAGAGAGAGAGAGAGAGAGATATCTAGATGCTGAGGAGAGAGAGAGAGAGGATGATGGAGAGAGATAGAGAGAGAGATGACGCCCGTACAGAGAGAAAGAGAGAGAGAGAGAGAGGAGAGAGAGAGAGAGAGAGAGAGAGAGAGAGAGAAGAGAGAGAGAGAGAGATGACGCCAGTACAGAGAGAGATGGAGAGCTCAAACTGTGAAAGTAGAATGTTTCGCGTGTTTTCCTCTTATTTCCTAAACAAAATAAAATATTTATAAACTCTAAAAGGTCAGCCCACGATATGTGCACAAGCTTCCGATGGCCGAGCGTTAAAAATCCAGGTGAAGGATTGGTTCAGGCCCCCTGACGCGCCATCGTTCCCTTGTTTTCCGCCTGCCTGGTTGGCTCGCACCTAACCTTTGTAGCCGTCCTGCTGTATCTCACGAGCAAACCCCGCACCACTCCACACCCCCAGGTAGCTCAGGGATGATTATCAACGGACCGTGACAAGCGAAACTTCTTTTTTTTTTTATTTGTTGAATTTAGTTGGAGGTTCGATATCGAATTTTCCTACCCACTAACAAATTAGAAAAGGAACCGCTGAACGTGTACACCACACACGCCACACACACGCACACACACACACACACATACACACGCAACGCACGCACGCACATACACACACACACGACCCACGCACACACACACACACCTACACACACACACACACGCACATACACACACATACATACACAACGGACACACGCACACGCACACACATACACACACATACACACGCACACACGCATACAACACACACACACACAACACACGCACAGGCACACACACACACACACACATACACACACATACATACACACGGACACACGCACACGCACACACATACACACGCACGCACGCACATACCACACATACACACATATACACATACACACGGACACACACGGACACACGCATACGCACACACACGTGCACATACACACATACACACATATACACACACACACACGGACACACACGGACACACGCACGCACACACGCACACACACGGACACACGCACGGCACGCACACACGCATACACACACAACATACACATACACACACGGACACACGCACAGGCACACATTTGACTAAACCCAGATTTCTATGCCTGTCAGTTCATCTCCTTTATTTTTTGGTGTGGAGGGGAGGGAATCACTTATTATATTTTCTTTTGCTACATCTGCACATCGCAGCCTCGTCGAGGGTCAGTGGAGGTCAGCATTCCACCGAGCGAATATTCTCACCCTCTCCCGCTCCAGATCAGTTTCGGCAGATGTCGTTCACTGTTTATCGGAAAAGGGCTTTAATAAATTCGTTTTATCGGTAATCCGTTCTCAAAACCTGTCAACACATCCCCACCACCACCACCAGCGTCTCGTTAACGAACCAGTTCCCTTCTCTTGTACACCAACCGTTGCCTTGGTTTTCGTACGACTCAATCCCGGCGTCCTGTTCTGTCGCGGTAACATGGCGGAGTTTCCGGGCACGTCTCGGCGACTCCGATTCCAAGATGTCTGCATTCCCAGGGCTGTGGAGTCGCTCACCAGAGAGGACGTCCTGATCCACCGATCCACCTCACCCGTAACTAATGGCATCTTGGCGCAAAAGCAGAAGAAGAGGGCTTCCTCGTTTTTTGTCTGCTTGGCCGCGTTCAACACCGAGGCTTCCTGTGGTCGCTAATAGCAATAGAAATAAATTTATTGCTGTTTTAATTCTAAATTTAAGTTAGTTACTCTTGGAAGTTTCGATGTTCGCTTCGTAGCATACACTTATTACATGCCCGAGTAACAGCCTAAACTATTCGGTATTCTGGAGAAAAATGAAAAAGTCATAATTTAACGGTACAAAATACAAATGTAGTATATAGCGGTGTGGCTGAGGCTGTTTGATTCCGTCTTATCATTTAGAAGTCCCCCCTTCCCCCCCAAATAAAGACATTTATAAAATATGCATATTTATCACTCACCAACCAGATAACGAATGGATAAATCACGCAGCAGGAATATCGACTATTGAGACTTGCATTTTTAGGAAGAGATAACAATCAAGCCTACCATGATTATTTGTATTTTCAGTTCATTTAAATGTATCTTCTTCAAGCGTACAAAATGTCACAACCAATATTTAGTTCCAGTTTTAAATGGCAATCCTACCGTGAACTAGAATACTGATATATATATATATATATTTTTTTTTTAAAAAAAAACAAAGGAAGAATCTTTACTTGAAAAACGTGGAAGCGTTTCCTGTATCTAATGAAAACCACAAATAATTAGTATATTTTAATCTAAGCACTCTGTTGTGCATGTGCGCTTTGATCGAATGACTTATTTGCTGTTTCATTCCCCTCTTTCTTTATTGATCTTAACTTGCGGATGTCTGGCATTTTGCGCGTAAGAGAAATTGGTATGGAAAAAGAAGCTCTAAGAGATCGCTATATTAGCATCAGATGTTCGGTGAAACCGGTCAGCAATGGGTGCGCGTTAATCAACAAAACGAAACCGATTATGCATTGTTTCTGTTTGCTTTTTTTTCATATTAGCGCTCCAACCGATATCTAATGTCTTGCATTAATGAAAATTCTCGATATCTGTCATCAAATATTATGTGATGCGATTTCCACGCCACGAGAGTTCGGTCTTTTGCGAGAGTTCTGGGCGCAGCTACGTCATAATGAACGTCTACAAGCCGCTCGCCCCTGATGGGTAGTTTTGACGGCGGCCATTTCCTCACGTGATTCCTGCTCTTGGGATTCTTTCTTCTTGTCTGTTTTTCGTTTATTCTCGTTCTTTCCGCTTAAAAGATATAAAAATAACTAACTAAAAGCAAAACCGTTTACCAGACGCTTTAATAATAGATTTAATCAAACGTTCACATCTTAATAGCAAAATTGACGCAAAAGTGTCTCCCCTTTCCGGAAGTTCGATACCAGACCGACCAAGCGTAAAGGGTTACTTAGCTCAAAACAAAAAGCCGGTTGATACCAACTTTAGACGCCATTCCAGATTCCAGGACAGAGCCATTCGCCGAAAACACAGAACATCAAACTACTTATCCTCAGATGAGTACTTTAAGCTCTGCAGATAAAGGATTGTATCCGGCTTCCAACAGGATGCACGGGTCTGCGACACAAGAAGAGGTTTGACAATGCAGCAAGCAGCCCCTCTGGAAACAGAGAAAAGAGACCAGAGCTAGCTCGTCTCTACAAGAGAAGCTGTCTTAGCCAGGGCGCGCTTTAATGACCAGAGATAGCACACCTGTACGAGAGAAGCTGTGTTGTGATGGGCTCTTTCTCCGGAGGAAGGCACATTATGTTCGGGCGGGCGGAGTTCAGATACAGACATGTGATCTTGTTCCCTCGCGATTTTTCTGTCCTGCTTATCCCGAACAGGTATTTAATTAAATTTGCTATTGAGAAAATATTTAGTTATCTTACTGCGTGCAGGGTTAGCCAGAAATATACGTTATCGCATTGGAACTGAAATAGTTTCTTAACAGACTGTACTAATTAAAAGTTAGCTATACTATCAGATAGCGAGCGCCCAGAACCAAACGGAGAAATAGACAGCTATGGCGATACGTTCTACGCTCATTAGGTCGTGAATTTAGCAGGTGGTAGATACATCTACCTAAGTAGACCAATGGACGGACGGCGCCACCTACTGAGCCCGATCAAATGTACCGTTGTGCATAGACTTGTTGGTTGTCGGGAGGGGCAGCTATTGAAAAAAACAAACGGCAAAAGTATGATCGATAAAATGCTTCTGAAAATTCGGTTTTTCCATAAAGAGAAACATCTGGTTAACTGCGAGGCGCACGCCAAGAATGTTCGTGAAACAGTAACCAGATGAATTAATTCTGAAACATCGGGACAGGGAGGAATTAACGAAGATTATAGCGGTGTTTTTGTAAGTAAGAGCAGGCGAGAATAATCGATTTGTTTGTATTTAAACTTATGTTTTGTTTTACCATTCATGCCATTTACTAGATGGAGGATACTACTAAGAGGAGAGATCGAGAGTGAGAGTAGCTGGGGGCTCGAGAGTAGAGAGGAGAGATAGACCAGGAGAGAGCAGAACATAGGAGCGCTAGCTCGAGCTGAGCGCTCGAGCTATCTCGAGATCGAGATAGATATCTATCTCTCTGAGAGGACGCGCGCTCTCAGCTCATCTCTCTCTGAGAGGACGTCCTTACTCTCGGATCTCATAGCTCTATCGCACCTCTCTATCTCTCTCTTTCATCTCTCCGAATCCCTCTCTAGGGAATGGAAGTAATGAGATGATCTCTCTCCTCTCTATCGTCTCTAGCTCTCGATCTCTTCTCTCTTCATCTCATCTCTCACTCTCTCTCTCTCTCTTCAATATCTCTCTATAACTCTCTCTCTCTCTCATCTCTCTCTCTCCCTATCTCTCTCTGTACTGACGTCATCTCTCTCTCTCTCTCTCTCTCTCTCTCTCTCTATCTCTCTCTCTCTCTCTCTCTCTCTCTCTCTCTCTCTCCGCCTTTCTACGACGTCTAATGGATATATGCAAAAAAAGTGTGGGGATGAAGAGCTACAACCAATGTGAAAAGCTGGGAGTATGAATTCATCCGAAACGATGCTATCAAAGATACAGGACAAAGCCCTTGACCGCCAATGCAAAAAAGACAGAGAATAAGAATACTAGATAACTAAAAAGACTATTTACTATCAGGTCGTTACAAAGGTTTTGTCGGTTTTCATATTATGTTAATTTGGGGTTTATTATTCTCATGCTTGTGAAAGTGTATGTGTATAAGTTATATATTGTCTTGTAGCTGGTGCTTTTGCGTACATTACGAAAAACCTACCTTTTTAAAAATCATAAAATGGATATCTGTTTCAGGGTTCTGACCGAAGCATGGATAGAAACATTTTTTGTGTCATTTTGCTTCACGAGTTCAAACTGGGCCACAAAGTGAGCGAGGCAACTCATAACATCAAGCAGGGATGGGGCGAGGACACAGCAGATGAGCGCACAGTACGACAATGGTTTGTAGAGTTTCGATCAGGAGATGTGAGCCTCGAAGATGAGGAACGTAGCGGACGTCCTTCCAGCTGTGATGAAGATCGCCTGAAAGCCTCAGTTGAAGCCGATCCAAGAGAAACTGAGAAATTACTGGAGAGCTTGATGTCAGCACTGCAACTGCTTCCCGGCATCTTGACGTAATCTGCCAGGTGAAAAGGCTTGACAGGTGGACGCCTCACGAGTTGAATAAACAACAACAAAATCGTCAATTGGAGATCTGTTCTTCTCTTGTCATGAGAAACAAAAAAGACCCAGTTCTTTACCGAATCATTACATGTGATGAAAAATGGATCTTTTACGACAATCGCAAACGATCAGCGCAGTGGCTCGACAGAGAGAAGGCGGCTAACCACATTCCAAAACCCAGCCTCCATCCAAAGAAGGTCATGGTCACTGTCTGGTGGACTGCAACTGGTGTCATCCACTATAACTTCTTGCAACCTGGTGAAACCATCACAGCTGAAAGGCACTGTCGTGAAGTAAACGTTGTTCATCAAAAACTCTCCCAATGACAGCCAGCATTGGTGAATTGAAGAGGCCCAATCCTGCTCTACAAAAATGCTCATCCTCATGTTGCAAAAGTCTCTTCAGAAACTGAACCCGTTGGGGTACGAAGTTCTCCCTCACCCAGCCTATTCACCAGACCTTTCTCCCCTCAACAGCTTCCTTTGTGTGAAATCCTCCTCCAACCAAGCAGCAATTGAAACCGCCTTCCAACAGTTTATCGACTCCAGAAACCCAGATTTTTTTCAAAATGGTATAAAGGCGCTTGTACCTCATTGGCAGAAGTGTACTGACTGTAATGGAACTTAGTTTGGTTAACAAACTTCACGCTCAGTGACGATCTGAAGCCTCGTTGTCGCGGTAAACAGACCGACAAAACTTTTGTAACGACCTGATATTTTCCGGGCCGAGAGCCTTACGGTGGCCCGCATGCTTCGGAATTTTTTAAAAAAGCGAGGAAACTCGATTCTTTTTTACTATCCGGCGATACTCTAAATGCAGATGCTAACGCAAAAAAAAAATAAATAAAAATAAATGCACGGGCTGAGACCGAGTGCGCAGACTCGCTGGTTCCGCTGGTTCCGCACAGTTCCGAACCCACGGCCGAGCCACGCGAGAGCGCGGAGACGACAGACCAGCGAGCAGTTCCACACTGGGAGAACTGAAGAAGGAAAGGAAGGAAAAACGTTTCCTGGTTTCCACCGAATCCCCGCACGGACGACAGGTGTCCGGGTCTCGCGCGGTTGTGGGCGAGCCTGCGAAAGCGCAGCGCCATCTGTTTCACAGCGATTGGAAGCTTAGCGAGTTCCGACAAAGATGGCGACTTCGGTGCCAAGAAGGAATTGCTTGCACGTCGAGTCTTTAATGAGATTTTTAATGCCAATGAAGAGAGAGCCAAAAGACTTTAGTATCCAGCCCACACGAAAGACGCAACGATTTCTGAACAATTCCGTGTACTTCTCCGGCTTAATCTCTCCAGAGAGCGTCTGGTTGGAGAGACCCGCGGCCATTCATGGCCCTACCCGTCTCTGGCCCGCGACTAAGTAATACCGACGGTTTTAGAGAGGTTGATTTACATTCGGGATTAATTGAACCAAGTTAGCCGTACAGTTCCGGCAACAGAAAAACTGCTTGGCCCCTCCGGCGGCTTCCTGCTTTTCCAGAGAGGCAAACAGGCTGAAGACACGGGAATAACGAACATGGAAGGAAGTGCCACCGTCGGCACAGGTGTGCTAAATGAGCACAAGCACTCGGCCGTACAGCGTGAAACATCGCCTGCGCCAAGCAGCCAGGAGATGGTTAACTTTCTTAATGCAATTGTCAACTTGAGCTGTCAAGTAATTTTAAATTCTTAATGAGTACTATGATTTTAATCGGACCACGCGAATCTCCTGCAATCGCTCACGAACAGCCTACAAAGAGTTTCAGAAATCCAGAAGAACATCAGTGGCACAAAGAAGCCAGAACGTCTCTATCTCTCTCTCCTGTTCTTAATATTAAACAAATGTAACACGTAACAGCTATTGTTACTATTTTTAAAATCTAAATACACAAATTTGTTAGAAATGGCACGAATTAACATTTCAGATACTTTAATTCCAGCTATCAACAAAGGAAGTAAAAAGTAGTAATTTTTTAAGAAATAAAGTGCAATCTAACGTATTTATTTCCAAAGTAATAACAGTTTTATTCAGGAGATTGATTTCTTATTTTTACATGAAGAGATATCAATAAATCATTTTTCCATAGAAATTTGTCCTTATTTCGACTTCATTACTTCAGACTATGACACGGCAAACGCGCGTCACATCTGCCTTCGTTGCGCAGCACACCACGTGAGAATGATAAGCCGATGCATGCTGGGTAATGCAGTTTGGCCATTTTTGTTTTGCTCTTCTTTTTTTTAAATCTTTTTGTGGTGCGTGCGTGAGGGTGCGTGTGAAAGTTCTTGTATGCGTGTGTATCTCCGAGGAGAAGGGAGTGGAGGGTGGTGGCCGAAACCCGGTGTGGAGCGAGCCCCCGCTAAGGCACTGAAGCACCTCGTGTATCTGGCCGCCGAGGCAGCCAGAGTTAGGGGCGCAAGTGCCCCACGTTAGAGTGACCGCTTCCCCGGCCAAAAACCAATCTTGGGAAAAAAAGGCCTCAGCATGTCAAGTCTGGAAACTGGTCTCGATGCACCTAACCTTCCCAGCCAGATAGGCCGGCCAAAGGCAAAAAGCGCCCCTCGCCTCCACTCTTTTCGGGCAGAGGACTTTCCGTCTACAAAAGCCACTAAGCAGAGTACTCACCTCCCCACCCCCATAAGGTTGACCCCAAGTGACCTCGCCCAAAGGGCGTGGTCCTTGGTCTCCACCCCAAGTGGTATGTTGAGAGCACGATCCGCCGTTCTTAGCCAAATCATTTTTTAAATCAGATTCTTAAATATAAATTATTATGGAATAAGTATCATATTTAAATATACAATAAAATGTAGAATTTGGAGGGAGGTCAGGTGGTGTCATTTGAGAAGCTATGTTTTGATCATTAGTTTCTTGTTAATGATATCAAGTTTTTCTCGGAGCGAAAGAGTTAACAACGTGTTCGCGGTCAGGTCTGGCGACCTGTCCGTCTGATCGGTCCTTACGGAACTTTTGTCAAAACGGTTATATTTACAAATTTAATACAAAATAAGCTATCCACCTTTAAGGCCTTTTACAATAAACCGTCTTTGTTTTACTCACCACATACCATTCAATCTGTCGTTTTTCTTGCTTCTGATGAAATCCCAATTCCTCTTCTCTCGCTAATTTGTCACTAATCTCTAGATCAAAACTTCCATTTAGTCCACAAATGCCCCATTTTCATTATTTGAGGCAATTAAAATTGCAGTGGGCAATATCGTAAAAACCGATCGTTCCCGCTCACGACTCGCTAATTTGGCGACTGTTCCAATAAAGGAAAGTTTTATTGTAAGTTCAGCGTCATCCGCCACTGTTACTCGCCTATTGATGACGCATTTTATACATTGTATACTTGTGTTTTGGTCGAGAGAAAGAGAGAGAGAGAGGGGGGGGCCCTCCCTAAGTACTTTATAAATAGTGGCCGGTTTTACCTTAAAGAATTAGAAGTATTCTGTTTGGCATCTGGTAATTCCCTATAGTTGCCAGCCTCAATTAAGCTGTGAAACGTTCAGCTAAAATCGATAACAGAGCGCTAATCTTCTTTTTTTATTTTAAAAGGGTGGGGGGGGTAAATCACGTGGTTTGATTTTTTTGTTGTTGCCAAACCTACAACATAACATTATCAGTAAAAACATTTCCATTTCTAATACAAGGCTCATTTGACAAAAATAGATCAATATTTAATATCTTGTTGGTTTGTGTGAACTCTTATCGTAAAGGCAATTTCTCCTCGAGCGACGAGAGAGGGGCCGGATATTCCGCGGCTAAGCCATTTAATCACTTCTCGCTGGGTCCCGCAGGCGGATACCAGAAACTGGTTGTCATTTTGTAAATGAAAGAACGCGGGGCCCTAGTTCCGATATTAGGGTAGTGTTGGTGGGCGAGGGGTATCATCAGACCGGCGCATACCAGACCGCTGGTTTTACAGTCGTTTCGAGAAGTATGGAGACAGTAAGTCTTAGGCAACGAGGGCAATGAAGAAGGCGCCAGATAAGTTTCCGACCCTTCGCACGGGGAAATCTGAGAAATTTCGTAAATTAAAGGGTGGAACTGTTAAGAGGAACAATCCGACATCTGCTAGCACTGGTCAAACCGGTGTTCACGCAAGGGAAGGTGCATCGTGATTCCACGAGCTGTTATCGTGCACTTATAAACACATTAAAGAAAAATAATAATAAATGAGAGGAACAGGGGGAATTACGACATTGTTAAACCCATTTATTGTTGCATCGTGATCAAATAAAATGCCGCTAGCCAGAACGAGGCTTATATAAAACACGTGACCACACGCGAATCACCAGCCGCTTAGCTCCGCACTTCCATTAGAATGTACATAATGGGAAGTCTGAGCTTCCGCAGAATCCGCTCGCGCAAGAAAAGGGTTAATAGCGACCCATCCTTGCTACAGATCACGATTCCGCGACGAAGACGACACGAGCTGATGCGTGCGTTTACTGAAAATGGGGTGCATTAGCACATCGCGAGCTTTGGAAGGTGAGGTTAATGATGGCTCTTCGGCAACGACAGGGAGGGTCGACAGCTGCCCCGGTCTTTCCTGGAGTCGGCTGAGACTCGCCACAGAGATGCTGAAGGAGTCGAGCAGCCCCGCTCTCTGGGGATGAGTTATTAGTTTAACGGCACGAGTTCGACACATTGGTGTACGAGGAATGTCCGGAAACTCACCTGGTAATTAGTATTCTGTATTGTCGGGCGTCACGTGACAGCTTAATCAGAATTTGAAAAGCTGCAATCCACGCTTGGGGGCGCACCTGTCGACTAAGCGTTAACGCTCAGTAATAACTGAATTTAAGGGCAAACACGGTTACAGGGGCTCGAACAGGTTTCTTAGAAGAACATTTCTGCGAAATATTCACGGCTGGACGGCCGGAAGTTCCAGCTCGAGTGGCCGTGTCTCCATCCAGCGCAGCGCTCTCTAGCGTATATTTTTCAACGAATGTGTAGGTAAGGCGACAAAAATCTTATAAGTACAAACTGTGCGCGACTATTACTTTGGAATAACAATATGTATTCTAATGTAACATATACGTCCTTTTAGAGAAATTATGGCGGGCAATGCATCCATCCGTGTACTGGACATCTGAAACTCTCCTTCGAGAGGTGGGAATAGCGGAAGAGGATGGATAAACGAGATGAGGTTAAGACGATGTGAATTATTTAATTTCTCAGCAAAAATATTCGAAATTTAATTTAACTATTTCCTATGATTTGATTTCGTTATTATATATTAAGGTAGTCGATTGATCTGCCAGCCAATCATCCCGACTAATGGTCTGTTTGCTCTCTGTTCTTGAGGGTTAATCAACGCGAGTTGTACACAGTTGTCGGCTTCTCACGAACTCTGCTTAGACACACTTCTTCTGTTTTATTTATCTTTATTAATTATTTATTTATTTAAGATCAAGCTCACGGGAATTCAATAAATATAGTACATTCTTCCGTGATTGTGTTCCGACAGTAGGTAAGACTTAAAAAATGTGTTTTTTTTCTAACTTTAAGTAGAAATCTCTTGTTTAGGCGTAAAATGCTAAAACATAGTTCGCTTTTAGAAATTCGATTGTGGAGTTTTTAATAGATCGTTTTACCAGAATTTTCTATCATGTTATCGAACTTGGCGTAGGCCATCTTGGTTTCCTCTTCTCACCGATTCACCACGAGAACCCGATTTCTGCCTGGATAAGTTGGGATACAAGGGCTCGCCTGGCGCTCGTTTCGATATAGAGCGACAGGTAATAATAATAAAAATAAGTCAGTGTTTGGAGTTGTAAGGATGGATTCTCAACGAGTCAACTGTATCCATCGCGATTGATCTGGCAGGGAAAGGAATTCTCGTGTCCGCGGCTTAGATTACGTCGAGGGACAGAAATCATACCGCAGAGACGGATTTGGTTTGGTAGGGGGAGTCTCAGACAAAGGTTCCTTCCGCAAGAGTGACGATGCAGCAAATTGAGTGTACTGGGAGTCCAGTTCTGATTGCCGCTCTCGCCGGCTATGTCCTTCGGCCGGGTCGCCTGCCCCGCCCACCAATCCCGTGTGGCTCGCCTTTTGGCATTTGGAAACCCCTCAGGTGTACTCGGCAGCAGGTGCCTGACAGAGGCTTGTGTCGACCCGATTTCGAGCTGTGTGCAGTCTCTTGCTCGGAGAGCCGATCCGCCGTCTTAAAGGACAGATTTCCGTGACTCTGAGCAGAAATGGTTCAGCCGTTATAAAAGGGGTACCCGCTACGATGGCGCGGTGGGTGAGGGGGTTGTTCTCTTGGTATAAACTGTTCGCCAGCGACCTCGGCATTCTGTTAAACGAGAAGGCTCGCTCCCGGCGCCTTAATGGCCTCAGTGGAAGTTTGCGTCCATGTAGGGGTCCGTGAAACAGGCGCTCTCCGCCACGAAAGGGTCCGGAGGCGAGTCGCAGAGCTTACTACTGCCGAAGCCGGCGATTGGATTAAGTCTTAAAGCGACTTTCAAAACGGGCGTTTAGACGAAATCCAGATCAAAAATCGCATGCCGCCGACAGTTAATATAGGCAAGGATGCGGTCTACACGTAGAGCCTGCGCAGCCGTTACAACGGCGCATTTCTTGATGCCATACTATAGCGAGCGCAAGGACACCTGGATTTTAATATCGACGTTTCCCATCAAGATACCTGACTTCATCCGTTAGTGGTTAGCGGATTAGTGAAGTCGAGGGCCCGAGTTTGAACCTCGGTAGGTTCCAGCTCGATTGGCCCGTTCCTCCATCCAGCGCTCTCTAGCGCCTAACCGCGGAACTATGCTCCATCCTCGGTGGTGGTGGTGGTGGTGGTGAGGGGTTATCTCTATTGTACGGATTTGCGTAAAACGCAGCAAAATCTTGTGAAAAAAGACAAACGAGAGTTCTTCCGCAGCCAGACCAGTTGACGGATGTGACGTCACAACTTTCGCCGTTAACGCGAGCGCGGATAGAAGTCACCTTAAGTATAGAGAATGCAGCCATCTCGGGATTTGTGTGCAAATGGCGAATCTGCCTGCTCGTTACTCTTGACCGTCCGCGAACCAAGGACAACCAAGACTGCGATTCCCGAGAAAGGTAGTTTCTGAGCTACCCCGACTGCGTAGTTGTGTGTGTGTTTCTTTAGCCCGCCGAATGTACCGCTGTTGTCAGCGACTGGTACTACCCCTGTAAAGTCTGACTACCTGATACGTTTTTCCTATAAGCCCACAAACAAGACACCTAATGTGTTACAAAAGTATGAAATTAGAACGAAACTTTACCGGCGAGAAACGGTAAAAACCCATCCTTCGCTAAGTCTCGGCTCTGCTTTTGTAAAGCGTAGACAGGACTCTAGTAGTACGGTGCGAACCTTTCAGGCCACTTTTCCCGGATGTATAGCAGGGACTTCTCTGCTGCCGTAAAGAAGCACTCTCTTGCTAATCGAAAGAGTTCCCTGGTGAATGAGACATTCGGCCTGGACGTATACATCACTGACGGGATTAAAACGCTATACTGGAGCACAGACAGGCGAACGAACGAAATACCGTACGTCAGGGGTCTGAAGGACAGCCAACAAATCACGTTCGAACACCCTCTCGGTGTTTTTAATGAATTCGTCAACTGCGTACATCCTTTTAATGGGTTTCGGTCTGTTATCTGCAGAATTCTCGAGACAGTGTGGCCCCACCCACCACCACCACCACCATCAGCCCAGCTCGATGTAAACTTCTGAGCCATAGCCGCTTTGATGCTACTTCTCTAGATGAGAAACCAGTGGGTTTCTCGGTGTCTTCCCAGCCGATCTTCCCCACTACTCTGGAACCTAATTCTAAAGGGAAAAAACAACAACACTCTCAATATGTTCACTTTGATTTGTTGGCAAAACTTTGACTTCCCCCTCCTTTCGCTTGCGCCATACTGGAGCGCGGAAATGATATCCGGAAATCCAGCCAATAAAGACTGATGTCAGGAGACGTGGAATCACTGCTGTTCTACCGACAACACGCTCGCTATCTCTTATCCAAATAAAAATCGCTACTGCATGAAACTAAATAAATCAATCGTTTTAAAGAAGATCGTTGTTGGTGACGAACCTTTGGGGAAAATTGTCATTTAAGAGAAGACCAAATGAAGAATGGTAAAAGTGTCTAGGTCAAGGGATCAATAACGACTGAAGTAATTCTTGGGAAAGAAGAAAGCGGTTTGCGAGTTGGTATTTTTCGCGTTAAACTTCAGTTTTTTTGGCAAGTGGAGTCTTTGTAACCATCTTGAAAAATTAGATGGGGTGAGATGTTCACCCTCAGAGAAAAAATAAGCTCATTTTTAAGTGAGGAAATCAATAGGAAATGGAAAATAACGTTCTAAGTCGGCAGGGAAGAAAATAACTGCTACATTTCGGAGGAAAAACGTCTTTTTAATCCATACACGAGAGTTATCGAGTAAGAAGAGAAAAGAAAAACTAGAAGCGTTATTTTGTGTGTGTGTCTCGCCAGTCGTCGCTCTCTTACGTGGGCATTGACGTGGATGCTGCGTGAAGGATTAAATCCATGGCTGCTCGTTCCAACTATATTTTTATTTTTATTTTAAAAAGCCCCCGCTTCCCAGCCCCGTCGGACGCACGTGGAGTGGAGTGCGGCCAGTGTGCAGGCGCAGGAACTACTCGAACAAGAGGAGCCGATGACGTTTTTGCCTCGAACCGAGAACAAAGGTGGCGCTCCGTTCATATGTCTGCATCGCTGTCCGCTCTTATAGGCAACAAGGAACGAGCTGGTTGATCTACCCCCCTGGAATTCATCTTGGTTTCACGAGGTACCACGTGCCTTGGCGTCTACTCCCCTGGTTCTAAAATTGATCTATTCCGACACACGCCCTAGTCTTTAGAAAACAACAACAACAACAACAGGTCCTCCTTGGTCGTAAAAAGACGGCGTCCGGGATCATTCGCGTAATCTGTGCAGTCAGTTCGCCGGGACATTGACCCTTTACAGGGCGATCCCTTCGTCCGCCCAGTTTTTGGGTAACCCTTTTTGAATTGCGTTATTCTGCTGATTCCCATCCATTCATTTGTCGCTTTTTGAAGGTCGACCTCCCGCGAATCCTCTGCCGGCCCCGGCCACATCCGCCGAGACCCCGGAGGATCTTGGGTCCGCTAGTCGCAAAACGCGTCTAGGTGGCGTTTCCGGCTTCCGGTCGCTCCCCACGACAGTGCGGGGTAATCGGACGTCTCAACCTCGCCTCCGCGTGGCCAACTGAACTCTGGAAAGTCACCCCCTCCCCTTATATTTTTTCACGGACAAAAAAAATGACTCACCTTTCCGCCCTGGACTGATGTACTTCCGGAGGAAAACATGAATATAAACACACACACACATCACATGCGCCACTGGCGCCCAGCAAGAAAAAGCCCAGGTTCGAAACCTTTAACCATCCAATATTTAATATGCAGAAGCATTTTTTTTAAAAAAAAACAAACAAATTGTTGATAAAATGTTGTGATATTCGTCAAACTTCCAACGTTTACCCAGGTTCTATGTAACAAATGTCGCACGAGTATTGTATTCGTGGAGAGCTCACGCACCTTGCCCGCCACAAATCCAGTAATCTCTTCGTCTAAAGACCTACCGCGCCATCCGTCCTTCGGTTTCTTAATCTCGGATTAGTGGACGGGCGTTTGTGCCCCATCCTCTGTATTTGGAAATCCCACCAGAAGTCTTCTACGCTACTTCTTTAATTTAAACACAAGCAAAGTCACAAAGAAACGAAAGCAAAAAAAATAATAATAAAAAGTTGCCCGTCATAACTGATTAGGTTTTTAAAAAAATTATTTCACATCAATAATTTATTTGCAACATCGCGCCGCGAAATTAAAAACAATTTATAATTACATTAGTCTACTAAAAATACAAAACCCACAAGCTTCTCAAAAGTGACATACGCCCGTTTTCCAGCAGCAGATCGCTAGCCCATCTGGCTCCGAAACAGATTTAGCAACAGCAGATCACCAACATGGAAGCGCTTACACAGTCGAAAATACGTATCACAAGTCCAAATGTTGATTCATAATGAAACATAGACTTCAGACCGGTTTGTGGCAATCAAACTGCGAGGTGTTGTTAATTTTTATTAAATTTGCAAATAGGGGCGACCTAATTTTCTTACAACACATTTCCGGTGCGAGCTATTAAAAATACATTCTAAAATCTCGGGCTCTGAATTTTTAAGATAAGTATTTACTACTAAATATCTGCTAGATTATCCATAATTCTCTCTCTCTCTCTCTCTCTCTCTGTGGACTGACGTCATATCTCTCTCTCTGTGTACTGACGTAATATCTCTCTGTACTGACGTCATCTCGCTCTCTCTCTCTTTGTACTGACGTCACATATCTCTCTCTGGAGTGACGTCATATCTCTCTGTACTGACGTCATATCTATCTCTCTCTGTGGACTGACGTCATATCTCTCTCTGTACTGACGTCATATCTCTCTGTACTCACGTCATCTTTCTCTGTATACCGACGTCATCTCTCTCTGTGTACTGACGTCACATCTCTCTGTACTGACGTCATCTCGCTCTCTCTCTTTGTACTGACGTCATATCTCTCTCTACTGACGTCACATCTCTCTCTCTCTCTCTATCTCTCTCTCTCTCCGTTTATTCTCGGCTGCCAGTTATTACTTTTTTAAAAAGTATTTAATAAATTTTTACATAACTATATAAAATATTGACTCCAGTTTTTGAGAAAATTCACCAAAGGATATTGCCAAAAAATTTAGCCACCATATTAATTATTTTAGCATGGCAAAACTTGAACGTGACAACGAATTTGATGGAACTATTAGCAAACTCTAAATGTACCCGTATTTGGACACGAGGACTGTTTATGTGACGTTGTTAGTATTTTTAGAAAAAATAGCAAAAAAAAAAAATCTCTCATTTTTTAAAATCTGTTTTTTTTTTCCAGAATATTTTGAACAATCTGAAAAACTGAGCAAAACAATACAAATTTCTTTTTACAAAAATTTTGAACTTTATCTTGTGACTTAAATTTTGCACAGATAGACGAAGACAATCAGTATATCTGTCACCCGTTCCTAAGCAATCACTCGGTTTTTAAAGTCAATAAGGTTCATGATAAAAAAAAGATGGAAACAATTTTAAAAAATATATGATGATGTTAGGTTGAAGAGAAAAATGTGTTATGGATATGATATTAATAATAAAATTAGTTTGAAAGTTATGCACGATGTTCTTGATGGTTATGTTTTTGATTTAGATACCACGGCGTCAAAATGTAAATCTAAAGATTTTAGAGCTTCTAAGATCAGAAGTAAAAAACGGTGTTTTTTGGCTAAGAAAGCATTATAATTTTATATTTAAATATATATATTATATGCAAAATTTAAAGACAATGAAACTAATGTGAGAGAAGAGGAGGGATACTTTGCCGAAAGTATGTACGTGCTTTCTGATAACTTTAATTTTTAAAAAAAGAATCACTTTGGCGGCTTGTTTTATAACGTAGAAAGCACGATGCGCCAATTTAGAAAGTAGACATACGAAAATACTGCCAAGAAAAAGTAAATGTCTTACTTCGGGGATCATATTGTAGAACTGCTATTTAAGAAATTTAATACTCTTTATAATGGAAAGGATTATGTTGTAAAAAACAGAAAACTTCAGATTTATTTGTCTCTAGATATAAAGATAACAAAAATGCATATAGCTATTACTTTTACTTAATCTAATTGGTTACATAATCATTTTATTGAGTTAAATACAAATGTGAGAACTAAGTCTACGAATGGATTTTTGAAAAAATTGTATAGGTTAATGAATAAGTCTGTTTATAGCGAAACAAAAGGAACTTTAGAAAGTGAACATCTGCAGGCATTGTGACAGGCCAGATAGAATTTAGAAAAGGACACGTTAATAAAACTACCCAATTCTAAACCAGAGATATTATCGACGAAAACCTAGTTCTCTTGCATATAAAAAATAAAGTTATACATTTTTAACTTTACTCGGGAAAGTGCGCTTTATATTATTCAAAATATTCAGTGCGTGATTTTTAATTTAATGTTATGAAGACAAATGCAAAAATAATTTAACTATTATTTTCTATACAGAATGTACTTACGAACATATAAAATAAGGTATAAATTTCCTTACAGTAAAACATCTCTCTAATGTATATTATTTAAAAAAAATCTGTAGGAAAGATGAAAGCTAAGTACGCGAGGTAAATAATAAATGGGTTCTGTAGATTTAGGCCTAATAAATCTTGAATAAAAAAAATATTTGCGAAAAAATTTTTAATTCGGTAATCCAAAAAGAATTAGAACCACGAATTTCACTAAGGTTTCATTATCTCTCGCCGACTATAAATCGTATCTACTGGGTGAAAAGATGTCAACTTTACCTTATGAACATTCCAGTCTTTATTAGCGCATTAACACTTTTAGTGCGACCTGTAGTATTTTTAATGGAGCATTCTTGTTATTTTTGTAACTATTGCTTATGAAAGAGATGATAATATTTCTTCCCCATTTAAATTTTTCTAATTTACTTGTCCAAGGAGAAGCGTTATTTATCTTGAGAATTTAAAACAACTCACGTTTTTATTGTATCTTTTTTTTTCAAGATGTTATTCATAATGATATATTTGTGATAAATAACTCAGGCCCGCAATGGAAGAGTTGTCCGAAAACTAACAGCTGATTCTTATAGATTTTGGGATGCTGTTTTCAGTAAAAATAGTTTAAAAATTCCATCACGTGCCATGTTCCCACAAACTCAAATTTTCGATTTAAATATCTCCAGAATCACTGTATTAACCTTCTAAACAAAAAAATTAATTATAATTATTTTTTACTCTCTTTTTTACTCTCTTTTTTGTTTCCCTCTCTCCAGACAGTGAGATAAGCTGATGTCTCACTCCATTTTGCTTCCCCTTCTCCACTCTCCCTACTTGGGCTCAGTTGCAATTAGATCTTTGTGTGGGAAGGTTCTGTCATAACCAGTCTACTTTTCCAGACCTCTCATTTCTGCAGAAGTTTACTTTTTTCTCTCCTTTTTCCTTAGTGGTTTTCTTCTGTTTATAAGTGTACTAAATGGCTGCGAGGGGGGGGGTCGTCTTAAGGCACCTGACAACTTTTGTTACATTTGTGGGAACTTTGTAGTGAAGAAACAGCAAAGAAACATTACAGACTTTGTGGAGAAAGTGTATTATGCGCATTTTGGTGTGAAACTTGGTGACCAGGATAAGTCCGTGGCCCCCCCCACATAAAGTGTGTTCCATTTGTGTGGAAGAACTCCTACAGTCGTCTCAAATTAAGAAAACGTTTTTCCGTTTTTGGATCTCTATGATCTGGAGGGAGGGAACCCTGAAGTCACAGTGATGAGTGTTGCTTTTGTTCGTGTAGCGTATCTAAAGAATAAGAAAGAAATTTTCTATCCAAACCTCTCGTCGGCAATACGCCCTGTACCTCATGGCCCAGGTACACCAGTACCTTTACCTCCAGAAAAACTAGAAGACAGGCCTGAAGACTCTGAAAAAGGACAGGATTCTGATGAGGACTTTCACGATGTTTCAGGCAGCAGCGAGCCCCAACTTTTTTCACAGCTTGAATTGAATGACTTAGTCAGAGACTTAGGTCTTCCTAAACGTGCAGCAGAACCTTTAGGCTCTAGGTTATAGGAAAAGAACTTGTTGGCCCCTGGTAACTCTTTCTCATGGTTTATAAATGGAGAAAAATATTTCATTCCATACTTTTCTGAAGGTGACCTGGTTTACTGTAGCGATGTCCCTGGACTGATGGAGAGAGAGGTTTAACATACAGTATGACGTGAACCAGTGGAAGCTCTTTATTTACTCGTCAAAAAGAAGCCTCAAAGCAGTGCTTCTCCACAATGGCAACAAGTACGCTTCAGTGCCAGTAGGGCATTCTGTGTATCTGAGAGAATGCTACGAGAATTTAGCCTTAATTCTCACCGAACTGAAATACAAGGATCATGGATGGACGATATGCGGCGATCTAAAAGTAATTTCCATGCTTCTTGGACAGCAGGGAGGATACACCTAGTACCCCTTCTTCTTGTGTGAACGGGGCAGCCGGGATAGGGGCCAACACTGGATCAAAAACGGAGTGGCCGTGTAGGGTAGAATTAGAACCTAGAAGCAAAACTGTAGTACGGAAAGTTTGGTTGATCCAAGAAAAGTCCTTCTGCCTCCACTTCATATCAAGTTTGGACTGATGAAACAATTTGTAAAGGCTCTGTCAAAAGAAGGAGAGTGTTTTTAATACCTGCGCAACAAGTTTCCGGGACTGTCAGAAGCAAAAGTGAAAGGTGTTTTCGCTGGTCCAGATATTCGGAAACTTCTGAAAGATGATCATGGTGTGTTTGAAACAAAAATGGGAAGACCCCAGCTTTAAATGTATTGTGGAAAACATGCTGATGAAATTCAAAGACTTGGGTTGTTCGAAGAGCTTGAAGGTGCACTTCCTGAATTCTCATTTAGACTACATCCCCGAAAAGCTTGGTGCTGTTAGTGAAGAGCAGGGGGAGAGATTTCATCAAGATATCAAGATATCGAGGAGATGGAATGCAGATACCAGGGTAGGTGGAATGTCAGTATGATTGCAGACTACTGTTGGATGCTGCACAGAGATGAGCCGCAAGCTGCCTACAAGAGAAAAAGTACCAAAAGGAGCTTTGAGGGAAAACAGAAAAGGCAGCATAAGGACTTGTAGAGGTGAGTAAGTGTTGAGAACGGTTTTCTATCAATAATTTTGTAAATGAAACTAGTTAAAAAATTTTTTTTGCAAATAAATGTTTCAACCCCAGAATACCTATTAATTATCGCTTTTCCCATATTTTCGGATTCACTTTGTGAAAAATCCTTACGTGATGGAGGTCATATTTTAAATCAGAACACCAAACAACATAGAAATCAGTTATAACATTGCAGACACTTTTCAATGACCAAAATTTTGCAGGCCTGTGTGTAATTTAGCTTGAAATCAATTTTTCTTATTCTTTCTCTTCTTTTTTTTGTCTACTTTGCTAAATTTTCCACTTGCTTCTTTTTTGATGTCATGTCAACAGATGTATGTTTATTGTTGTTATACTAAATTTATTAATGTATCTAAAGTGCTTATCCAATTAATATTACTATATTTTTTAACTTTTCCACATATTATTTTTTAAAGTTGTATTAAATTATTTTATTTAAAAAAATTTCCAGTTTTATTTTCTTTAGGAAACACTTCATACATATTTAGAAAATGCATCTATTAGATTTATCACATATTTATAACCTTTATTCTGTTTTTAAAAGATCGTATATAAACTAAGTCCGCCCACCAGATACCATCTATTGAGTGAACATCCCCTTTATAAGATAGATGCTTCCTAACCTGTTATGTAATTATTTTAGTTATTACAAGACGGACTTCTTAAAGTTTTTTTCTTTACATTTCCATTTTAACCGGAACCAGTAACATATCTGATGGAAACTCCAGCTACTATTTTACTCTTTATAGCAGTTTTAACTATAAACTTATCTCTTTAAACTAGGATTTTGAGTTTAATTAAGACCATGGATTGAATCTCTATCAGTTTGTTGTTGTTGTTGCTGCTGCTGCTGCTGCTGCTGGGTACCATCAAAGCTGCCTGTGGAATCACTACAATTATGTCTTAAATCTTGTTTACAGCACTCTCGTTCACTTTTATTAATAGATTCTTCACCGCGCTTTGACGAGTTATCTGGATTTAATCTTAAATCTAATCGTGTTTCCGTATCACAGCAGTTATATCCCGGTAAATGTTTTTACCAAGATATGTAAGCCCAGGAAAAACCGGGACATTTTCCTAAAGATGACTACGTATCACCTCCGGGGATAATTTTTAATCTTAAAACTAAAACATTATTTTTTTTTTTGCTCACGAATTTGTTACGTCCCTCTTAGCATTAATCAACTATTTTCTTATTAATAACCCGTTCGTGATTTTTTATTAGTTTTTAGTTTTAAATTCTGAACAGTAACTTGTCGTTTTCAATATATAAACTAGTCTGAATTCAGAAACACAAGAGAGTATATTTTCAACCGATCCTTTCTTCTCTTCAAAACTTTTCAGATTCCGCTTTGAGGTAAACAAAAGACTTCTGTTGTTGATTCCGTAGGCAGTTTTTGCTGAATCTGCAAACAGTGTAAACGATTCATATAGTGATTACGAAGAGTTTGTGTCTTCTCGTGATATTAAGTTGGCAGACAAAAGTTGCTGTGAATGTTAGCCTAAAACTAAACAAATCAAATTAAATGAAAATAAATAAGTGGTTCTTAATCTTAAGCATTTCCTTTTTTTATATAAATGAATAATTTTAAACTTATTTATAAATAAAAAAAATTAATTAAAAATCATAATTTTTAATTACCTATGAATATACATTGGTTGATTATAAGAAAAACCGATGCGGTAGACCTTCATCTATGCTATTAAATCCAGGGTTCTTAAATTATTCAAAGTTTAATTTTTTTTTTTTTGGAAAATTTAATGTGGGTTTGCTAATAAGATTAATAAATAACAGATAATAATATTTTTCAAATAGAAATGCATTGGAAAGTAAAATTTTAAACGTAAAATGTTTGTGAATAGGAGAGAAATGTGTGCGATCCTCTAAAGACTGAAATAATATTTCTCGTCCGAGAGAAACTGACTTAAAGTTTAAAATTTGTTTATTTTATTATCTTATGTGGGTAAAAAAAACAACTTTACATCATTTATATTTGAGGTAGGCATAATAATATTATACCGTTTAATACAAAAACTACCGCAAACTTCTCAGACAAATCAAAGGAAGTAATTCAATTGTTATCCTGTTTTCACTATCTAAAAAAAAAGTTTCAGCATTTTTGGGATGATTTAGTTTTTTTTAAAATATGACTTTTGATACATTTTAATATTTTACAGACAAACTGTGTGATAAATTTAACTGAAAGTATCATTTAAAGTTTGATAAATTATAGTGTAGTTTGAAAGCTTTGCTTACATAGTTAAACGATGTCGTAGGACGTTACGCTTGGTTGATTTTTTAAAAATATATATTACATATGTTTTGTAAAATGAAGTTTTTTGATGAAAAAATAAGTAAAATTCTAATACTAAATCAACTGAATTATTTCAGCCGATTATTAACACAAACAAGCAAATACCAGCATCTACTCAAAGCTGATAAGTTGTTCTTTTAGTGCCGCCAAAACTAATACCAATAGATGGTCTTGACCCTATTTCTTGATCAATTCCACAGGGTCCTTTAATACCCGACAACAGAGAAGTAGATGCAAATGCTGCAGCTTATTCGTCTTCTCAGGATGATCAGTCTGCATTTGCCTTACGACACTTAGAATTTAATAAGCATTTAATTGAATTATCTACCTTAGAAGGAAGTAAACCCTGATAATCTTAATTAATGGCGGTAGTTTTAATTAAATCTAACCCTGACACACCGCTCCTAGTTCACGGGAAACTTTAGCTGAAACAAAACCAGACAAAAACATTCTTATGAAAAATAATGTTTCAATTTGAATATGCGGTTCTGGTATTTATCACAACAATAAGGCTGCACATAATAAATTACTTTGAAGGAAAAAAAACTATAAATAAATCAAATCTTAATAAGTTTCTTCTGAGCTAACACGAAAGGGAATTATTAAAAGTCCGGGAAGATTAATCTAAACTAAGACAACACAGGCCACAGACTGAGGCAAACATACTTCGGTAAAAATGCAAGATTCTAGTTTTTACCCTCAGATCAAAATCACTTAATTGAAAAACTTAGTTTACGTTTAGCATCTAAACAAGTTTGAAATAATAATGTTTTTAATAAATTAAATGCGACTGATGATTAATTATTTAAATTAAATTTAATAGATTAAACTATTTTTAGACATAAATGGTTGAAGGTGTATTGTATAAAATGACAAAAACGCATTGAAAAATTAGCAAAACAAGGATCTTTATTAGTTTTAACTAAAAAGTTGATGGTTAAAAACTATATTAGGGTTTAAATCTAAAACTGCATCTTCTGGTTATAATAAAAATGATAATCCATTTTATCAATTATATTTTTTAAGTATGTGATTTAATAAAAGGTTTATATATGAATGAAAATAGCTTCAAAAAGTTATATATATATATTTTCCAAATGTTCACCTAGATATAAAATAAATGAAATACCAGAACATGTAATTTATTTACTATTTAATACAAATGGTATTTATTTAAATTTGGATTACAAAACGAGTTGAAAATATGGAAGATTTCCAAAACTATTTTAAATTTATTTAAAGAAAGTTTGTTTGTTTTTTAAAAAAAAATTAACGCTTGAGAAAAGACGAATTTAAAGAAAATATAAAAAAGATTGATTAATACTTTGATGGTTAGCTAGGTATACTTTTAATAATCTAAAACAAATTAAAGCTTCTGAAGATGGTGTTGAAAGTATTACTGGAGTTTTACAAAGCTTATGATTCTTAAAAAAAGTAAACCCCAAAAATAAATAATAATTCTAATAATTCACAAATTAGATTTCTCATCCTAAACATAAATTCATTAATTGCTAGATTGGAAACTAAAAGACTTACGGGAAAAGTCAAAATACTTATAAAGCAAATAAAAATGCTGAAGAAATTTTTTTAAAATCTGCTAAAATTACTATAAAATTGGCTGGTGCTTATATATTTTTGTATACTAAATGGAATATATTGTCGTAACAGAGGATTTAATTGTTGATGAAACTACTGGGTTTCATGAGTTTGAGTTTAGAACTGGGACAAATCTAAATAATCCTGGAGTAGAAATTGATATTGCAATTTAAAATCAAGATATGTATTTTTTATCACATAAAACTGGGATATTGTTTGAAGGAAAACTTTAAAAAACTGATAATAAGAATTATGCTCATGCTGATAATATAAGTTTGACAAATTGGGGTATTTTTCATTTATTTAGTCAGATTAAATATATTTTTGTGGTAAAGAAATTAAGACTATACTTTATCCGAATCAAGAGACAATGACGAAAGAATTAATATTATCCATACGATCTTTCTAAGTCACACGGATTCAATCAGTGTTGGTATAAAGACTCGATTGAAGCAGCCGTAGATGATAATATAGAATTTGAAGCAGGACATGATCACATAATAGAAAAATAAAATCCCAGATAGTTTTATTTCTGTATCTTCCTAACTCACATCTTTGTGTTTTGTGAAAACGTGTATGGAATGAAAAATCGAATTGTTTTGACAAGAAATGGAGATAACGATGCAATTTTTAGACAGATGGAATAATTTTTTGAAGATAGTATTATATATGCTACATATAAAGTTAAATAATCCATAATATTGATTATAATAATAGGCAGCTTCATTTTATTGCAGTTCCACACAGTATTGATTTTTATTGGGGGTTCGCTATTTCAGCAAGAACAGAAAACCCTATTTATATTGTGTTGCGATTTCAAACCGCTAAAGATAATAACCAAGAAGCCAATCTTTCCATATTTAATAAGTGTTCGATTACCAACGTTTGTTCCTCTAGATAGGAATAAATATATCCCACACGATCTAAATCTACGTTTTAGAGGAAATCGTTTTAGTATAATTTATAAAGGAATTGTAGAGTTTGAGCGTGAGTTTCATGGAATAGCTAATACGGTTTTCGGTAACCAAGTTACAACTATTGAGTTTAAAAACTTCACTCTCAGATCGCCTGACGTGAATCGACAACTTGAAAGGCTAAAAAGTAGGGTTGTTTTTAACCAAAATTGTCCTGTAGAGACTGGAGCCTTTGCAGTTGTTTTGTCTGATAGAATTATAAATGTACAATCAGATGGTAATAAATTGAACGTTGGGTTTTAAATCTGTTTTATAAAATGTTTTGCTAGCTATACGGAGAAATACATTTCTCACGTGTTTTCTTTAATTGAACATCAAAAGCAAAAATGGATAAGGGCACTTGAGGGAGTTACTTTGAAGTTGAATAAAGATGTTGATTTTCTTATTCTTCTTAAGAGGAGACCAACAAATATTGAAAAAGACACAGATTTCGATTTAAAACAGTATGTCTCAAATAAAACATCGTGCAGAAGAAAGGTTTTTACCTGTTCTTGCTTGATCTGTTTTATGGAGTATTTTATGGCAGTCCTTATATCTAAAAAGAAAAAAGAAGGGCAAAAGCTGTAAATATGGGCTAGATACTGCAGCTGAAAAATTATAACAAACAAAAAATAACAGATATTTAATTACTGGTGCTTGTAAATAGATTTGTTGGTAAAGGCTTAATATTTGGACCTAATTCAGCGTTTAAGCATATTTCAATAATTAATGCTATTCTTTAATTATTAGATGTAAAGACCTTTAACAAACTTTGTTATGGAAAAGTATGGAAACAATTTAAATATTCAAAGGAGTTTTTAGGAGAAGCCCTCATAAAACTAATAGAACAGAATATGATGTCTTAATTTTAAATTTAGTTAAAAGTCATGGTACACACTGAACTTGCTGGTATTAAGTTAATAAAAGTTAGAAAAAGGGAAAATACTTAACGTACTAAAATGATTTCCTTGCTTAGCTTTGTTATTCCTGTATCGAGTGTCGGTCTCATTATTTATTATTTGTGCGCTTGATTGACATTTGCGAAGTTCTGATTTTGAAGGATTCGAAGCGGAAGTTCTACCTTCCTTATCCGGCTATATATGTATGTGTCTAGTTTTAATCGCTCCCCCGAGTTGTTGCTAATTGCATCCTTTATTACATCATCTCGTCTTTTTTTCTTCCGATGCGATTTGTGTTGCTGCTATAATCTTCCCTTTTGTAATAGTGTTTGGTTCTTCCCTAACCCTGCTTCCATCTCTGCAGCGTTTTCCGAGTTTCGGATGCGTTTTCATCTTCTGAATTTCGTCACTTTTTATAGTCAAGAGAGAAGAAAGAAATTCACCGGCCAGCGTCAGTAGAGGTTTGACAGGTAGTGCGGACCCTGCCCCCGAAAACCGACGTTCTCAGACTCTATGATAATTACCAAGAGATAAAAATTAACTTTCCCACGCGTTTCAACCGATACCTCACTGAGAAACAACCTACGGTCGACCGGCGCCCCCGACCCATAGAAGATAGAGAGCGCGACGAGTCGAACCGAGAGAGAGAGAAGAAAGAGAGATACAAAGAGAGGAGAGAGAGTGAGAGATGCGAGAGGAGAGAGAAGAGAGAGAGGCGCGAGAGAGAGAGATAGAGAGAGAGAGAGAGAGGAGAGATGAGAGAGAGAGAGAGAGAGAGGCGAGAGAGGAGAGAGAGGGAGAGAGAGAGAGAGAGAAAGAGAGAGGGAGGGGAGGGAGGGACGTGAAGAGAGAGAGAGAGAGAGAGAGAGGATGAGATGATGGAGATGGAGAGAGAGAGCGATGGAGTGAGAGAGAGAGAGAGAGAAATGGATGGATGGATGATTGAGATAGCGACATTGTTTTCAGTACAGCGGACGCAGTAACAGATACTGCGATACGATTAAAATAAAATTTGAGTTGCCGAAGGAATCAGGGTCCAGTGTCTATAAATCGGTTGATTAAAATTTACTCTGGAGTTGTTTGGAATTAAAGGCAGGTTTCATATATTCTAGTGGGTTTCTATCTGCATTAAGGATCTTGTTGGAGTGCTTCATGACCGATAACTTAATAAGCACAACAAATCTTTGCCTGTATTTTATCTTCCCCGCCAAACAAACACAGGACACTTTCGCTGAGTCCACATCCCACGCTCTGTATGCTTCATTGTTCTGATTTATGCGTTAATCCCCGCCCCCCCCACCACGCATCTGCTCGACACGTGATCAGACAAGAGTCGCTTACGAATAAAACAACAAATTGTTTACTTTCATTATCCACATCTCTCGCTGCTCCGCGTCAAATCCCGTCCCGTCCGTGTTTCTGTTTTCCAATTTTTCACCCTGTCGGTGGGTGGGGGTCAGACCCACCCGACCTACTTGAAAAAAAACAACAACAAATGAGCGAACAGCATCACGTTACCATGGCGACGTATTTCTTCAACGGAAGAGAAAAAAATCGAGCAGAAAGGTCGCCTGGATGGGCTGGCGACGGATCTTATCGCCCGTGAACCTCGAATATCGACAATGGTGGAAAAAATTAATCTTAGTTTCCGGTCAACAAACAAACCCCACCCGACCCCAGCCAGTCTTGTTTTAAATTTTAACCCTTTCCCACGAGTGATTGTCCGGGTTGTGTGGGGGGGGGGCGATCAAGAGAAAATGGCGCAAGGAGGCAGGTCAGACGGCTCGCTGCTGATCGCCCTGCGAATTCTCCCCACGGCGGCGTTTAGATAACCTCCCCTGATGCATCCTCCGGCCCCGAGAAACAGACCCCCACCGATTTGTTTGTAATATTTGCTGACCTTCTCTTCTTCTTCTTCTGTTTTTTATTATTATTTTTTTTTCCAGATGGCGGGTTTTCCTTCTTCTTCGTGGTGCTGCTCCCCTCTGTCGGATATCGCCGCGCACCGGAGCAGATAATTGCGCCGAATTACAAATTAAAGACGGGTTATGAGAATACTCGTAACCTAAACAGCAACGCCATTATAGGTGGCTCTCACACAGCCGCCGCCCGCCTCCTCTACCTGTTACGATCAGTCATCGATCGAATCGGTCCTGCCTTACCGATATCCCCATTTAAGATAACGTTCTCTGCGCGTCTTAGTTGCGAAATTAGATGGTCGAATTGCCGTATCCTGATATTCAAATTAAACTTTATACTTTAAACGAGCGGCTTTCCTCTTTCTTTCATATTGTAAAAGGAAATTTGCAATTTATAAAAAAAAAACAAACTTAGGTTTTTGCTTGCAGTTCAACTACAATGCTATTGAACGTGTGGGGAAAAAACAAATACACTACCTAAAAAAAACAAACACACCTAAACACAGAGTCAACAGAAGAGAGTGTGTACCGGCTTTCAGATGTTCTGACCGGGTAATTTCGCTTGTATTTAGCGACAATTGTTAAATTCTGACAGACTTATCTGCCATTTTCGCGTACAAGCGCAATTGGAAGAAAATATGATTTGTTTGTGTCTTTGATCAGTACCCTCCTCCGATCGAGAGAGAGAGAGGGGGGGGATATGACATACATCAGTGGAGAGGAAAGATGGAGAGAGAGAGAGAGAGAGAGAGAGAGAGAGAAAAAGAGAGAGAGGAGATATAACATCAGTGGAGAGAAAGATGGAGAGATGAGAGATGGAGCGAGAAAGAGAGACAGAGGGATATGACATCAGTGGAGAGAAAGATGGAGAGAGAACGAGAGACGGAGGGGGATATGACATCAGTGGAGAGAAAGATGGAGAGATGGAGAGAGAGAGATTAAGAGAGAGAGGGGATATAACATCAGTGGAGAGAAAGATGGAGAGATGGAGAGAGAAAGAGAGACAGAGGGATATGACATCAGTGGAGAGAAAGATGGAGAGATGGAGAGAGAGAGATAAGAGAGAGAGGGGATATGACATCAGTGGAGAGAAAGATGGAGAGATGGAGAGAGAGAGAGTTTGGGCTTTGCACAATTTGAAAAAACATTTGGCAAATGTTATTTTGGGGGATGATGTGTGCGTGTACTGTAGCATCAGCACTCCTCTCACTCAAAACGAGGCTAAAGTCCAGAAAGTCGTCACCTGTCAGGTTTCTCTTTTTTTTGCGAAATTACGCGAGTAGCAACTTACTTCTTTTTCCAAACCCCCCTCTAAATATAGTACTGCGTAACTTTATGCCGACGCTCGCGTTAATTACTCATTAGATGTTTTATAAATACATGTACCGTGCACCACACATTTACTGCCTAATGAAGCAGTAGCCTGAGGCTTCTTGATGATCATTGTTTTGCTCCAGTGGCGAGCGTTTTTCGTCATGTCATAAAGGTAGATAATTGTGTATAAACATCAAGTGTCTTGTGCATCTGCGGTGTCGAGTTATCTCCCATCACAGCTTCTGGTTAATTTATTCTCCACACCCCCCCCCAATAACTCCTCCCCGGAGGCCGCTTTTCTTTCACCGCGGAGTCTGTTATTTTTTTTTTTTATATATATATATAATTTTTATTTAAAAAGCTAGTTTACTGACTTTGTCCGAAGGCTTGGACGATCCTTTCACTGCTATCGAGAAGCAGACGGTCGGGCATTTACGACATTAACCGCCCCCCCCCGCTCGTTTGACGAGCCGCTTTGCCACCAAGTGACGTCACGGCTTCGTCGGGGCAACTGTATCAACAAAATGGCGTCGGTTTGTTTTGGAGGAGGCATCGACGACGGATGTTTCTCCTGATCCTCGGAAAGGCAGAGAAAAGGAGTAAGCTTAATTTAAAAAAAACAACAAAACAACAAATAAATAAATAACAGCATGACTGTCTATGGCCTCGGCGGAGGATATGACCACGGTAACATGTCCATCGTGTGACTACTCGGTTTCCCAGGTGAGGGGTACGAGGCGGACGATCTGCCCCAACTGCGGGAACTTCTACAGCAGGGAGGCCGCCGAGATGTCCCGGGTCAACTTGCAGCAGCGGAATGCCCACACCAACCGACTCCCGAACCTGCAGGACCGCCCCGTGAGTATCCGTGCCGACCCGAACCCGCCCCATCGCCCGTACAACCGTAGTAACATCGAGGGGTCGGGCCCCCGTCTGTGAGGGTTACTCGTCGAGTGGGGTTGGGGTTGGGGATGGGGACGGGACAGACGTTAGAGTTGAGGTTCGTCCGTTGGTTTTCGCAGAAGCAAATCGAGATGTGCTGTTCGAAATGAGAACACTAGCGAAAGGATTAGGCTGTCACCTCACCCCCCCCCCCCCCAGGAAAGGAAAGGAAATGGCATATAAGAGAAATAATACATCAGCCCTGCAATTACAGTGGATGGACCGAAACTACATCTAAAAAATTTGGGGAAAAAAAGCGTAATTATTTAATATGATGTATTAAAATAACTCGTGCATTACTACATTCCAAATACTGTTATTTAAAACAACCAGTGAGCAAGATTAAATGGCCATTACTACATTCCAAATACATCGCTTAAAGAAATCCATTGAGCAACTTAAATTCTTGCACTGACTACACGCAGAGTGAACAGGACTAAGGAGAAAACAGTTTGTGTAGGTGTCACAGTATAGTATGGTTGCTGATCGGTGTATGGCTGCATGTGTTTATTATATTTCATTATGAATAAAAGAATAGGAAAGGAATCAGTTAAATGATTTGACAGATTTATTGGTTAGAGCAGCAGCTTATTTGTATACCTTTGTAAAATTCAGGTGCGGTAATATCTTTGGTTCACCTCTCTGCCTCTGAAAGCCGAGTAGAAAGAATCAGCTTTGGTACTACCTGAGAGAGGAGGAAATTTTATTATGGTTTATTCATATTAAAATAGAACTTGCTATTTTCCATTTATCCGGAAGAACGTTTTATTGATGTGAATTATGCAAAATAATTAAAAGTTTACAGATGATTTTCTTTTTGTTTTTTCAATCTTAGAATCATTATCTAACTTTATGGAATTTGTATGCACAACTTTGATAACTTTATTTTTGTTTCTATTGGAATGATTGTAGAGTTGCTATCATTTTTTTTTTACATTACTTACTAACTTTTCCAATTGATTCTCTTTTTTTTTTTTTGCATTTTTATTGCATTAAAAAATTCTTATTAGAAAACCAATGATTGTCATATTTAGATTGCTGGCTGTTTCTGTTTATCCATTTCATTTTAGAGATGACAAAAATCACTTCTTTTACTTCCCTACCTTCCTTACAAAAGCTTTTTTCTTATTGTGAATAAAATAAAATTACAATACAAGTGCCATTAAACATAATTACATCTAATGTATGGTGAAAATATTGATAATAATTCTCACTTTTAACTTTGGCTTTGGTAGACTGACATTAGTGTGTCTTTTGATTTTATGATTCCTCATTGTGAAGATTAACTACACTTGTTTCCAAAAGTTAAACAATAAAATATTCCCAAAATGGTTATAGTTTTATTCACCAAATGTTGAACACAAATTCATCTTTGTGTAAGCAAAACTTTTGAATTGGAAATTTATGAGAACATATTGCAAGTTATTTAACATTGAGAAATTTAGTGATGATTCTGATGAAGAAAATTCACATCTTTATCACTCAAGCTATTTTTTGAACTGATTGTCATAAAAAATCTAATAGAATCTAGTCTACATTTTTATGTTTGGTTACATCCAGTGTCTCCTTGACAAACAACAGCTATAATAATAATAATAATAATAATAATAATGATAATTTTTTTAATTAAAGGTTATACAAAATAGACTTGAATGTTAACAAGAATGAATCTTAGATACATGAAATTAAAAAAATTAAAATGTAAAACATGCAATATTTTATCAAGCTAATATTAAGACAAAATAATTTCATGAGATGATCAGTTTCACAATTTGGGTATAGTAGCATACTACTAAAAGTTTTCCAAGGATAAAATTATTATCGACAAACTCCGAATATTACATCTATTACGAGTACAATTTGATTTTGTTCCAAACCTTAACCTCCCCCTCTTTTGAGACCACAAACAGTATGACTGAATTTCCTCCAGTGTAACAAGTTTTGAGCTACATGTGAATATGCAGCTCTCTAATTTTCACTTAATTGTCAATATGCTGCCTGCTGTCATTTTGGCATTTAAGAAATGATTCATTGCCAAATTGGTAATTTTATAATGTTGGTGATACAGAATGACATGCTAGCCACAGAACTTACCAGAGGGATTGGAATACTGAAGGTTGGAGCAGCTCAGTATCATGTGGCAGATGAGATGAGCTTAGCAAAAGCGGAAGTGCCATTTTTAGAGTCTGGACTCAGTGTCAAACTTTGGTAGTGTTGCTAGACAACAAGATTAGGGCCAATACAAGTCAACATGAAGTTCAAAATGCAACAGGTGTTAATATCTCAACACATCTTGTATGTGATTAGCTTTGGGCTAATGGTATACAGTTAAAAAATGTGTGTATTCACATACAACTAAACAAAGGCCATCGTGAGGCATGGCAGGATTTGTAGGGTGGACTGTGAGAGATTGGACCATATCATTTTCACAAGCAAGTCCAGATTTTGTCTGGATTTTATAGATCAACATATTAGAGTGTGGAGAAAGCCAGGGGAGAGGTTTCAAGATAGCAACTTAGCTGAACAAATTCAGTATGGAGATAAATCATTGATGATGTAGGGAGTAATTAGCTGGAATGTCAAGGCTGATGTCCATGTGTTCCAGAATAGCAGCATGACAGGTTTAAGGCACAGAGATGAGATCTTTTATGTTTATGCAAGGCCATACACTAGTGCTATTGAGGGTAACTTTATTATTATGAATAATAATACCTGTATGTATACATCATGGTCAGATAGTCAACCAGTACTTGTAGCAGGATGCAATTGCCAGCTCATTCTCCAGACCTTAATCTACACACATTTATAACATACTTCAGACTGCTGTTGCAAAATGTCCCGTGTACCACAACCCTTGCAGGAACTTGGTGAACCATCATAGTAAAATGGGACGATTTGGCCAAGATCAACATCAAAAACATCAGGAGCATGAGATGCTAGCACCAAGCTATCATTCATACTAAAGGCTTTCACACATGATACTGACTAACTTCTGAACAGAAATTTGCCACATTGAAGAAAATTGTCAGATTCTGCACTCTGTATTGATAACTAAAAATCTTTGTTTTTGAGTAGTGTCACTATCGACCCACCTTGACTCCCTTGTCAAAGATATCAATAAATATTTGCTAGCATTAATGGTTCTTTAAACTATAGTCTATATAATTCCAATTTCACTTTCCTTATGGTACCTAACAGCATTATGACACTGTCATTTTATCCATTGATCCCTAGCAACTTGCTGAGTACTATTATGTTATCTGGATTTTTTTACAACTTAACATTCGTAAATTGTATTATGCTTTCTAATTTAGCAATTTCTCATTTTAGGTTTGCAGATTTTTCTTATAACTGTAAGTGTGTAGCTAGAACCACACAAAAAAGGGGACCAGTAGCATTGCTATAGTTTGAATGAAAATTATTCAGATACTGCTAATAACAATTTCTAAATTATTATTATTATTATCTACAATCTTATAAAAATGCTAATATTTGTTGTTTTGTTGGCAGAAAAAAAGCAAATAAGTTGATTTATCACTAGATGTCCATCTCTTTAGTATCAGCAGCTGTTGCTGAAACATAATTTCGTTATACAATAGAAAGTAAATCTGCATTTAAAACCACAGAGCACATTTTTTCAAAAAAGACAACAAGAACAATAGTGTAAGTAAATTAAAATATAGTAAAATGTTGCATAGTTGCAGGCATGACTTATGTATTTATTTATTGATCATATCTATACATTGCAGTTATTGTAAGTTGTACTTTTTATCTCATATGTCAGACAAGTTTATTCATGTCTTGCTGAAAATAGTCTTAATGATTAATACCACAATGACTGTGTGTGTGTGGTGTGTGTGTGTGCATAAGTAAGGGTAAAGACGAGTGCATTTTTTGGATACAAAATGTAAAGTTAAAAAAAATGCAGTTTTTTATACCATCAACAGATAATTTGTATATATCTCTATACTAGATCTGCTATAACAGAAAGCTAGAATCTTAATGAAAACGTCATCAAGAATAGATAGAAAACCAAAAATATATTAATCTATGCATTCTTTATATCTTAAATATCACTATAATATAGACCAGACAATAAGTGTGTATTCTAATCAAGAAAATTAGAATTTGATGTGGATTTCCATGTTTATGGCAACTATGAATATAAACCAAATGTTAGTGGCTGTAAAAAGTCATTATTTAATAGCATATAATATTAGGAAATCTGTCAGTGTTGTGAGGTGGGTTAATGAATAAATTCAGTTTCTCTTCTTAATTGTAATATACTTAAAATTATAACATTAGTCACATGCATGCTGTCGACATACTTTGTTATGCTAATGAACCAGGAGGAGTTTTTTTTTTAATATTAATTTTTTATATTAATATGAAATTTAAAATCCTAAGGGTAGAAATTTTATATTTTATAGAAATAAATCAATCTGATGAATAGACTGTGTTGCGAGTAAGATGTTTTTTTGTTATTGACAGTGCCAAGTGTTAAGTAACAAAGATAAAAATCCTGTCAGGTTGTTGTGAGTACTTACTTTACAAAATATGCAGCTGGATTTTAATTTCTTAACTAATGAAGCCATTAACTATATTTGAAAAAGAGTCAGTGCGTGCAGTAATCTGTGATCATTGCTTCCCGTGGATAGCTGCTCAGTTTGGCACGTTCCTAGCATGGTTTGTGGGCCACATGGGTTTTTTTCTTGTGTCTAAAAATGAAGACTTATAGTAGGATCTCTGGCAGTGGAGTGATGAAACTACCAAGATGTTTTAGCCTAGGATTATCTTGGGTATGACATTAAATCTACCTCTCTACAGGATTTCACTGAAGCATTGTTGGACATGCATATTTCTAGGGGATGCTACAGCACATATGGGAATGTCCTGTCCTGCGATGTCATCCTGTAACAAGTATAAAAACAAGAACTACACCTGAAGAAATACTTTGAAAGTTGTACTGTACAGACAACTAGAAAGTTACAAGTAACTTTGTTTATATGCCTGACTGTATATTTATTGTGTTCTGCAGTAATAGAAAGTTTAGTATACTGTTCTTTTTTTTTAATGGTCCTTAGAATTTAAAACAAAATAATAAATTTTAACATATCACTTATGAGACAATTTTGGAAATTTTAAAGATATTTTCTCTTCTTTATTGTTGGGAAGTTTTAACAATGTGGAAACATAAAAGAATATTTTATTCTGAAAAGTTGCCAGTTTATGTCAGGTTGGCATGAGGAAAATGCTAAGAATATGGTAAAAATATTCCATAATTACTGTTTATGTTTCTTTGATTTTGGAGGTCACAGATTCAAAAGAATTTAATAATAAGGTCGTTCCATGTCAAGTCCACTAGGAACTCCCAGGTGAATAAATCCAATTTTGTTCAAATTTGGTATGCAATTAGATCAATGCATCTGAGTACTGTCTGAAAATTTGGTTTCAAAATTCCTAATTGTTCTTGAGTTAGAACCACTTCAATGTAGTGGGGGTACCCCTTTAAGTACTCTGAGCCATTTTTGGAGGCATACCATTCAAAAACTGATCACTTAACCTTTTATAGGTAGAGATCAGAGAAAAACAATACAATTCTAGTTTTTCTGTTATACCTCGAAGCACCAGTGCTCCAAAAATGATAAAAATCATGTTGTAGTGAAAAAATTGTTACACCTATGTTTCCACCTGTAACAACTTGTCCTTTGCAGATTTGATATGTGAGTATATGGGACTCCTGCAGCCACAGAAATAACCTCCCAAAACAATACACAGGTGGCACCACTAGGGCCATTATGTCAATGTTTCCCCAGTGGAAAAGATTTAGGATATTTTTTCTCTGAAAGCGCAGATATGAGGTCTGTCGAAAAAGTATCCAACTTTATTTTTTCCTGTGGGAAGTATTGATGTTAGGGAAGCAAAAGTGTGCATAGTGAAGCCACATGCCTTCATGTGCATGCGTGGTTTTTGGCGGGCTTCCTGGATGCATCAGTCGCTGTCAGGCAGCCAGCGTGTGAGTTGCTGTACTACTTACTCATCACACTTTCATTTCGCCCGTGATGATGGAACGTGTGGAGCAACGATCTTACATCAAGTTTTGCCAAAAGTTTAGAGATACCCAAGCGGAAATGATTCGCAAAATTCAACAGGCTTTTGGTGACAATTCCATGGGTATTACCCAAATTAAAGAATGGTACAACAGGTTCAAGGATGGCCGCACCTCTGGAGAGTGACCAGCTTTCCGGGAGGCTGTCAACAAGCCGCAATGCAGTTATTATCAAGAAAATGCGGACCTTGATAATGGAGGATAGTTGTTTGATGATGCGTGAAATTGGTGATGAGGTTGGGATCAGTAAAGATTCTGCACAGGCAATTTTAAAGGAGGATTTGGGCTTGCGCTGTGCCCAAGCTACTTTCTCAGGAACAACAACAACTTGGTCTTGAGGTTGCACAGGACCTGCTGGATACTGCCAACAGGGATCCTGACTTCCAGAATACTGTGATAACTGGAGATGAGATGTGGGTGTATGGATACGACCTGGAAATCAAAGCTCAGTCATCACAGGGAAAGCACCCAATGTCACCAAGGTCTGGAGAAAAATCAAGGTGATGCTGACTGTTTTCTTTGACTACCGAGGCGTTGTGCATCACGAATATGCACTAGAAGGCCAAACAGTTACAAAGGAGTACTATCAGGAAGTCCTCCAACGTCTTTGTGATGCAGTGCAAGATACCGGATCTGTGGGCCTCACAAAACTGGCAGCTGCATGATGACAACGCCCCGGCTCATTCGTTGCAGCTGATCCAAGGTTTCTTGGCAAAGAAAGGCATTTTGTTCATTCACCAGGCTCCCTACTCTCCAGACATGGCTCTTTCTGACTTTGGTTGTTCCCAAAAATGAAGATGCCACTGAAAGGCTCCCGCTTTGAGAGCCGAGAGGACATTATGCAGAATGCGATGGCGGAGCTGAGAGCCATTCTGGAAGAAACATTCCAGACATGCTTCAAGCAGTGGAAGGTTTGCTGGGCTAAGTGTGTGAAGGCACAAGGGGCCTACTTCAAAGGGGATTAGCAATTGAACCCCACCAAGTACATAATTTTTTTTCCCAGCCTAAGGTCGGATACTTTTTCGACAGACCTCGTATTTGCCATGAAAGTGCACTAAATCCCTAATCCCTTCGATCTTTCATTTTCCATCAAATAATTCATCAAATAATAACCATTTTTATATATTTCAAAGCAATTGTGAGGTAAATGTATTTGGTACATTCATTTAAATTATACCATTTAAATCATTAATATTTGTCACAGAGCTCTTGGAAGTGGCACACAAACTTATCAAATGGTATAGGTTCTAGATTTGCCATTAGATTTAGTGTGCAACAAATGGGCTCAAGGCTTTATTGTCCTCCAGAATGAGATTGTCTGACTTGCTCTATGTTCAAGAGGCAAAGTGAACATGTAAAAAACAAAAGGGCTTTGCAATATTATCTGCTGCCTAATTGAGCACCATGCAAACATGTCTCTCTTTTTTGTCTAATATCTACTTCTGTCTGAAAAACTACATTCAGTATAAAACTTGGTCTGTAGATATTGATAAATTTTCAAATTTGGTGCACGGGGAAAATCCATTAATTGCCTAGCCATTTAACAAACAACAGATTGAGAGACAAATTTATGTGCCTACACTAGCTCCATGGTAAACAGATAATGATGTCAGCTTTCTGCACACTGGTCAGTGAGTGCTATAAATAGATACTGATGTCAGCTCATTATACATAGAATATACACTAAGTGGCTCAGTGAGCACATGCTTTCCATGAAGTGCAGTTGAACTTTGAATTCTGCTAAGAAATAGTCATGGCATCAAGTCAGTACTCTTTAGGTCTGCTTCTATAGGAGGAATGTCATAAGGCAATATATACAAGGGCACCAAGGATCTATGAAGTAACAGCATTACCCCTTCTAGAAAGAACCACGATGGAGAGGAGAGGACACAGTTTGAACAAAGGCAATACTTTGTGCAATGAGCATTATACATACATGAAGAAATTTCCAGATAAACAAAAAAAGGTGTAATCCATTTGATGACCATGCAAATAAAGCACCTGTTAGAAGTAGTTTAATTGACATTGATCTTGCAGGTTATCTTTGCACTAGGGTTGGCAAGGTCATTAAACCTGGCTGGAAACTCTGTCCATGATGTAAGGCAAAAAGCACTAGGACTGAAATACTTAGTTCTGTAGATGAAGAAAGTCAGGATTTCTCTATTCCTGTGCAGACCAATGCTGAAACACTTGATTCAAGTCTTGTTGCTCTTGGGTGTTCCCACTTAAAGCTGGCTAAGATAAGCACAAGGGACATATCCAATGGTAAAAGGAAAATTGCTGATGCTTCAGATAGATTACAGGAAAAGATCGCTGAAACACTGAATGTAGCCAGCACTTTCAGTGATATATGGGAAAAGTAGTGTCATAAATGCAAAGACGCTGATGTAATGGTAGGTGACTTAAAGAAACTTTTGGCACCAGTGAGATGGAGCATAGAAAAGATAACCAGAGAATTTGGTGTAACTACCAAACCAAACAAGAAAGGAAGTTGAAAAAACAGAAAGAACAGAACAGAATACTGGCTAATACTGCTCCTAAACTTGGCAAGGCCCTTTCACTTACTTAACACACAAGAAATTTTGAAATCTTACGAAGATAATGAAATATCTCAAGTTTGTCCAGGTAAAAGGGATGATGTTATGGTAAAGATCAATGGAGATAAGGTGTCTAAGCCAAAACAATTGCTTTTGGCAAACCTCCATGAGTTGCATGTCCGCTTCAAAGAGAAAACTGGAATTAAAATAGAATTCAACAAATTTTGAGAGTTACGACCCAGGTGGTGCATAACTATAGGATCAACAAAAGGAATCTACAATGTATGTGTATGTTGTATACACCAAAATTTTCAACTTATGGCATGCCCTTTGCCATCACAATTAGGCAACACATCACTCATGAGTGAAGTGGTCTGTAGTGTAAATCCAAAAGAGTGTATGTTGCATTAATGTTCAGAGTGTCCTAGGAAAATATCCCTTTCATCCAAACTTGAAGATCTCTATGAGGATCATGATCCTGAGGATGAAATACCCTTTAAACAATAAACTCATACTGATCGAACTGAGATGATCCAGTCATACATCCAGGACTTACAGAAAGTGTGGATAATCTCACCACATACCATTTTACTACTAATACTCAGTCTGGACACCTGAAGCATCTCAAGGAAACATTTCCAGATGATACTGCTCTGCTTATCTTGGACTTTGCAGATAACTATTAATTTATTATCCAGGATGCCATTCAGGAATTCTACTGGGACAACTAGGCTACTCAACACCCTTTTGCCATCTACTATAAAGACAATGACGAACTATGTGTATGCTGCATCAGTAACCATCTTAAACATGACATGGTCACTGTTATTGCTTTTCAGCATAACTGCAACACATTAAATCAACTCCACCCAAAATAAAGATGATCTACCTCAGTGATGGTGCTGCATCCAAGTAAAAATTATAATAACCTCATTAACCTCTGTAACCATAAAAATGATTTCAATCTTGATGCAGAATGGCACTTTTATGCCACAAGTCACAGAAAATGCCTGTGATGGCATTGAAGGGACATTGAAATGGTTGGTAGCATGAGCCAGTTTGCAGCACCCTCTACACAACCAGATCTTAAAACCCAGGTCTCTCTTTGAATGGGCTTCAGGAGCAATAGTGGGGATAAAATTCTTTTATGTGACAAAGGAAAAGATAGAGGCCCCTGCAAAAAAACTGGAGCCACATGGGTCAAGTGGTTACCATTGCTTCATCCCGTCAATACTTCACTGCTTAGTGTCAAGAGAGTCTCCACTGTGGATGCCTTTACAGTGATGTCTGTGTCTGGTCAGCCTGATGGTACCAATTTTTCTGTAAGTCAGGATAAAACACTCAGTCCTGGACAGTATATTGCTTGCATATATGATGGACATTAGTAGATTGGACTTGTATTTGAGCCTTCTGAAGAGAATAAGGACTACCATATCAAATTCATGGCAACTAATGGCCCTTCAAAGTCATTTAAGTGGCTACTTAAGGATGATGTTTGGTGGGTACCACAAAGAAACATTTTATGTATTAGAATCTCCAGCCACAGCCACTGGAATAACTTACAAAATTCAGAACGAGGCACCTAGAGACATTATTGAGAAGCTCACAAGTTATATATTGCACTAACAATCTTCCCAAACATTTTAGTTAAAGCATCTACATTTTTCAATTTCAGGATTTTGTGATGTGCCTGTTGGACATAATCTTATTTTAGATGCACAAGCTCCTTATTTATTGAACATTGCATTAATTCTAATGGCAAATCTAAACTCTTCATCAGTCTGTGTGCCACTTGTAAAAGCTATGTGACAACTATTAATGATTTTATGGTATAAAAAATTTACCAAATATCTTGTCATAGTTAAAATATATCAAAATGGATATTATTTGATAAATTATTTGACAGAGAGAAAAAATATCCCAAAACTCTTCCACCAGGTCCACACTAGCATAATGGCCTCTCAATTTGGGTTATATTTAGGGGTTGGTCAACTTTGGCCACTAGTGCACCTTTATTTTGGGAAGTTATTCTCGTGGCTACATGAGCTTCGTATATCCAGATGTCAAATCCCCAAAGGAGAAGTTGTCACAGGTAGAAATATAGGCTTGACAATTTCAGTATTTATGTTTTTTTCACTATAACATGATTTTTTCCATTTTTTGGAGCACTAGTGCTCCAAGGTATGTCAGAAAAACTAGAATTTTATTGCTTTTCCTTGATCTCTACCTATGGTTAAGTGATAAAAAATATAAGATGCCAGCCCTTACGGTTTTTGAATGGTAGGTCTCTAAAAATGGCTCTGAGTAAGAAATGCTTTTTTCAAGGCTAACTTAAGAATCATAAGGAATTTTGAAGCAAAATTTTCAGAAAGTACTCCAGATACATAGATCTAACTACATGCAAAATTAGAACAAAATCAGAGATGGTTACCCAGAAAGATTTTCCAAATCTGGTTGATTTGAGAGAATGACCTAGTAGGCAGCAGTGGCTCATTGGTCATCCTACTGGATTGCCAAGGTTGAGGGCCCAAGTTTGATCCTCTGTTGGGGTTAGCTCAGTTTAGTGAGACTCCCAAGCATGGTTTTTTTCTTGCTTTCCTTCACCAACTGGTATGTGAGTTTCCTCCCACATCTAAAAATGAAGAGTTTTACAGACCTTTGTGTTGCGGGATAGCACACTCTAGTGGCCGTGACACTATACTCCCTTACCAGAGTAGTCTCCCTTGTAGAGATTGGTGAGCAAAAAAATAAAATTCAATAATAAGAAATAAAATAAAATTAGTTCTTTCAGATAACACACATTTTTAAAATCTTAAATTTTACGTGAAAAGTTAATCTTATTGTGTTGGTGACTATTGCTATTGTTTTCAATACAAATTTTGCAAGAATGGCAGACAGTTTAATACATTCTGAAAAATGTTGAGTTTTGGGATTCCATTCCTGACATATACTTCCTTTGTTTCAGTGAACATTTCAGTCAACTAATATGTAACCAGCAAATTACTTAATTTGTTCCATTGAGTATCTCATCCATTATAGCCATGACTATGCTGGAGAGGAGATAATTGCATAGACTATTGATGTTTTAATAACCAAAATTAATTATTAATAGTCATTAAATTTGTCAAATGAGCTCTTCATCCAGTGATCATGGCAGGATGGAAATAGAGAATGTCAGTGGTGCAGTACTTGGATACACTCTCTTCCAAATGTATGGACTATTTGGTGCATAATATCTACAGTCAGTAAAAGATAAAGGACATATTGTGTTTCCAATCACCATTCTTGGAACCGGCTCATTAGCAATCCAGAATAAATGGGAAAACACCTTATTTACTCTCAGGTTTTCTCATAGTTTCTAGGAAAACGAGTTTATCTACCCTGACAGTCAACTTATTATGACCTTGATGATCTGATTACATTAAACTCCATGAACAAACTTTATTTTTGGAGGATGTTTAAATTATTATGGAATTTATCACTGCTGCTTTAAGGATTGAAATAAATTTCTGACAAATGACATGCTTTTTTAATTCTAAAGATCAAAACTACGGTTTCACATGCATATAAAAAATTTAAAAAATCTAGTCTAACTTATTTAAAAGCAATTTAATTCTTATTTTGAGTAATGGCTTTACAGATGATTTAATTTTAAAATGTCTTGAGTAACATGATCTAGATATATAAAGATATTGATCAGATCTTCTATTGAATTTAAACAAGATTTAAAGTTTCTTTATTTGCAGTCAGAATTCTCATTTAAATATAATTCTTCTCCTTGAAGTGGTGCTATACCAAAATTGTAAAATTTTGTTTATTGGTTTGTTTTTCTGTAGCTTATTAGTGTATCATATTCACCAGTTATTTCCAAATCACTTAGTTTACAGATGACTTTTTCCAGGAATTTCTCTGCCTCCAATCAGAAGAGTTCTAGTAAATTTCTTAATAGGCAGGCAAAGTCTAAAGGCATCGCAAACTTTTATGGTTGTTCTTGTGTATCTCTAGATGGTTTTCATTTTGGTGGCTAGCAAGTCATAGGTTCTGATCTTTTATACTGCCTTCTGGACATTAGAGGTACAGACCAACATCAATTATCTGCACTTTTCTTTCTTGCCTCAAATGCTAATTTTTGGTCTGTTCTGATGAAATGTTCTGTCTATGGGTATTGGTTGGTGGTAGGCAAGTCTTTTATAATTTGTTCTGATTGATGTGTTTTCAGCAGTTGGTCTTGACATTATAACTCTTCTTTTTTAGCACACAACAGTGGACATACACTTGGTGAGAATGTTTTTAGGTGTTCATGGCAGATCCTACAGTTGGACTTCTTTCTCCCAAAGATGGTTGATGTAATAGTGAATAGGGAGGGACTACTTGATTTTGTATGGAATCATCACTTTCTTCATGGTCATTAGGTTACCTGTAAGAAACCAGACACTTGATGCTCATTTCCTTGTTAGTGCTTTTCATATTACATTCTTTTAAGATGATGTTCATGGCAATTTTTTTTTGCTTCTTTCCAACTATTGCCTAGTTTGCTCTTTGTTCTTGAAGGTATGATTTGACATGGGCAAGGTTGTTTTTATGGCGACAACTTTGGTGTCTTAGTCTCTCATTGTTTTGATGGTTTGTTTTTAATGAGTGCACTCATCATTTTTTCCTCATTTTCATACATCTGTCAATTTTTTCTTGGATATATTTTTCAAGGGGGGCAGATGGCTCTGTTTGATTGTCTCTTATTGGATAGCTATCTACATTCTTTGTGCTTTTAGTAAAGCCTTTCTGTGCAGGGCTGTTGTGTCTTGCATCTTGTAACAGTTATAGTAGTACTGTTACTGTTGCAGTATTTTGGACCAGGCTTATTGTAGCTTGGAAAGTTTGATGTGGTCTCATTTTTACTTTGTCCTTTATTTCATTTCTAATTAATATTTTGATTTTCTTTTTTTTTTCCTGTACATTTTAGCCTTCAAGACGCTCAAACAACAGATTGCAATCTCTGGCCAACTTCTTTCAGAACTTTAGGTCACAATCTCAAAGAAGTTCAAGTAGCAGCCAAGCATCATCCATAGACTCTGAGTCGTCACATGTGAGTAAAATCGACCTGCCAGCCATCCATCCTAACTTGGATAACAAATTTACAAATGGAACAGGAAATCAGGAGTACGATCAGAAGTCTACACACAGGAAACTGATTGGGTCTGAATTTAATGAGCAGGTGGATGATGTACACAACTCGAAAAAACTCTACTGTAGTAAAGACATTCAAAATTTTGCTAAAAAAACACCAGAAAAGTTAAGGTAAGAAACTACCTACATTTGTCTGGGAATGGACAGCAGGGATCAGTCTTTTTTGGAAGGAGTTATTTTGTATTTTTGTGGACAGGTCATTTGCTTGTCATAGACTTCCTGCTGAGCAGGGTGATGGACATAATTAATTCTCTTTGTGAGTAGAACTAAAGGTTTGTTTTAATTATGTTACATATATAAATAAATGTATATATTAAGTAACACTAGAAAGGAAGTAAAGAATATTTATTAAATCTCTTATAGAATGATGTATGTAGTAGTATATGGATATAGAGTCAAGGGCCAAAGCTTGATTCCACAGGGCTGACTCAGTTTGACCTACCTCCCTAATATGGTTTCTTCTCACTCTTCTCCACCAATCAACCACATGAGTTTCCTCCCACATCTAAAAACAAAGAGTTCTAGTGAGGATTTCCTAGCCAAAGTTGAAAGTGTCAAGTCCCTGTGGCACAGGATTGGTAATGCTTCTTAGAAGACAACTATAGTACTATGCTCCTTCAACAGTGTGTGTTTGTTAGTTAACTCTTTCACAGCTGAATCATAGTGCCCAGAGGCCCCAAATTTTGGATCTAGGTACTTCAGAATCTTGGCATGGTTTTAAGCTACCACACGTTGTCCTAAAACCATTTTTTTCCTGTGCAGCACAGGATACTACCCTAGCTAGTTTTCAATATGCAAAAGATCAAGAAAATCTTTTCAAGTTAAAATATTGTTTGATATTTTATCATAAACATCATCATTAGAAAATAAATGTGTATTTAACTGCAGCATCATTTTTCTATGTATCTTTTCTACATGAGAAAGAAAAAAGAAAAACTCATTGCTGGTTTTATAGTTGATCAACAATTGAACAATATTCAAATTAAATAATTCATGCTGCATACATGATTAATTTAATTATGTTTAAAACATAGAATTATATATTATTAACTAAAACATATTTGTAAAAGTTGGTTGGGTTTGGTAAGAAAAAGAAAAAGATTTTTATTTTTGTAATAGTTTTTTGAACATGCTGTACTGTTTAAAAAGCTGTCATTTGTTATATGTTTTTAATTCATTGTACTGGTGTCTAATTTGCAGATAAATTTTCATAACATTCCACAGAATCATTGTGATGTTTGGTGATTTGATATAATAGCATTTGGTAAGATCTGCTGCAGCTTGTGAGGCTGGCACTGGGATAGTTTTCTCTCTTCAGCCAACTTAAAGAGTTTATTGAGACGGTATTTTCCAAACCATTGCTTGATAAAATCTATGTAAAATTGTACAATAAGGCTCTTATCATAGATCTGTTGGTGAAGATTTTTATCCAATCTCTTTAATATCAGCACGAATGAACACATCCATGAGGAAAATTAATATTTAACAAATTCGAGATTTACAGGTTTAAGTAGCTCTTAAGAAGATTTAAACTAGGAAATGAGTTATGTCCTGCCATGTGATAATGTGGAGATTTCTAGCAGTTTTTCTCCATTGGAAGGAAAGGGTTTTAAGTGATGCAAAGGTAAATAAATATTCTTTGGTTTTTGGAGATCTTCATCTCGTAGTAGAACAGAAAATGATGGACAAATATAACTCATCTGACCCTGAAGAGATGAGAAGTACATCCTTACTTGTCAGCTTCTATAGCTAGAAGTGTGAACCGGGTGGTTTGCAGTGTAGGTGATATTAATTGTACCAGGCTATGCTGGCATCTGAATGGAAGACATCAAAAAGGTGGCTGGTAATGAAAGCCAAAATTGATGGCTACTGAGTAAAAGAAAAGTTGTATGAAAACCTAGAAGTACTGACTTTGAAAATAATTGTAATAACTGTTCAAAGATATTGTGATGGAGTAATTAAAAATGCAGAAATTAACTTGGGAAAATTCCATCCAGTAATATTAAGCATAATCATTTTGTTTTTATTCATTTGTTACCAACATTATTTATGGTTAACATGCACTTTTTGTTCTGGATAGTAGTAGAAAAATAGCAGATTGCTGAAGGTTTGTGGAGTGGTGGTAGCAACTCCTGTGTGAGCATGATGTCACAGTTGCTCAATGCATTCTGGGTATTTCCAAGATGGTGGCAAACAATGTTGTAGAACAATATTATGCAATGAAATTTTTGGTGAAGGAAAATGTCAAATCATCTGAAATTTACAAGAGATTAGCTATATAGTTCAGTGTAAAAAAGGTTACAAATCTGTTTGAATATGCTTGCATGAAATTAAGTCTTGTGACTCCTATAAACATTATCCATGTTGAGCATTTGAGTTTGTTGGTCAATTATTGCTTCAGTAGGCATGATAGTGCAGCAGAACTGCATATCACATCAGTATTGGAAAAATGGAAAGCATTATTCATTTGCACTAAATTATAGTAAAGTAAGCACCAGGTGGCTTCCAAAGGAATTCTTATTTGAGCAGACTGTTCATGCAGCAGCCATTCATTGGAGCAGTTGAATCATTACTGGAAAGATGGTGTCAATTTCTGGAACCAAGTTTAGGGTCCACTACTGTTTTTTATTTATATAAATGTTTTATTGTCTACACTTACTATCCTATCCATAAAGACAATTTGCTGAATGTTCTCGTAAGAAAGCACAAACTCTTAGTGCAAATAAATAATTACAGATCAACTTACAGTCATGATTTTATAATAAACAGATAAGCTAAATGGCCCAATTCTCAGAAATTTTCAACAATGGACAAAACTCATGTTTCTGATCAAATTATGTACCAGGAACTATTCATTATGGGCTTTAATAGCAAATCACACATGCAAACCTTACTTCAGTGCAAGAAAGAAGAAAGTTCCTAGCTTTGATGTGTAGAGCATTGACTGGGGAATTGATCCATGGAAGGTTTTGTAATCCAGTTAAAAATATTTTCCTCTATTTACAACGAATGGGAGAATGCAGATAAGACACAAATCTCATATAAGGGGTGTTATTGAAAGATTTGTGAATTTTTCAGAATTTTACAAAATCTTATACAAACTTTCTTGGCAAATATCTATGATCTTCAGTCATGTTAAATTTGCTTTCCCTTGGCTTTTTTGCACCAATAGTTTTTAAAGGAATGCAAAAAATGCTTGAATAATTCTGTTTCGCTGAAAGCTTCAAAGTGGTTTGGCCAACTCTCTGTCTTCTCGCATTTCAATTGCAATTCTGTGCATTCCAAAGTAGGGTTTCATGGCTGGAGTATGAACTTCTTTTGTGAAGGAATCAACATCTGTTTACAGCTATTACTTTATAATGAGGAGAAAAAATTGATTTTACTGACATCACACTTCCATCAGGTGGTCATGGTATTGATACCCACCATGCTGGCAGTGTGTTTAGTTATGATGAATTGTGCAAACCATTGATATTTTGTAATTGTTCAGCTGTCTGTTCATGTCTCAAGAATGCTGGCAAGCATGCAGCATAGTCATATGTAGCACAGGCTATTCTATTTTTAATCTTTCATACCATTGTGAAAGAAGATTAGCATAGCTTGACAATGAGAGCAAAAAACAAAAAAACAATGAGCAGTATATCACAACTCACTTCATGAAGTAAACAAAGTAATTTGGACTTGGTGCAGAGGGTTGAAAATTGGAAAAAATTCACAAATGTTTTTACACCACCCCATCACACTGAATCTCACATGTATTATCTAAAAGACCAAGGTGCTGGAACATGGCTGTGTTTCCTTCATTCTGATGTAGGGCTGGATTGCATCTCATGAATACCTCTGCATTGTGGTATACAAAGTTCATTCTTTAATGTTGGTTTTTATCCAGAAGGAAATGGGAAATTTAAAATGACAACAGAACATTCTCATTGTGAAGGACTGGTTTAACATACATAAATACAACTTCACACTTATTTCTTTTCTTGGCCAGCCCTATGGCCTGATCTCAGTTTCATCAAATATTTGTGGGATAGCTTCAAACAGTGGACCACTAAGCAGGGTGTTCATTGATGAATGGTTACACCACAGAATGCTTATGGCATTTTTAAAAGCCATGCCATGATGTACTAAAGCTATTGTTTAGTCCAAAGGTGGTTTTCTCAACTTAAACAATTTATTTCAGTTTTTGGAGCCAGACAGCATAGATGGCATGTAATAAAATGCAGAATCCCACACTTTACACTATGCCAATCCATTTTGAGTCATCAGAGAGCTATGTATACCTGGCCATCTTTTGGCACACACTGTTTTACACTATCTCCTTAAAAGTAAGCATTATCTCCTATTTTTGAGAAACCTCTTGATATATTTCAACTACAGTTTTAAATTCGTTGGTCATAACTTGTGGGCCTTTTTAAAACTAGTTCTAACTCAGGACTTTCTTGTGATTTCTTAGCTCATTTAGGAGAAGCATTATCATCCTGGTGAAAAGGTTACTGAGAATTGGCATTCAAAAAGAAATAATTTTCACGGATAAGCTTCAGACTGCTGTTCTTCTCTTAAGGTGGCCTGTATTCTCTTCAGCTCAGCTGTTGTTGTTGTTGTTAATGCACATAAAACTAGCCTATCTTCCCTTCACAAAACAATTGATGAATATACCAGGGAAATGTCTGACCATTATTCATTTCAGTATTGATGTTATTTTATAATAAAAAAATTCCTTTTGATGACTACATTTCCTGAGCTGATCAATTAATCTAGAATGTTTAACAAGTCTATCATGCAGGGGAGGGGGAATTTACACTTATTGCCTGATACCACTGCTATCTGAAATTATTGGCAAAGCTTAATGGGTTTTACCGTGCTTGCCATAAATGATCTGCTGTCTTGTTAGTTTTTAGTTTTTATATTTCCTGAACTCAGTCTGTTTTAAATATCTCTTTTTTCATGATTTCACTCCAAAACTTACTGATTATCTCTGGGTTCCAGTACCACACAGAGACAAACAACCCTAATGTTCTTAATGCATCATTTGGTGTCAATACAAAATTTCTAAGCCACTGGAATGCCAACTTGGCGATGAAGATTTTAAAAGATAACCCTCATCTCTTTCTCTCTCTCTCTCTCTCTCTCTCTCTCTCCACACACACACCATACACAAAAGATGCTAGTACACAAATGTGTTAATCGCTGTGATGTGGTGTGTTTCAAAACAAAACAAGAAAAAAAAAAACATTTTTAACAGTTTATGTTTTCTAAAATTTTATCAGATTTATTGCTGCTTAACTTTTAAACTTTCAGTACAATTTACATAATTCTAGTGGTGGCAACTCTTTATTTTTGAGAATATTTTGTTGATTGATTAATTGGCTTCATGGTTTGACCTCTAACATAATTAAATATTTCCTCGAAAACTGCATATACTTGTTTTGTTTTTTATCTTTTGCTTAAATTACTGCAAATCAAACTTTACAAATTGGTTCTGTTGGACTCATACTTATTTCTTGGTCATGTAAGGGGGCATTTTCCTGTTTGTTTAATATAATAACGCTTAGTGCCATTAGGTTATATTTTGGTTGTATTTTAAGTAAACAATTGCTGATTTAACTAGATTTTCATCTACATTGATTTAACATTATTGGATTTCCACATTTTTATTTATCTATTTTCTTTTGTTCAGTTGACACAATGGATCTTTGATTTTGTCTGTATATTCTTAGATGATACTTGTGATTTCTGAGGCAGATGATCAACCTTTAGCACTAACATTTCAGATATTCTAAATACATGGTGATCTATTGATTACTGGTTCACTTTAAAATGTCTGATATTCCTCTTCTAGTATTAAACACCAGAATTTCTGCCTGGCCACTGACTTCTGTGTATGGAAGTCTGAATTGTTCTTGTAAAGATCTAGCTACAATATCTGACTTTATTCACCATTAACCTGCATTAGTTATAACCTGTAAGCATCACCAGAATTACAAAACATCCTTTATGCTGTACTCTTGAGCAATGGTGCTTTGCTTTAACAATTTGGTATGTCATAGAAAACATTAACAACACATAAATTATGTAAATAGATTCAAGTTAGGAGGAAATGATGTTTAGATAAGAGTTTTAGTGTTAACAAAACCAATAATATAGCTGATTGGCAGTGAGTGACTAGCAGGATGGTAGAGAATGCTAGACCAGACTATAAACATCAAAGGTAACTCTTGGGTTTTACCATATCTTAAAAATACCTTACAGGTGAGAAGTGTTTTTGTTTTAAACTGTCTTTGTTATTCGAAGAAGTCTAATACTCTAAGTTTTCTAAATTTTTGGAACTTGAAAATCTAAAGTATTTGCAGATTGAAAATGTTTGTCATTTAGTCTGTAGAGATCTATGTCAGATCTAATAAAATTATTTAAAATTTCAGATTTATACCAGCATGTTCTTTTCCTTTTGTTGTCAATGGTTATGCAATACAAAAGCTAAAGACTAGAAAACATTTGTTCGGTGATAAAATTATAGAATAAATTAAATTAGTAGCATTATGTTGTTACAAGGCACTGTTATTTATAACTTATGAAAGGCTGCCAGAATTAATCTCTTCTTGTTTCACTGTATTAACTGTACTGAACCTCATGAATCATCAAATAATAGAATAACAGATATATGAATTTATAATGCATAATATAAATTAAGTTTCCTATTAGCTGGCAACTTAGTTTCTTCCCAAAAAAGAAGTTTGGGCATCATATAGGCCAATTTTTAACAAAAGGAAAAGTTTTGTTTCATTCAGATTTAGTTGGTAATTTTTTGAGTCAGAGGTAGCTATTGCAAGTTGTTTATTTGTAAAAGTTATGGTAAAGTAAATTGCAAATCCATTTAATATGGTCCACAAAATGATTTTACAAAAGATTTTGTATTTTTCATGTGTAGTAGTATTCAAATCAACTGTAAATCTAAGTATGTTTGGTGAATGTATATATTATAATAGAGGGTGGTACAGTACATTTTAAAACTTAATCAAAAAGATCTCAGTAAAAATGAATATGTGTGTGTAGGCTTTGCATATACAGAACTTTCAAGTTATAAGGTGTATTGAATGATAGTTTTATTTCTATTTATGTGAAATCTTTTGTTTCAGAGAAAATTTCTATGTTGGCAAGGGAACAGGATGCTGGGAAGAAATAAAAGAATTTTATACAGCAGCTTTTTACTCTTTTTCTAATATGAATGCAATATTCAAGGTAATCTGCTAAGCAGTTTTACATTGCACTAATATATTTCTTCTTTTTCGCATTATGGAGAGAGACAGTTTCTTCCTTAGCAGTAAATATTGAAGAAAGCTTAAACTTTTAAGTGGTTGCTTGTTTCCTTTAGTTATTCACCAGAATAGTTGTTTGGGATGGCAGGGCAGCAGAATGCAAATTATCCAAATAGATGGCCACATGAAAAGTGCTTAGGGTACTTCTGGTCCTTTTTTTCACTAGTGCTGGTATCCACAAATTTCAAAATGGGTTTCGTTGATGCTAAAAGTATTGTTGGATGATCATAGACTTAGTATTGCTTGCATCTGTTTATCTGTTGTTGGGAATGTTAGGGATACAAGTTCAGATAAAAATCATTTATCATAACATTGGTCAAGAAATGTAAGTGTATTTGTTAAAGTAGAGTGAATTGCATACAAAAATATGAATTTCAACTCGATATGCACAAAGATATCATTACAGTATTATTTGCATTTAATCTATTCTTCAAGAAAAGCTTTATGGATAAAATATACATGACAGGAAGAAACCACATCCAATGTAAAATGGAAGAATCAAAATGCTTCCCATGAACTAGTTTTTCAACGACATGTTGGTGCCAGATTGTGATTATAAATAAAATAATAAGGTTGATTTTGATAACAATGAATAACAAAGAAAAAGGGGCAAACATCAGAAACAATGACATATTTTGTTTGTACCACCTGTGCACATTTGCATATTGAAAATCAGATTAATTGTTTTATTATATGTTAAGCTAGAAACAATACAAATGTGAACAAAAAATAGAAATCATCATCTTTTCTTTGTATCTTTAGTGTTGGTCAGTAGTTATGTTTTTACTAAAACTGTATACATACAGTACAGTAAATTAGTAAACATTGCTGTACTGTCACTTTAAAAATAATTGCTGATTAAATTTGGTGTCCATTTGTAATATTCTTTCCAGAAAAATTCTGCAAATATTGATGTAAATAGGGGAGAGTCTGGAATTCATGTTGATCTTCTGGATACCACCTATGACTTGTTATCAGAAGTAGTAAGTAATAACCTTCTTTTTTGGTTGAATTTAATACATAATTAAAAATATTTAAGGTGTTTAATCATTGACTAGTCTTTTTTATAACATCCGAATTTAAGTGGACCCTGTTTTACTGTAGTTATTAAAAAGTGATATAAACAAATTTTAAATGACAAAGATGCTGAGCATAGGCTATCTTTATGAGAAAGCAGATGTGCAAGGTGGGGGTGTTAATAAGTAAAGGCAAACAAAATAAATTCTCAGAGATTTAATAGCATTTAATGTATTTTTCAGATAATAAGACAATGTTGAGTATAAGTCGAATTGGCTAATTTTCCTATTTTTCTTCATTCATCAGTAAGTTAATTTGGAGTAAAAGACAAGGATAGATCAACTACAGTAGTTACTCAGACATTCAGCCAGTCAGAGCAATACATCAAATTCTTCATAACACTGTTGCATTGCATTGCAATTATGTCACTGTCTGCAATACTTCCAGGCTCATGAATTTTAATGAGCTGTTTGTGAATATCATTGATCTACTATGTGAGATGATCTTCTGGATAAATAGGTTATTGAAATAATTTTTTCAACATGCATGTTTGTTATCATGGAGAGCTATTTGAAACAAACTGCAAATGTTGTTATTGGTTCTACTATGAAAACTTGGTGTCTATTTTTAGTCACTATACGATGTCATTGGTGATAAGGTGTGCCCATGCCATTTGCATTTTGTTGAATTGCCTACTTTAAAAAGCCAAATGCGTCAATTTAATCTATCTTTTGACACTTATATGATTTCAAGATATTACAGCATGCACAAATTCAGAAGTTCTACTCTTAATTTCAAATTTGGTAGCAAGAGTCGATATTAATTTTGGTTTTAAGTTGTCTGAAATTTAGGGTTCACAACTAGGCCAACATGGAAGTCAACATGCTCAGTTGTTCTCTGACTGGATAATATGGTATGCACCTTCAGGAAACTACCATGGTGAATACTGTACACCAGTAAAAGAACGAAAGGGAGAAATGTAAAAGACAGCGATCATCAGTTGCAATTTGTATGGCCATTTGTTCTCAGCTGTTCAATACTAAGTTTTTGACATGTTATACATTTGGTTAGCACATGCCCTTCTAGCTTATCCTCAATGTTAGTTCACCTAGCTTTGCAATCGTGATTTCCCTTTTTGGTTTTCTTCCAAATCTGTAACATATCTTTCACTTTACACCAGTCTCTAACACATTTCTCACTGACACTCTATATCCTGTGCATGGTCATATTACATCCATTTTCTTCAGCAAACTTACCAACTTCCAACTTAAAAGCTGCCATGTACAACTTGTGTAATTTTACAGGAGGCATTTTGAGATAAGGTAGAGAGAGGATTTGTCGTTGGTATGTGTGTGACGTAATTAAGATTGAGAATGTTTGATAGAACGTAATTGGTGAGTGTGTTCTTGTTATCGATTGGGTAATTCTGTATACATCATTGAGCACATTAACAGTGAATTGCTCACTTAATCAGCAAATGTTCTGGGCAGTTATTTCCATAATCTTGTTTTAAATAAAAAAATTTTATAGTTTATTTTGGAAAAACAGCACACTTTGTCATTTTTTTTATTTTTTCATTAAAGCAATTTCACTGAATATCTATAGATAAGTTGATTTGGAGTATGTCAGAGCCCAGACTTCTGGGAGTGAAGTATTGACTTATATGCTGAAAAATATGGTAATTGCATTGCACTATTTCAACACTTTGTTTCTATTTTTGTACGGACTTAAGAAAAAATTCAAACGTTAAAAAAAAGTTTAATACAGTTAAAAAATTATTTTTACATCCTATCAATGATTTTTCTTCACATCTTGGTCAGTTGGCAACCTAGTCTTTTCTTTTGAATATTTTTTCCATTATTCTGTTTTTGCCTTATCACTTGGCAAAGCTTAAGTACAATGGCAGCGAAAGCTTAGTTTTTTTTCTTTCAATTTTTTGATGTTTCATTGTTTTAGACTAAAATTGTAGTGCGCTGCTTAAACATTTTTAGCTGGAATGTCTGTGGTGTTTTCTGTGAAGTGTACCTCTCTTTATGGCAGTGAGTGATGTTTGGGGATGACACCAATGGATGTTCCTCAACTTTGCCAGCTTCTAAGTGCCATGCAAGCGCAAGGAATTCATTGGAAAAAACAAGCAATTTTGGATTGTGGCACCAATTAATAAATCTCATCATTTTTATCTCTAATAAAACAGTATACAACACTACTGATAATTATTGGTTAAGTCTAACCTATTTTCAATTAATTGCTACATCAGATGGGTATAGACATAGGGAGTTAGATGGTCAGGGTATTTTTAAAGCTTAGCTGTAATCTCAGATTCTCAAAATTGAGAATCTTATCTGTTTCTGAAAATACTTACATTGTCCACATTGACTACTTATCTTGACCAAGTATTTCAGGTGAAGCATATTTCACAGGAAGTAGAGTTACTATCATCATGACGTTAGTTTAACTTTTTCTGGAAAACTATTAGAAATTTTGAGATAATGAGTTTCTTTCAAATTCAAGCAACAATTTTTGAAGTTCATTTATAGATGAACTCATTTAACTCAGCTAAGATATCATTGCATTTATATTGTTTTATTTTATTTTATGTAGATTTGCAGCTTTCATTTTTGTTGTACAGTGTTTGAATTGTTTGTTTATCTTTCAGCCAGTAGAAATTCAAAAGCTTGTTCTCAAATCTACAGCAGGTAGTCTAATGAAGAAACAGAGGTAATTAAGTTGACAGTTAAATATTAGAAGATTACATCCTATGCATTGTCTGCATATGCAGGCATGCTGCTTATTGTTTGCTTGATTGCATGGTTTACTAGAAATAGCTTTCAGTTCTCTTGGCATGCAACTAAATGAAGTCATTTAATACATGTGTCTTTTGTGTGATTTATCTTTCCATTCCACTACATATACAGGTTTAATTGATTCAGGAAAAGTATTGATTTTGCATCATGAACTTACTGCATTTCCCCAACTTTTCAGAATCACTACATTTCAAAACTTTTGTTCCCAACTTGTTTCCATCAAGCTTTTACAGTGTAACTAGTAAAAGCTTTGAGTTTAGTCCTTCATGAATACATTAATTTCTTTCTGAAAATGTGGCCTGAACAGTACAGTAATTAAGCCTAACTTGTTACTAGAAAATGCCAGAAACTTTTAAAAAAAATTATATTAATAAAACAGATTCAAAAGAAATATTTTGCAATCTTAATAAATATTTTATTAGAAAAATTATATTTAAGCATGGATAGAGAGTTTTCAATTACTATTTAGGGTAAAGTCATTTGAGAAAAAATGTTCAAGAGTCAGAACAAACTTTGGTTATTCTTGAAGTAACCTACACCACGAAAAACTTGAACTTTGCCTGTTTATTCAAAAAAAACATAGCTGATAACATCAAATTATTTTAAGCTACCTTACAAATCTAGTAATTAAAAAAAAACTTAAAAATTATAGATTTTCCTTCTATAAAACATAGACTGGTAAATCAAAGTTAGAGTAATTATGAAACTATTTTAGAAAGACAATGATAATTTCTTTTTAGCTATAAAAATAATCTGATGCACTGAAATAAACTTTACTATCTCAATTATAATAAATTAGAAATTTAACAAAGATTTTGTTTGTGGACTTCTGGAATTTCAGTGTCTGTTAGGTAGAAAAACATTTCAAAATAGGAAACACTCAGAAGATGCTACTGGATTTGGCAAGATCTGTGTGGTATATGGTAGCTGAGTTGATGTAGTTATCTGGCTATTTCCTCACATGCATGCTGACTGGCAGGCAGATAGAAAGAGAGAAACCACTAGCCAGAGGGTACTGTATAGCATTTTTAATGTTATACTTGATTGAAGATGGGAAGCGGGGATCTTGTCTTCAGAGTTTGGATGATAATGATGAATTGCAGAGTCGCATTCCTGTGCACCACAGCCATCAAATTGCCATCCACAATAAGTTTGGTTGGTTGGGTTTTCATGATGACACAGACGTCAGCATAGTATTTATACCAACATTGTTGATCAATGCCTGTTCTCTCATTTTGATGGTTCCAAAGCAGTCCTGCTGATAGGCAGTAAGGGGACATTGTGAATATAGTAGCTAAGACAAGGCATGATAACACATGGTTAGCCACTACAGTACAACCTCGATTATCCGAATGGGGCAGGCGGGGAGTATTTTGTTCAGATAACTGATCTGATCATAAATAAAGGAGGCTATATTGAACATAATTACGTAAAAAAGCATGTTTACATAGTTTTTATTTCATTCAATGGATAAAATGTGTACAAACACTTGATATTGCTAAAAATTTATGATATTTTATGTGCGTGCATAGGAAGTTCACAAAGTTTGTCGAAGACATTAACTTCATGTAAATAAAATTCATTGAGGTGGAGGTAGGTTATTATTTTTTAAGAAAACATCCAGTCGCTGTTGCTTGAGGTGCTTGTGTTTCTTTGTTTTTGCCAGCGATAACATTTGATGAAGATGTATCAACTTAACGGCATCGACTTCGTCTCATGCTTCATACCACTCCATGAAAAGTCACAAACCATCAATAGATTCATTAATGTGGACTGGAGGAGATGTGCACATCTGATTTTCCTTATTTTCTACGGTGTCCGTACTTTCCCTCTTCAGCGGCTATGTTGATAATCTGATCATTGCTGCTGAGTGTTTTTGTTCCAATGTCATTGTCACAGTTTACCCAAGCATTGATCCCAGCCTCTACGAAGTCTCCTAATCCCAGCTGTCTACAGTTCTTGGTAATTTCAGTGATTACCCTTTGGTTACCAACACGCAACCCATTGTACCAACACCCTGTGACTTTCGATGGCCTCATGTGGTCCCAAGAATCAGCGATGATGAACAAAGCGTCCTTGACTGTGAATGATTTAATAATTTGTGGCAATCCTTTGTCTGCATTGTCTTCATCGACGACGGCACACAACATGTTACGGTGATAATATTTCTTCATTGTTGCGATGATTCCCTGATCGAGCAGCTGTAGCTTTGAAGTGGTGTTCAGTGGTAAAAAGAAACACTTGACTGCTCCGTCTGGTGATTCTAATTGGCTGCCTTTCATACTGTGTGACCCCGCGTTGTCAATAAGCAGAAGGGCACGTTGCTCGAGTCCAACACTTGCTAAATGTAATCGGACGGCAGGTACAAATTCCTCCTGAAACGAGGATGAAAGTAGTGGATATGTCATCCATGCCTTGTTCTATGATTTGTACTTCGTGGGTAACGAGTTTTTGTCACAGTTCTTGAATCAACATGGATTAGCATAATACCCAAAGCGGACAAGCGGTAATTTATGAGTGCCAGTGGCGTTGATGCAATGGAAAATCATAATGCGATTCTTCTGCACTTTATGTCCCGATGTTTGCTTTTCTTCAGTGGATGCAAGCGTTTTGTCCGGTTATGCCATCCAAAACAATCCACTTTCATCAGCATTGTACAATTGTTCTTAATTTTCTTCATGAATGATGGATTGTAGTTTCTGTCTGAATTCTTCCATGATGCTGTCATCCACGGACTTCTGCTCTCCAAGAATGCTGAGTTGCCTAATACCATGACTATCTTTGAAATGCTGTAACCAACCCGATGATATGCTGTGATTGGACTCTTGTTGTGCTTCACTGGCGTGGATTCATTCAAGAAAACTGACAGCTTTCTCATGTAACATTGGGCCAGATGCGGGAATCCCCTTTTCATGCTGCTGTGAAAACCACAAAAATACGGCTTGGTCAAGTTGTTCATCTTTTGCTGGTTTCATGGAATTCCTTTTTAATGCATACGAAGTGTCACTTTGGTTGATAAATTTCTCAATTGCCAGTCCTGCTTTCTTGATGTCAGACACTGTTTCTTTTCCAATGTTGTACTCTTGTGCAATCTTTGATGACTTTTCATCACGATCCAGACACTAAAATCTCGCTTTTATGTTTGATTGTCAGTGGTGTTCACGTTCTCTTCACAGACATGATAACAGCTACAAAATTTATCACTTGTAACAGATATGTACTTTGAGCAAAGTCACAGAGTGTGTAGAATGCCGCCTTGAAAGGGAGAGTGAGTAAAATATATTTCAAACCCAGCTTACAACAAGATTCGAATTGATTTGAATTTGGAAACCTGGAATATGCCACAACAAGATTTTAATTCAAACACTTGAAAACACAGAACACACAGAAATCCGGTATGAAGAAAACGGAGGCCACAAGTGAATTAAGACACCAGTGATTTTGCCAATGTTTAAAGTGACCAACTGAGATCAAAATAGCGGACTGATCGACACGTGGTACTTGTGGTGACTGTAAACAAAAGGCGAAATGGTAGCATCAGTATTATTCTCGAGTTCAGGTTACACAGAGTATGGCTTATTAAATATTCACGGGACCTTGAAATCTTGTTCAGATAATCTGAAATTTGGATAATTGATGTTCGGATAACCGAGGTTTGACTATACATGCATGGTATAATTAGTCTTGGTATTTGTTCCAGAGACATTGTTCTCCCTGTCTTGTGTATTCCATTTCTGATAATATGATGCAATCAGCTTATCTCTTCCTGATACTTGTAGCTTTAATCACTTTAACTTTGGGTAATATTTTCATTATTATTGAACTTATAAAAAGAAAAAAAAAATTATGCAATGCACAAATTTTTTTTAAAGGAAATGTTATGAAATTTTTAATGCATCTTGTTATCTGATCTTTAAGCAGCCTTTTACAAAAAGTAAGATTTATCTTAAATTACTTTGTTGTTGTTAATAAGTTGTATCATTTTTTAATTATTGGAAAAAGTTGAACATTTGTTTGCATCTTTTAAATTATAAACAGTAGCGTAAATCCATTTTGATACCATCTTTAATCCTGTTTATCCTTTCACTGACTAAAGTATATTTTGTTTGCCCTTAAAATAAATCTATGGACCTGAGTTAAATTTGTGGGAAATGGTGGCCATGTTTTAGTCCATCAGATTGGCATTTAACTCTCAGCATAATTTGTAAGAACTTTGGTTTTAAGCATCTGAAAACCTTTTGGTGAAAAATGTTAATTATGCCCGAATTGCTTATTTTATCCTACAATACTCATGCATTGTTTCACCTTGAAACAAGGAAATTCATTCCCTACAGATGTTTTCAAAATTGTGATTAACTTACAGTAAAGAACTTAGTTCTTAAAAAACTAGAAGAAGGGAGATGAACTAGGAATTCAATGAATGGTAACACTTCAGAACATTACAGAAACATTCCTATTTTTTTAAACAAGTTTTTAAAAAAAATTCTTTTTACATAATCAACTATAAAAATTTTCATAACTTTATTGTTTCTCCTATTTATTTGTGTGCTGTATGTTTAAGGGTTGCATGCAAAACATGGATTGAATAATGTTTTCACACTGGAACATTTTTGCCTATGCAGTGCACTTTTCATACATTTAATGCAGTATGTTTACGAATTCGCAAAGTTCTAATGCTCCATAATCATTTCTTGTTGAAGAAATTCCATTCATTATTTGATTGATTTGTTTGTTCTTCCATTGTTATATACATTAATATGTTTTACATAACCTGGTTTTTATATATTACAGTATACAGGTGAACTCTAAAATTATACTACCTCTCAGTATTCATACAGTATATCATTTACAGGGCAAATGCATAATTTATTTGATTTTTTTACTTTAATTTCAGACCAGTCAACAAAGTTGATATCCAGGCATATTTCATTTTATTGCAGGTAATTAATTACTGAATATTATTTTATTTTTATAAAATGAATAATTGTTCGGTACCAAGGTTTGACTTCAAGAAGCTTTTTTTTTTCTGTGTTTGTTCTATTTATTGGTTCTAAGCATTTTCTTTTGTTTTTAAAAGGTTTTAGATACATATTTCTGTTGGTGTTTTAAAGTAGTTTCTGTACTATTGTTTTTATTAAGTTCACTCGACTTCTTTATTTTTTTCAGTATGTCACAACAAAACTTAATTTCATCAAACATGGTTACTTTGTTGTTGATGAAGGTCACCATCCCATAGGAGGGGCTGTCTGTCCTCATACTGTTGACAGTTCATGACATCTATTAGTTTTATGGAAATAATGGAAACTTTTTGGGCAATGATAGAAAACGAAAAATTAATGAGCTCTGTAGTGGTTCCTGTTTAAACTGAGCATGGACTGGAGAGATTTTTTAGGCACATGACTAACCCTCCACACCTGTTCTCCTCTGTTTGGTTTAGGAAACCGAAACCAGAGGGTTGTTTCCTATGGCAGATGTTTTTGTGCCAAAATCAGCCAGCATGTGGGTTCAAGGAGGTTGAGATAGTTGGTACAGCATGTAGTAAACAATGCTTTATCCACCATTTCATTTGCAATTTGGTTCCCATTATGATTCATCACATTTTCGTGATCTCCTGCACCATGGTTCTTGATTTTCTGTACATGCAAAACAGGGTTATAGTAGGGAATTTTTGGGCACTTCTGGTGGAGGCTTCACAGCTAAATCTTGACTGGCTTGTGCCTTATCCACAACTCAAGAGCCCGTACCAGGTCACCAGGTGCTTATAATGCACATCTCCACCTTACAGTTCATTGCTATAAAACATTCTCAAGACCTCAAAGTCAGGACAGGAGTTCAGTTCACAAAGAAACTTAACTTAAATGAAGACAAGCAATATTGGGATTTTTCAGCATTTTTTCTATTTAATTAACTTTCACTCAGGTTTTAGAAGAGTTATACAACACAATAATTAAAAAGGTAAGAAAACAAGCATGAAAATAAGTGAGTAGTGTCAGTGAGGAAACAATCTGTCATGATTGCAAACATAGGAAATGAAGCAGACGACTCAATTGTCTACCCTTTATTCATGTAGAACTAAAAATAGAGATAGTAGATGAATAGTTTGGGCATTTCTCATTACTCTGTTAGTGGTAGCAAACAATTAAGATTTGCTACTAGTAGTGACAAACCTATGTTCCATAGATCTTTTTCTGTCAGGGTTTGATCCTCAGAAGGACTGCTTTTGAGCACAATGCTGTTAATTTTTAGTTAGTTTTTTATACCAAGCATTTCTATTTTTTTACTTTACACATGGTCTGATGTGGTCTTGAACCCTAATCTAAAAGATCAGCACTTCAGACCACTGCAGCATCTGGCCCATTAGACTTCTTTTTGGGATATTTAAATCATATCAGTTAGCAGAGATGCCCAGATTCTGCTAATTCCAGAGCCATGTGGATTGTTCCTATAACTCTTTTTTATTAGCCCTGTTGCTCATGTTTAATGATAAGTTATGCTGCCCCTTGACACAGCAAACAAATGATCATGTATGATTCACCAGTGCAAGGCTTAAATTGATTTTGAGCATTGCTGGTGGTTAGTGGGTCTTTCCTGAGGGCCAGATGTGATAACTTATTGTTTAATGTTGCATTATTTTTGTGGATAACAGAAATCCTTACGGAGTCAGGCTAAATATTCACAAGTTCCTTTAATATGTGGAATTAGTCTTTTGTTGTTCTGCTATAGTAGCTATTGATATTTTTTTATTCACTCCTTGGTGATGATTGGAATCAAAGAAAAGGTAGTGCACAATAGGTCTCTCTTTCCTGTAAACACTGCTAATCAGGACATCCGAAAAAGGAAGTTGAATTTATGGTAGATTTAATATTTGGACAAATATTGTTTTGGTCTTTGAAAAATTTTTTTAGATCACCACTTCTACCATATGGCCAGACAAAGAAGCTGTCATCAATGTATCTTAGCAATTTTGGAATATTTGTGAACAGATTTTCTACCTAGAAGCTGACTAGCACATCTCTTGGTTGGACAGTGGAATTCTTAATGTTGTCTACAAAGTGGGAAGAATTTTTTGATGTGTGAAGCACTGCGTCCAGTTAAAATCGTCAGAGTTACCTGAAGATGTTGTGCTTGAAGATGGCAAAGTGGCTCATTGGCAAACTTTCCACGGGTCTTAGCAGATCCCTATCTTCCTGGATTTTTGGGAAACCATATACTTGAAGTGGTCTGTATTGCTGAGAACTACCACAAAGTGGAAAGTGTTTTTAAAAAAACTCTTTAAGGATTTAAAACTGTCCATTGAAGGAGGACTAAGATAAATCACTAAGTGCATATCTTAATAAATATATACCATCTACAGCAGACTTTATTTTTTCAATGACATTAAAGAAATTTTTCTTACTTTATTAAAATATATGTAAAGTAGGATTCTACTCTGTATGGATGTTATAAGGAAATTACTAGAATTTATTTGTTTGGACTTTTACTTAAACATTGTTTGTGAATATTACTTTCCTTATCAGATTTGATTTATAAAGTAGATTTAGAATATATTTATTTTTTGTTATAGGAATTTACAGTGCAGTTTTATCTCTTATTTTGTGAATATTTTTGTATTAATAAATTGTTTAAGTAGATTTTTAAATGTTAATGTTTTGATACATTTCAAAATATAAGGGTAAATTCACTCCTCCATGTATTTATGATTTGTTTTTTGTTTTAATTATCTCTCCTTTTCTTGAATTATCTGAAATATGTGGACAAGTGATAATTTATTTTTATTTCCATTTGATTATTGCTGTTTTTTAGAGTCCATTGTTTGTTCAGCATTCAACATATGGAATATTTGCGTATTTGCTTAGACAGGTGGCAGCACTTTCAGATCATGACCACCATTATTTAGTTCACTGGATGAAAGGGTGAGTGAAATTACATGATATACATTTAGTTTGTAGTAGTAATATATTGAGGTAGTTATTACCACCCAGTTCCCCCATTTTTGTCATAATTAATCAGGACTGCATCACTTTAGGTTTTGTTGACTTTCTAAATTGAGTGATATTTGTGAACCTCTCTGCAAACCAAGATCACAGTGGAATGGTTCTAACTAAAAGGCCATTGATTAATAATCTCCAAATCTTGTTGCAATACGCTGTGCATGAAGACTTTATACTGTGGACCAGTGCCTCCCATATTAAAAAAATGACATTGCACTGCATATTCATCAGAGCATTAATCAATATTAAAACGCAATGTCCAGCGAGTATGTCTCATATACACCAGGCACAGGATTCTTGCTCAGCATAAAGTGACTTATGTATGAAGCAGATTGAAAAACATGAGAAAAAAAAAGAAACCCTGAAAAGTCATGTAGTAGAGATATTCCAGGTGCTAAGCAGACACTGACTTTGTTCATCCTGTTGGAAAAAATACATGCCAACAAAGTAGTGGAAGCTCAGTACAAATAGTAAAGTTGGCAAAGATTTCATCAATGAAAAAAATGCTGCTGTGGATTCTCTCAGAAGACTGAAGAATATGTCAGCTTGGAAAGAACTAACAGAGACCATGAACATTTTATCAACAGACAGTAAGTTTATCGAACACAACATGTTTACCATATTATTTCTTAATATTAAATATTATTTTTTTTTTGCACAAAAGAATTTAAATGCATAATTTACATATATGCAAATGCGAAAATACTTATGTATTTTTTTATTTTATTCACTTAAAGGTTTATTAAAATTGTTTTTGTTTTTTTTTTTTCATAATTAGGAAAGACAAAAACTGAATTTATTAGATGATATTAAATTAAAAAATAGAAAATCAACCAAGCAAATAGTCACTTAATTAGGACTTATGTACCCTTTTGGACTTGGGCCTACATGAGCTGCAGATGCAAACCAGGTTGACCACAATGTGATAGGTTATCCCTGCAGCACTATATATATATGACTTAGACTGAGTGCAGATGTGCAGGTCCAGTAAACATTACAGCATTCAAAAGAGGCATGATTAGTGGGTGCACATCTTCTAGGTACCGCAGCGGTGAAGACAGTTTCATTGGTGTTCAGCTCTGAGACATTGGAGTTTGTCATCAGCGATGGCAAATGTTTAAGAAAGTTTCTGCTGTGAGGAGGAATTGTGGCCACAAACAGATAGTAGCAGAAAGTCTAACTGTTATCAAACTGACAGAGATGTTCCAATATAGGTAGAGCAGTCCACAATAATCTACAGTCGTACCTTATAAAGAACATTGTAATGAATGGCCTATGGCAGTAGGTGACCTTTGTATAAATCACTGATCTCAGTTACCAGGACACTTTACTAAGGAGGGCTGATGGAACATGATGTGGTCTGATGAGTCACACCATATTTTTTTTTTCCCTTTTTTGCACAAATTGGAGAAGACGAATTTGGAGAAAGCCACACAAATCACGCAACCTCTCTTGTGTGGTCCAAACTGTGCAGGTCTGGGGCATGCTTTTATGGCAGACCCTGGGTATTCTGGCTTCTTTAGCAGACAGACTGAATGCCAAAGCTTACCTCAGCATCCTTTTCAATCAAGTGTGTGCAGGGATGTTTCAAAAGTATCCTGATCAGGATAGCTACTTCCAAGATGACAATACTTCCAGCACAATCCCCAGATCTTAATCTAATTGAGTATCTATGAGATGAACTTGAAAGATGTATACTCTGGCTCACTAAATGAGGGAATATTCTTTAGGACACTTTCCAGAATCTTGTGCATTCTGTCATGTCATGTCATGACTATTATCCAGGTAAAAGGTGGCCCCACCCATTTTTAAATATAGATCCTAATAAAGTGGCTGGCCAGTGCACATATTATATACTTTAACCACACTATAGAAAACTTAAACTTTAAAAACATAAGGTGAGCCTGCTGTTTAGAAATCTCTTGATTTGAGTTGCTTGCATTTTGTATGTGTGGGTGTGTGGAAATAAGGTTTAATTTCCATTTTGTTTGTTGTTTGAAACTTTTTGCCTTGGACCACACTTCAGGTCCGTTATTATTCAACTGCCATAAATTATAAAAGTTTCATCTAAGTTGCAGAATCGCAAATCAAATTATGCAATTTTTTTTTTTTTTTTTTAGTTTGTCCTTCAAAATAACAGTCTCATCTTGTAAAGGCATCTCTTTCTGCCTGGTTGATTTTTCCTTTTAACTTTACAGACTCAAAACTAATGTATTCAAACAAATGCTTCAGCGTCTGCATGCATTCATCTCCTGGGGACTATTCCCCTCTAAGCCACAGCAGCTGCCTGTTTGGTGGATCCCTTGTGCTGTCAAGGTGATGGCTCTTCTCAGTAAGTAAAACTGCTGAATGAGCAGTTCTCTTCTTGCGATTAAGGAACTTGTCTACACATGCAGTCTGTCCTTTGGACTACCATTCCTAATGGTTTCTGTTCATCATGAGAGAATTTTCATAGAAAGACTGCATTATTATTATTATTATTATTATTATTATTAATTATTATTATTATTATTATAATTATATTTTTTCAATTACATTTTATTGCTAAAATGTATGTTGTGTTAAGCTTGATTAGACTCAGTGAGTCATATTCAGTAGTGGCAATTTCTCATAACCTTTATTATCTTGTGGAAGCCATTCACAGCTAACTGAATGGGAATAAAAAGGTCTGCTAAATGCTGCTCACTAATATGTGGATAAAATAAAGTATGATATGTTAATTTAAAAAAAAAAACGCTTCAAGTTTACCATTATTGCTTGCTTATTGCACAAGTGTAAGGACAATTGGTCATTCACAGGAAGATAAATCTTAAGTGATTATGTGGTAAAATTTGTTCAACTCTAAAAAAAAAACTGATGTTAACTAATTATTTTTTGAAGAAGTTTTTTGAAATCTTGCTTTAAAAAAATGTAGCTAAACACAAAGAAAGCAATTATAATTGATGTTAAATTTCAGTGCATTATTTTACTAAGATTTAAGGACATTTTTTTTAAATGGTGAACTTTCCAACGATAAAATAGCAGTAAATACAATTCATTTTGCAAATATTTTAAATTTGTTCAGAAAACCCCCAAAAGTTATTTAACTAATCATGATGTTGATTGAATTTATTCAAGTTAGCTGACGTAATGATTGAGATAACTGTGGTATGTGTTGGTTTGGTGTCATACCAATGTTGACTTTCTTTCCCACGGCATTCAGCAACACTTTCAAAACCCGTTCACCATTACATTTTATTCCTCCTCTTCAAACTGTCAGCTACATGACAAACTACATCCCTTTTTTATAACACCACCAGACGCTCTGAGGATGAATGTCTGCCCCATAAGCTGGTCTTAAAATAATCCTAAAAACACTCCAAGATAACACATTGATTTATGTTGGTCTTAGCAAGAATTAACTGTCAAGAACTACAAATGAACCATAAAATACCAATATGGGCAAGTGTTTTATTATAATTTGAATGAATAAATAAATAAAAATGCAGGTTTTGGCACAATGAAACATCACTAGGTTTTGTCATAATTTTTCTACAATTTGAAAACGCCAAGTATAGGTTCCAAACCAGTCAGTTTTGACCAGTTTGGTCAGTAATTTATACAAGGCTATTTGCTGGTTTAGCTGTCCAACTAGTCATATTAAGGGTCAGTTTTTAAAATTTAGTTTTGGAATATTTGAAATGGCCAGTAAAACCACCCATGAATGTTTGTTTGTTTGTTATTGTGTAAGTGTGTGCTCAGTTGTTTTACTAGTCTATTATTAATGGAATGGGCCTTGGGCCTGTATTCAGTGTGATCAGTTTGCAAACAAAGCTCCTAACAAAAAATCAAAATCAAAAATTGTGAATTCAATAAGAAAAGATACAAAATTCAGTTACTTGCTGGCAAACCACAAAGACCCAAACTGTGCTAGGTGTTCAGTGTGCATGACTCTCTTTAATATAAGTACAAATGGTATCAAAGCAGTGAATAACCACATGCAGAAAAAGAAACAAACTCATGGTTTGTCTCAATTAAAATCAGCAGCTCTTAGCAAATTTTTATAAAAATGATAACTCTAAGATTGCAGATAAAGTGGCACTGGGATTAAGCAAAATATTCCATTGTGTTGAACACTGATACAGCTACTGTGAACAGTATGGAGATTTCAGCATTGCCACAAAAGTACAGCCTGGCAAGACAAGGATGGAATCAATTGTAGCAAATGGGCAAAATGAAGTAAAAAGTACCTTCTGTTTGCCTTATTTCTATATTGATGCATGTATCTAACAAGGAAAACAGGAAGTTTTTTTTTTCCTCTGGTAGTCAGAATTTTTTATGTGAAAAAAGAAGTTAAAAGTTATCCTCTAGATTTCTACTTCAAAGCCAATGAGATATTTGAAGATTATCACCAACTCTGTTGTAATAGCACTTGAACACTTTGACAGGTTGCAGAACATAGTTGAAACAATCCATAAACTTTGGTAAAAATGATTCTGTATAGGAGGAACTTTTAAAAATAAAAGATGCCTTTTCAGCATTTGGCTGTAAACTGTAACTGCCAGGTTATCCACAATGTTGCTAAACATTGGCTAGAGACCATCATGTTTGGTACAGAGGCCTTGGCTTTAAAGGTGTTCAACAATTTTTCTGGTAAGGCAAAGAATATGATCACTCTCAAAGCATGTTTTGAGTTCATTCAACAAGACTTTCACCATGTGTGAGATAGCTGAGTTTGTTCCCTGCTGTTGATCCCCTGGTTCTGAACTAGGGTACTGTTAAGACACACTTTTTCTGCTAGGGGAGGAAAATTTGTACTTTTGTCTCTGGTCAGATGAATAGACTCAGTGAAACATCATCCCAGGCAGGAGTGCTTCATTTATTTTGTTTACCCCATATTATCAGTCTTTCAGAAAACCATACAACCCTGGAAAAGTTTGACATCCAAGCAGCTGAGCTTTATGACATCATGCCAAATTTAAAAGGCTAGTTAGAAGAAAGGTTTTTTTTTGATTGAAAAGTTCTCAGAAGATTCTCCAACTAGAATAAAATGAATGCTAAATGTTAAAACTTTAAGTACTCAGTGTGTTTAAGAGACCATTCTCTTACTGAAATAACTGGTTCCACTTCACACAGTTTTTATTCAAGAAATTTGAGTACCTCAAGCTAAAGTAAAATGTTCTAAAACTTCACGATCTAAGCTTTTGCCATTCAAGTTGATGGGGATGAAACATACAATGAACTATGTAACTATGTTGCCTTTGTTTGACAGTATTTTCCTTCCTGGATCCTGTAAAGGATGCAAGTTTTTTTAAGGAAGAGCAGCTCCAAATCTGAATTCCAAGCAGTAATTCTTTTGTTGAATGGGTTTTCAGCTTTGTGAATAACATTGGGACTGATGAAAGAAGTTGGCTTGGTGTTGACATGATTAAAGCAGAACTGTGCATGCACCATAATTTGAAGTATTTCTGTTCAGATCTTTATGACATTAGGAAAGACAATTTATCCTGGCCTCAACCAGTCGGTTCCATTGCAAATGTGAACTTTGGTAGTTAATTTATTAGTTTTAAATTGGTAAAAATTTGTATCTAAATTCTGAGCTCCACCCTCCTTTGTTTTTGCTGCCTTTATTCAGATTTCAGACCAAGACCTTCCCCCAAATTTGGCAACTCTATGTGTCCAAAATTAAGGAAAATATTAAGTTATTGGAAAGAGTTTGGTATAGATTTGTATGTTTGTTAAATTTCTGATTGCATACAAGTTGGATGCATTTAAGTTGTTTTTGGTTTGTGTATTATTATAATCCAACTTTTACAGATGCTGCTAATAACCTGGATAAACCACTGGTGTCTTATATGGATTTTTATAACACAAGCTTGGATCACTTGGATCTTTTGTCAGAATATTACAAATGGCAAAACATGTCTTCATATCGTGGGTAAGTACAATTTTTAAAGCAACTTTGGTTTAGGTTTTACTGGGAGTTTTACTAACTTATACAAGGGAGGGGAGAAGTGGTTTTTAAAAAATGATTAATGCTTTCATGATCACCAACAATAATGGCAAATTATTTCCTGAAAAACAGTTTCAGGAAAACTAGCCTTGGTGTAAAGTGATTCACAGTATCACTATTTACTACATTTACCAGTAATTTATTTCTTTCGTTTTCAATTATTTTGCTGAAAAATACGTTTTCTAACTTCAAGTTTTGCTGAAACCTTAGTTTTCTTGTAACCGAAACATCTACTGCCTGCACATTATAAACTCAAGAGCCTCTATCAGGCTTTCTAGTAAACTGTGCTGATCATCTTAATATTTGTGTACAGTCATCGAGTTATAAATGTTTAAGACTTTGAAACAATCCAGTGAATCTGTGCTGAACTCTTTTCTTAAATAAGCTCTCCACTTTTGCACCATATATTTAATCTTTGGTTCACTGAGGACATACGAGGTCTGTTGAAAAAGTATCCGATCATAGGCTGGGGGGAAAAAAATTACGTACTTGATGGGGTTCAATTGCTAATCCCCTTCGAAGTAGGCCCCTTGTGCCTCCACACACTTAGCCCAGTGATCCTTCCACTGTTCGAAGCACATCCGGAATGGCTTTCAGTTCCGCCATCGCATTCTGCATGATGTCCTCTTGGCTCTCTAAGTGGAAGCCTTTCAGTGGCATCTTCATTTTTGGGAACAACCAAAGTCAGAAAGAGCCATGTCTGGAGAGTAGGGAGCCTGGCAAATGAGCAAAATGCCTTCTTTGCCAAGAAACCTTGGATCAGCTGCGACGAATAGGCTGGGGCATTGTCATGATGCAGCTGCCAGTTTTGCGAGGCCCACAGATCTGGTCTCTTGCACCAAACTGCATCAGGAAGACATAGGAGGACTTCCTGATAGTACTCCTTTGTAACTGTTTGTTCTTCTGGTGCGTATTCGTGATGCACAACGCCTCGGTAGTCAATGAAAACAGTCAGCATCACTTTGATTTTTCTCCGGACCTAGGCGACTTTGGGTGCTTCTACTGTGATGACTGAGCTTTGGTTATCGGGTTGTACCTGTACACCCATGTCTCATCTTCAGTTATCACAGTATTCTGGAACTCAGGATCCCTGTTGGTAGTATCAAGCAGGTCCTGCGCAACCTCAAGACGAGTTGTTGTTCCTGAGAAAGCAGCTTTGGCACAAATTTTGCTGCCGCTCTGCGCAAACCCAAATCCTCCTTTAAAATTGCATGTGCAGAATCTTTACTGATCCCAACCTCATCACCAATTTCCCACACCGTCAAACACAATCCTCCATTATCAAGGTCCGCATTTTCTTGATATAACTGCATTGCGGCTTGTTGACAGCCTCCCAGAACGCTGGTCACTCTCCAGAGGTGCGGCCATCCTTGAACCTGTTGTACCATTCTTTAATTTGGGTAACATCCATGGCATTGTCACCAGAAGCCTGTTGAATTTTGCTAATTGTTTCCGCTTGGGTATCTCCAAGCTTTTGCTAAAACTTGATGCAAGTTCATTGCTCCACACGTTCCGTCATCACAGGCGAAATGAAAATGCAGTGAGTAAGTAGTACAGCACCTCAGACACTGGCTGCCTGATAGTGACTGACGCATCCAGCAAACTTGCCAAAAACCACACATGCGGATGAAGGCATGCGGCTCCACTATGCACACTTTTGCCTCCCTAACATCATTACTTCAAAATAAAGTCAGTTACTTTTTCGACAGACCTCGTATAATGGAACCATGCTTTCTCTGTTTCATATTGAGCAGTTAGTCGTTTCTAACATCCTCTCAGCTTTGTTCTTGATGTTTCAGAATTTTTCAAATAATTGCCTTCAGACTCTCTTTTTGAAACCATTTTACAATTTAGTATCTCCCATAGTATAGTGATTATAATTTTGGCTAATTTCCACTCTATTGACCATGTAATAAATTATTCAGGTTCACCTGCAACATTATTTTTCATTATTAACTATAGCATGAAATAGAGTATCATCTGCAAAATTTTTCATTTTAATATCTACCAAACCACCATTTTCAGTTTCAAAAATCAATAATAAAAAAAGGTATGATTCATACCCACTCGCATACCCCTCCTGTTACAGTTGTTTGGATGAGTGCTTTTGTAATGCTACCTCAAAGAAAACATGACAAGATTTCGGCTTATTCTTCATGCCCATACTTTCTGTAATGATTAAAATATCAGCCTTTATTTCTCTCAAGGTTGCTCCGTAGCAGGTATACTGAACTTATCACCCTATGTAAACACATCAGAAGAAAATTAATTATTCCAAATTTCACCCATTTTCTTTCTCTTCAACTTTTATTTCATTTTTTTATATTAATTGGTTTAAATTCATAATTTCTTCTTTCTTTTTGAGTTGACTTGTGAATAAATAGATTTTGAATCATTTCACATAAATGATGTCCTTGTTTTTCTTGTATATTTTGATTGCTGTGGTGACCATTTTCATCAGATATTCAGTAATTTTTAAAATTGGATCTCTTAAAATTTCTTGCATTTTTTTACTTTGAGACTATTAATAATTTAATTAGTTATCTATTTTTCCATTAGCTTTACTAAATGATCTTTTTTCTAGTGACTTTACTATAACCCTTAATTCATGGATGATTGATTTATCTAATTTTTACAAAATTAAATTAATGTGGTAATTGGGATCTTGTATGTACAGATTTTAGTGGATGCAGCAGAATACTACAATTATGGAATGACGAGATTTATAAGCCTTCGTTTCTGCTTTTCATCATATACTCTCCTGCTAAAAAAAAAAAAAAATGGTAGCATTCATGGTTTTTATTTATTAGCATGTTAGAGATGTATTAAGCTCATGTTACATATAAATCAATTTAGTATTGAATAGCAAAACACTGTCAACATGCAGAAAGAAATCTTTAAAAAAATCAGGCTATCATTACTGTGCTTGTCAACCCATGGACTTTATCCAGCTGGGCTCTATCATTACATAAATGACCCTTTGGATATGATTTGGGAGAGGAGGTTCTGTATATGGATGAATACTTCTGCAGCTGATCAGTTGACCAATCGCAATTCAACTCACCCAAAAAGGTGCTCAACATGGTGCAGGTTTGATGAATAGACCAGCCAGGGTGCAATGTTGAAGTTATGATGTTAGTAGAAGGCCCAAGTGATGTGGGAGGGTCCTCCTGAAATTTTCTCCATGGTACAGGTTGCTGCAGCATTGGAAGGGCATGAAACATCAGCTTGTTGTGACATTATTGCTGTATTCTTAAATTACCTCTACACAAAAAAGAGCACCTCTGTGGCCCACACTCCCCACCAAACATGGTGGTCTCTTGTGTGCATTTGTTAGTCTATAGATGATGAAGTGAAAGGTACATTATCTTTCTTGTCATTGCAACAAAAATCACAATCAAAATCTCAGATAATGCATCTGATGTGAGATTTCATGCATGGTGTTGATTTTCCCACTGCAAGTATGCTTTGTGGTATCTGTCTTATGGTGGGAAGCCAACATACAGGTGATCAGGGGTATATTTCAGCATCAAAGAGATGTCTTTTGACAGTGTCAACGTCAGTGCAGCATTGATGCCCTGGTAATGATAAAGTAATTGTTGCTAGACAGAAGTGAACTCTCAGATGTTTAATTATTGTAGTTGTCTCATGCAAGGGTGGTACCAATGCCTATCAATGATGGTGCCATAAACTTGTTATCTTCAGTGTAGGTTGTGGATATTCTGACATTCAAGCAACTAGACATCAATTCACCTGCCACAAGGTGCTTTTGTCACTTGTGGCATGGTAACTTTGAATAAATCATTGCATTTTCTTCCGGTTTTATATTCCTTATCTGCACACAAGAAATATGCATAATTACCGGAGCATAGATATCCATTATGCATGGATAGTATAGGTTAGTGATACAAACTAACTACACAGCATGTATATTATTTCAGTACAGCAAAATATTCCTGCTCTTTCTTTGTGTTCAAGTTAATTAATAAATCTGTTTTATAACTTTTCTTACCATTACATTTTTTTCTCAGTTTTTCCTTTTGTCAGTATCCATTCATCCTTAGCAACCTGGCAAAACGCAGTATTTTGCAGCGTGATTCTGAGCAGCAGATGATTGTAATGGCCAGAGTAAGTAAATTATTCTAAGGTACATCTTTAACAAATTAGTTTTTGCTCTTATGAGTTAGTGACATTTTTTATATGATGTGAAAATGCTTTCATTTTGAATACTTTTTGTTTGTTTTTTATCAGAAGTACAGGTAGAATGGTTTTTCTCTCTCTCTCTCTGCGAAGGCTAAAGTTCCCAGTAGTTGATTACCTCAGATACTGACACAATTAGCTGCTTAGTTTTAAGGGAATTGTTTCACAGATTGATTTTTTTTTTTAGGTTGGGGTGGTTTTGTTTGTGTGTTGATTACTTTGTAATCATTTTGGGAGTATTGGATAAAATTAAATGGAGCCAAAAAAAAAAAAATGAAAACGAAATTTTCTTTTCTTGTTCAAACAAATCTTCAGATGTTTTATGATGGCGAATGAGTGTCTTCTGTAGTGAAGTCAGACCTTACGTTTTAAGGTTACAAGAATTTCAGCGGTAATCACCCCTATTGGTTATAGCATAGGAATGTATGAACCCAATAAAAAATAGCTGTATTCTAAACTTTCTGTTATTAATCATCTGGAAAACCATTGTTGAATACTAATCCTTTTCCTTATAACATGGATTCCAACCTTTTAAAGCTATATCCACCTGGTTTTCAGTATTTGTTTACTTAGATTTATTTATTTTTTATTAATGATTTTAAAAAAGATATTACAATATAAAAATTAACATTGGATTTAAACATGAGTTTGTTATTTAAATTTAATTTTAGAATAATTTTCTTTTATTTCATTTGTAGCGGAGCCTAGTTGATAAAGTTCAGCGGAGACAGCTACCGGACATTGGCTTGCTTTTTCTGAATCTCAATGTCAGAAGATCTCATTTAGTATCAGATTCATTGAATGAGGTACTGTAAATTTTGTGATGACTGCTGTAGAAAATGATGAATGCTGCTGTTTGTGTGTTTTTTTCTTAATTAGAGAATACTGTGGTTGTGTTAGCTTTAATGTGATTGTAAATATTCATGGTGTTTGTTTGTATTCAAGTAACTATATCTGGCAAATAATTTATAATTCTATTAATTTGCTAAACATTTTAGCATTAAGACAATGCAATATAGCAGAAATAGAATCTAGTTTAAATGTATGGCATATAACTTTAGTTCCATTTAAATATAAATGTGTGATTTTGGCATGATGAGAGTCTGGTATATGTACTGTGTGTGAGTGTGAGAGTCTGATGTATGTACTATGTGTGGTGTGTGTGTCTATGTGATATTGTTCTTTGATTTTAATATTTGATAGATTATAAAATTGCTAAGAAAGTAAAACCTTCAAATACTATTTTCACTGATACATTAGTGATAATCTAATCAGGTAAATTTAATAATTGTATTTTATGCCAAAATGAATTTTTAAAAGCAAAAAAAAATTAAATGTTGCTATTCTGTTTTTAATCATTAAGACAGAAAATGTGGTTTTAATTTTTATAGACATCAAGATCTGTATCTAACTCATAAATGTACTGCACAGCTTCAGTTATTCTTTTACTGTATCTAGCTTCTTGACATTGTCACTTAGTTTGACTTTTGTAATCAGTTGACTGTGTGACAGCCAGTCAGCATTATGGTAATCCAGTGTGGTTTTGATGTCTGTGCACAGCACTATTTAACCGTCTTTCTTCATGTGTTCTCATGCCACACATTCGTCCTCAGCAGGTATTTACCATCTTTGTTATGCTTACTCTATTTACTGTATATGCTATGCTTTCATTTGTCGGATTAAATGTGGCATGTGTCTGAACTGTCAGGAAGCCTTTCAAAAAAATCTGATATTTAATAGATTCAACAAAAAAAAGTATCTATCTTTCTTTTTTGTTTTATTATCATGGAAAAATAATTTTCTGGAGCCTTTACAAAGTGGCCTTTTTTTATTCCTGGAATAGGAGGCTATCACATGATGTTATAACTTTATACAAAATAAATTGCTGCACCTGAATTGTTTAGGTATTTCCTTTAGATGAAATTAGTATTTTTCCAAGAAAAATAACTGGCTTGCCTGACAAAAGCAATTATGATAATCAGTTCTAGTCAAATATACGAAAGCCTGGATTGTTTCTGCAGTGGACAAACAGATATTAAAATTGCTCCCTTATCGGGTGCAAGTTGTAAGCTTAATGGGGCATCACTAGATGAAGCATATATTTTGTTCTTGTGTTATTTATTGCAATAAAATGACGGCAGTTCGTTTACCATGTGTCATGCTGTAATGTTGTGAGCGGCTAAAAACTTCATTCCTCAAGTGACATTTCTAACCAGAAATGGTCCAGGCATAACACACATGGCTGATGAAGCTGGCTCATTAATAGTACTTGAGGCCTGCTGTTCTTTCCTTCTTTGCTCTCTAAACTTTCTTCTCTATCTCAACAATCTCTCTTTAGCCTTGGCTTCCTGGTATAGCATAGTCATGTATGTAGTGTGCCTTGTTGCTAGCTTTATCTTCAAAGCAGGAAATAAATAGGCAGAGCCTTGTCTTAGGACCAGAAACCCTTTCTTGGCAGTACAAACTGTGCTCAAAGACTTGGAAGACCAAGATGTGCGGAGGTGTGTATAGCTTCAGGAGATGACATAGGACAGAGCAAAGATGCAGTGACAACTTTCTAACACTTTTTTGACAGTAGATTTGATGTCAGGGTTTTCTCCCCTAGTCTTTGTTCGATCAAGAACTCTGCACTAAATGGACTCACCTCCGATATTGCTTTTTTTCCCAATGGTATCTGGCATACTTCCACACGCACACATGCATATGCCACTCTTTGAGTGGCGGAATTCCTGTTTTACTCATCAAGCATTCAGTTTGCAGCAGCTTGTAGTGTTGGTTACATAGTACCAATAGCAGGCCTTGGGAGACACATGAATGTAACAATATCTCTAACATGAATGTAGGTGCAATAATGATAGTTTAAAACATCTTATGTTATATGCAATTAGTTTACTACTGTACAGAGACTTCCATCAAAATTAAGTTACTAAATGAATTTCAATGGTTACTTTGTAATAAGTAAGCTTGATAAGCTTATAATATTGGTGGTAATACAGTGTACGACATTACCAGTAACAACCATATTTGGAACTACTATTAAGCAAAATGTGCGGGCTGTATAAATTTGTAATTTAATAAAAGACTTGCTGAGCTCACCACAGAACTTTAGAATATCTATCAATTTTTGCATCACATTGCTCTTTCTTTTCTTTTGCATATTTACATGCAGGAGAAAGTAGAAAGATAGTGTGTTTCCATTTAAATATGCTATTTCCACAATCAACAAAATATAAGGATATTGTGAAAATAAATTATACAAATTTATTTAGGATAAAATGTTTGTGCACAATTCAAAATTGACCATTAATTTTCATGTGCACAGTTCATTTTGTGCAAAATCTGGCCATTGTTTGATGCATTTAGTGACATCATAATATCTTAAAGCCATGTAACCTTTAGTAGTAAGTATGGCCACTTTGGCTTGCACCACAGTCTTATGGCAATGCATTCCACTTTTCTGTTGACCCTTGGCACATTTCTGGAATAGTCTCAAAGCACATGAATTTTGTTTAATGCATCTGAGAGCTCATCTTGGACATGTTCTATGGGGTTTAGGTTGGAGGAATGAGCAGGTCATGGAAGACATAGGATATTTTTCTCTGAAGAATATTTACAACTATTCTTGCACAATGGATCTTTGCATTATCATCCATGAAGGTGAAATGATTATTGTGGCTTTGTACAAATAGTATAAAACAGGTCTAATGACCTCGACCAAGTACTGCTGATCTGTAACTTTGGTGGTCATGTGACACAGCTCCCTCAGACCAGAGCACTACCACACACAAAAAAGCAGTCTCTCTCTAACAAGTTACAGTCAATATTACATTGATTTGGTTCCCACCAGATATGTTTAAAACCATCAGCAAACAGAAGGTTGAATCCACTTTCATCAGAGAAGTGAACCTGGCTCCAGTCTTCTGAAGTCCAGCACAAATTATCCTTATTTCAGTTGTCATCTTATGATGTGCTAGTTTAAGGGGTATATAAAATATTGGATATCTAGTGTGTGGATTGGTGGAGTGTAGCCACTTTTGTCCAGTCTGGTTGGAGATAAGATGCTACAGACTGGCCCTGGATATAACATGCTGAGATAGTGCATTTACATTGAGCCTGATAGATGATGTGATGGTCAGCACTATTGTAGTGCCTCTAACCATGTCTTTCATGAACTGAACCAGAGTCTCAACTTCTGCAAGAGTAGGTTGATAACACTTTATATTACACAAAGTTTGGCAGCCACACCTGTCTACTTCCAGTCTGTAATCTAACCATAGCTAGGTATCCCTGCTCATCAGTAAGTTATTGTTGCAACACCATGCTCTCAATATTTGGTAACTTCATTACATGTACTTCTGTGACAGGTTTTTTTACTCTATTTGACCTTTGTTATGCAAATTACCACTTGACAGTGCTATGATATGTAGCACTTGAAACAGCAGAATTGTCTCATTACTCAGGGCTTCAGTTGACAGAATGGATGGTCCATATGACGCCTACAATATCCAGGGTGACTAAATTGTTGTACAAGAGGTATCATACAGAATATCCTTACATTATTTTGTTCAGTTTAAATAAAAAAAGTAAATAGTATTAATGCTATTTTAATTTAGCATTTAACCTCAAATTATATATAGCAAACTATGGAGTTATGCTTGGAATTGCTGCTCATGCTCATGCATGCTCACATGACCACCATATAAAATGGTCAGATACTTTGTAATAGATTTTAAGCAGCAGCTCCGTAAATAAAGAGTAGATTAAGCCACATGGCTCTGGATCTTCAATGCAAGCCAGGCCTATCCAAGGCATAGCGTCAGATGAAGCTAACACAGTCTCTCTCTCTAGTGATGTTCTCAGAACCTACCTTTTTGTCATGCCACTTTTCCGCAAATGATTCTGAGATTAGTCGTCTTAACTTACCATGTTCTGTCATTCATCACCAAGCACCTGTAAATATGTATAGTATATTACCTACTTGCCTTTATACTCATTTTTAACTTTAATTGTTATCTAATTACTTTCTTTTGCATCCAATCTTTAGATTTCTCGTAAACAGCTTGAACTAAAAAAGAAACTAAAGGTAACATTTTCCGGAGAACCTGGATTGGATATGGGAGGCCTCACAAAAGAATGGTTTTTACTGCTCATCAGACAAATATTTGATACTAATTATGGTAACTATTAATTTTCGTTGGTTGCCATATGTTTTAGATTACTGATGATTACTTTTATTTTATTCAAAGGTTTTTTGGAAACTGTTTATTTAGTTGATTTATTAGGAGGAAGCAGAAAGCTACCCCGCCCCCACTCCCCTGGGGTAGGTAAGATTTGCTTTTTTAGACTGTTATCATCACATCAGAGACCTTCTACAACACCAGCTTATACTTAGTGTGTACTGTGCAGTTTTTAACTGTAGATAACCAAAACAATCTGTTACAGTCCACCACACACACACACCACACACACACACACACACACACACACAGACCACACACACACACACACAAGAGACACACACACAGACACACACACAGAGACACACACACAGAGACACAGACACAGACACAGACACACACACAGACAGACAGACAGAGAGAGAGAGAGAGTCAAGAACTTTAATTATTTTGAAACCTCTGTGATCTCTTCTCAGACATTAAAAATACGAAGTGGGTAAATCCAATATGAATTTTGTATATACTGCATTTCTAAAGCCTAGAAACACTATAAAAGTGCATTTTGTGACCGTTGTATTATTTTACTAGATTTTTCAAGTGGACAAACTGGAATCTGCTTATAATAGACCTAGTTTTTACAGTTAACTGAATTAATTCTGTTATCTCCATTATTAGCTGAAATGTTGCTTTGCACTTATTAGTTTTGTGTTAATAAAAGGACCCAGAATCTCTTCCAGATTAATATCTTCCATCGTGTTATTAATTATTTTTTCCCAGTTCTATTTGAATATCATTGTATTCTAACTGACCAATCTAGCAGGTTATTTAGGCTCATCTGAAATTTTCTATCATTAGAAAGATGTTAGTGTCATCTGCAAACTTTTATTTTTTATTCATCACATAATCAATATTACGTAAATTAGGAAAAAGAAAGATTTAAGTCCTAGCACACACACCATTAAAGACTGTTAAAAGGAAGAAATGCACCGCTTATTTTTAAAAAGGAGTTTCTTTTATCTATAACAAATGTGTACCCCACTGCAGTAAGGGAGACAGGATAAGTTAGCACTACCAGTTCCTAATCAGACATTTAGATGACACTTTAATCTATGTTTAATTAAGAGTTACCTTTGCTATAACAACCTGAACTTAACTGTAACTTAGCCCTCCCTAATTGTCCCTACTCTTAGCTTTTGGTTCAGTCACTTTTCAACCAGATTGTAAGATTGATCAAACAAATTATAATGCTGCATTGAACATCTTTCATGAGTGCATATATATATATGTATGTATGTATAAACTAATTTGACAGCATGCAATATTTGATAATGTTTAAAATAGTCAAGAGTGAGAGCATGAGACAGACAGGCAACACCTGTTAATTTCCAAAATGTTAATATTTTTAGTCAAAATATTTTATTTTTGTGTGTTGCTGCTTATCAGAGAGTTGAAACATCAGGAAGTTCAGCTATTGCTCTTTGAAGATACTGTATTCTCCCTGATAAACCAGGGGCTTTTCAGACTTGGTATTTTCTGTGCTCTATGTTTGCAGTAAGAAATGATTAAGATATATAATATCTGAGAGGTAGTACGGAACCTTGATAATTTAGAAACAGTGTTTTTAATTTTAAAATTCCTCATATATGATACATAAATTATAGAATTTTTCTAACAAATAAAATATTAGATAACTGTACTTGTATTCAATTTAGAGAATTTACTCTCTGTTTAGTGGCACAAATTGTGAGGGATTTTTTACTTTAATTTTATTTCTTCCCTAATGAAAGTGGGAGATATTTGAAACCCTTAATCACCTGGTAGTTTTAGGGAAGAAAAAATTGGCCAGCAGATTGTATGCATGTGGTAAATAAATGTATATTATTTCTAACTCTGTTTAATATGTTGTTGTTTGAGTAATTAGCCAAAAAATCAGCAGTAAAACTCATAAATAGACAAATTTCAACCACAAAAGGGCATATTTTAAATAATCAAGACTGTTGACATAGTGAGTGATGGGTGTCTGAATCCTATTTGAAGACTTTTACAGCAAAATTATCCTACTGTAAACAAACAGAATTAAGGACATGAGCAAACACTTGGACATTGCCATTTTTCATGTTACCATTATTTCTAACCCTAACTTCAGCCTATGCCTCTGGTCACTCTGATACTAATTGGATGTTAATAATTTTGGTCCTTAGACTGAAATCATTTCTGTTGCTATTTCTTAAACATCTGTCTGCCATCATCACATTGCTGATCTGCTGACTGTGCTTTTGCATCTTTGGGTCATGTTCTAAAACATTCTTCTCCTTATTTATTTGTTCATTGTGCCAATTCATTGGATTTATTTAATAGTGCCAATGCAGAAACGATTTGAACAAGGAGAGAACCCTTTCACAGATGTATTTGTATAAATGTGAGATTGACATTACCTTAATGTTGTAATTTTTTTTTTTTTCAGGAATGTTTACATATGACCAGAAGGCTGGCGTGTTTTGGTTCAGTAGTGCGCCTTGTGAGAACTATCAAGAGTTCAATCTTGTCGGAGTTGTATCCTTCAGTCTTTTCAGATATTTTAAAAAGTAACAATTTACCTACCTACCTTTTGTAAGCGTTTCCAATGTTGATAATGAGATGCTCTCAGAATCCACTACAGCTTTGTCTTTTGATTCACCTCATCACAACGTCCTGTGTGTATTCTGTATTGTCTCAAACATGGCAATCTTGTATAGACTCTGCTCTGCCATAACAGACTTAGTATGTAATGAAATTGATACATTTTTATTACCAGCATTGGGCACAGTTTGTTGATAGAAGATCATGTAAAATTGCAATGAAAAGAAATAACTTTATGAAAATTATATCATGTTAATTAATGTAACTTGTAACTTAGTCACATGAAGTGAACCATCTTTCTTAGGATTCTTAGCCTTGAAATATTGTTGCACCTTGGCTACCTACTCATTTATGGATGCATGTGTTTAATTTGTGTTGTTTCTGTATAAGATTATATCAGTCATATTGATGCAAAAATTTGTAGTAGCTTTGTGGAATCCTAGAAATACAAATTTTACCAAGTTTTTTTGGTTTTAAATTAAACTTTTTGCTAGCATCAAATATGATAAGTTTTTGTGAAGATAGATGCTGTGTGTAATAAAGAATTTCATTATTATTTTGAGTACATTTATAACCATTTAGTAACCCTTTGAAGCATATTAAATTATAGTACACTGTAATAGTTTTCAGCTATTGGAATTTGAGCTAAAAATAAAATCTGGTAACAGCAACATTTAATCTACACATTAAAACACTCCAGATCTTTTTTTTTCATTAGTGATCCTTAATTATGATAATAGTTGATGGGGCTGGCTGTATACAATAGCATCATTTTAGATATCCGATTTCCTCTTTGCTGCTATAAGAAACTTCTTAGCCCTGCTGTGGTGCCCTATCACAACCAGCAAGCAACAGTGGGTGTGGGCCCATTAAAGCTAGAAGACCTCAAACAAGTACAGCCTGTGAGTATTTTGTGTGTGTGTGTTTATATTAAAGAACTGGCTTACCGAAGAATAGTTTAATGTGATAACAGCTTAACAAAGAAAAGGGGAGCTTGGGGCTAGTTGTCATAGAGAGGGGGTAAGTTGTTTCATAGCACCAGTAATTCCTAATTAAACAAATAGCTGAGGCTATAATTGGCATTATATGTTTTGGCACATCTTCATTTATGTTTAGTTAGTAGAAATTACTGTTGATGCACCAACTTAACCCTGTACAACTAGCCCTAGTCTCCCCTATACTAAAACAGATAACCCTAAAGGCGAGTTTACTGATTTTTAAAAAAAAATTTCAGCATATTGGGTTTGTTGTTCGTATTAGAAACAGCAACAACCCATTCATAAACTGCTGCCTTGAAGGTTCATTTAAATTATAAACTAATTGTGAGTGTTCAAGTTCTTGGTAATGGGCGTGTAATTTTCAGGAGCAGAAAAACTCTTTGAATCTCTCTTCATTGCATGGACAAAATTTGTCAGTTGCTGTCTCTATTATTTATCATATGTCAAGGAAGGTTATTAAGGACTACCTCCCAATCAAAATGCTCATGACATGAAGCTTTCCATTGCTTTGGATACTCCAGAAACTAATGAACACTAGTATCAAGCAGTTCTGGAGCCTCATTGAGACTTGCAGAGCATTAGTGTTCATGTATTGTTTAGGACAACTAACAAAGTACTTTCATGTGCCTCCTAGTTAGTATTCATATATTAAGAAAGCAATTTGGCTTCAAAGTTATCATGCTGAAAAATTTGATTTAGAAACTCTAAGTAATTTAAAATGTTAATTTAAGTTTGGTGAGGAACATAGTAGATCTAATAGTTTAAGGATTTGTAAGCATAGTTGATTTTAAAAGTAAAGAAATACAAGGGGAGATAATTAAAATTTGCTAAAGTCCACTTAAATGGAATAAATTATCAGCAGTGATTGGCACTAGTCTTGATGCTTTTTATTTATCTTTTTATTTTTACTGAGCAATTCCTAAGTCTTGGAATGATGGTGATTTTCTGTCTCCGTGTAATAATTGAATCTAAAGTATGTCATAATGTCTGCATTTAGTGAATGTATATAGGTATAATTATAAAGAACTTTCTAAGAATTTGCTATTGTGTCAAAACAAATAAAATGCCAGTGAGTACAATGGCAACATCTTGCCTTATTCTATCCCCAAGTCACAAGTCTAAAGTAGGCTAGAAAAAGCCATAACTTAAGGTTTGCCTTTTGAAGTTGTCCTGTCATTTCAGTAGAGAAAAACAACAAATAAATAAACACTTAGCACTAGAATGTAAACAGTTTCTTGTTGTCTTTTTTTCTTCTGCCTTAAGATAACAGTCTCTGCTCATTTTACTAGAGAAATTGGTCTGTTATTGGGTCTGGGGAGTGGGAGATTACTTTTGATATCCTGTTACAGCATCTCATGCTGCTGGTTGTACATTGAAAAGGACACCAAATTAGTGATATTGGATGACCTGGGAGAGTATGGATAAGACTGGGGGTTTATTCTTGCCAGGCTCAATTAGTGGAAGTTTGCAGGCTTCTCCATGGTTTTTCTATAGGAACTGGGCTCTGTGGGGGATTTGCTTTATTTAAGTGCTGTGCTTTGTTTTCAGTGTCTCTCAGAGTAGTGTATGTACAGCTGTAACAGCATTGACAGTGACCAGCTGTACCTTAATCTACCATAAGGTGCCACCCCCACCCCCACATCATTAACCAATCCCACACTGGCCATACTGTGATTTTGACATCACTGTCTTTCTTTGGGTTGATGTTCACACACTTCCCATCAGACCCCCCCTGCATTGTGAAATGTGGTTCATCTGTGAACAGCATACTTTCTTTGTCTTATTTTCTAACCATGATCTTCTATACCTTAAGCAAATTTTTCTGAGGGTGAAACTGTCATAGGAGATCCTTGTCAGATGAAATTGCTAGCACACAAATGTGGTTGATCTGATGTTTTGGTTCCTGTGATGGTACACAGCTGATGTTAGGAAGCTGCTTTGAGTGATGAATTTCCAACATTAAGCTGCCTTCCTGACATATCTACTGACTGCCCTGAACTTAGCTTGAATGGAATTTGGTGCACTATGGGTTTTCTAGTCGAGCAATTTGGAAGACTAATAACACTTTTGGCCAGATTTGTGTTGTAATTGGCCACCATCCAGCCATTACACGTCTTCCTTGCATCTTTATTGGTGAGATGACTAAAATGCATCAGTCTTAGATGTTTGTTGATGAATATATTTGAATAAATATGAAATTGCACAAAAACCAACAAAAATGAGAATTTACTTTTTAATAACTGAAGAGCACACAGTACTACAGAAACAATTTCATCTTATTAGCGGGCAGGAAGAAATAGTTAAATCTGACGTGAACACTTTTTGTTTTCCAATTTAGATTTTTATTTTTACTCCTTTTTTTTAAAGGATGTTTCAAATGGGTTAAAAGAACTTCTGGCTTATGAAGGAGACGTAGAAGAGGATTTCTGCTTAAACTTTCAAGTAAGGAAACTCTCTTTATTAGGTCACTTGGTCTGCATGTAATCCTATTGCCTCGAGTGTCAGTCACTGAGGGGAAATTCTTTGGAAATTTCCATTATCGATATTTTTGAGAAAAACAGGAAATATCAAATTTAATTTGATCTGTGTTTCAGGTAAGTTATGTTTACTTTGCTAGTAGTCTCTTCCATATAATTGGAATATCAGAAGTACTGAAAAGAATTGTAATATACAGTATTGGAAATAATTATGGAAACACAGGATCTACACAAATAATGAATAATTCCAACTGAGAATTGTATAAATTTATACAGAAAATATACACACAAAAAAAAAAAATGTTCTAAGGGGCATCAGTATTTGGAATTTGAGCCCTTTATTTTATATAGAGCATGACATCTTGTTTTCATTCTTTCACATGTTATTAATTTTTCATGCTTCCACAGGTTATTAATGTATGACTGTGATGTTGTTATAAACTTCCCATTCTTCCTTCCACAATTCATTTAGTATTGGTTGTTTTTTTGGTTCTTGGTAGCCATATATATATAGCTTATTATGATGTTTGGACTTTATGTTGGCATTTGTGTATGTTTCTTAGCTCTTTGCCTATGTTTTATATAGCATAGATTGCATATTTGGATTCTTGTGCTGAAGATGATCATTTGTGATGATTGTCTCTCGCTTCCTGATAAGATAGCATAATCTGATATGCATAATGTGTGATTGTGATTTTCAGTCAGTTATTTCTGTTTTATGTATTTTATACCTTTTCGATATACAGCTCTACACTTTCTTGATCCATCCACATCAGTTCATGTCGTTTATGCACTGACTCTGTTACCTCTCACTTTTGTCATAAAACTGTGTTTGATGATGTTACATCACTTCTGTTATAAACTTGATTGCCAACAGTTGTAACCCAGACTCATCTGCAAAAGGTATTTTCTTCCATATTTGGTCATCTCTGTGTTGCACATCTGTTGCACATTTCAGCCTTGTCTTTTGATTTTCTATCCTCAGAAAAATTTTTGGCAGCTTTACATCTATTGAGACTGCCTCTCGTTAATGTATATCTTACTGTTCTTGAAGAAATATTAAAAACCATACTAGGTTACTTGCAGATCTCTACTGGCTCATCGTCTATCACATAGAGAACATACCCTGAGGTATTTAACATCACTTTATGAGAGTTTCAGATTTCTTCCTTGATGCATCTATTGTCAACAGTACCAGTTTTGCATGGTTGCATTTTTCTGCATGGAGTAGCTTGTAGCTTTCTGTAGACTATTTGTATTTTTCTGAAAAATCATTACAAGAAAATTTTGTACAGTTTATTTATACATGTGTGCAAATGCACGTGTTTTTGATGGCTGAATCACAAGACCTTCTGGTTAATAATTCATATTATTATAATATTCGCCTGCTGCTGAATCTTTTCCTATGTCTTGCTTTAATGAGTCTGATATTTAAAAATCATTTCTTTACTGAGAAATTTCAATATTCTTGACATTTCATGTTTTGCACCATGTATATAAAATTGTATAAGATGTTAGGGGTAATGGGTTTTTGATACACTTCATCATAAAGGTAAGAATTTGTGGCTAATATTGTTCATTCTTGATTTTTTTGGATTTCATCTCTTTTTCTCCACCTGCACTTGTGTGCATATCATGTATTTGGTTGCATGTTTATGTTTTACTTTTCTAGTCTTTGTGAAGGTCTTCGTTGAAACTTCAGATCAAAATGTACTATCTATCTAGCTTGGCTTCAACTGTATTAACTGCCTGTACTGTTACGTTGGCTACCACTACTCCAGTGTGCTGCTGTTTGTTTCTTTGACAACTTGTATTTTTCAGACTGAAAATTTCAAATTTATGTAGTTTCTCTTTGTGTTGTCATAAAAGCACAGTCTATCAACATTGAGAATTTCAATTTTAATGCTAGAAGTCACCAGGAAGGCAGGGGCTAAAAAAAGGAATAGCCAGACAAAACTAGAGTTAAAATTATGGGAGTCAACATAGCTAAGATTTTTGTCTAGAAAATAGTCAGAAATATCATGCATAGAGTAAATGAAACCATTTCTAATTTCACTACAAGTTGCCAACAGTACACAGTAGCCAGGCACAACTTAAGAATAGATTACATCAGCAGAAATATTACATCATGCAATAGTATGAATCAGCTGCTTGTAGACTTGCTGTTAGTTTGTGGACCAGAAGGTGACTCTACAGAAACCCATGTTAACAAAGCACATGTCAAATTCTATTTAGACAGTGGTGCAAATGGCATATGTTTTCCCAATGTAAGTAGTTAAGTCAGTTAGCCAAGATAAGCTGTTATTCAGATCTGGAGTCCTCAAACTCATCAGTACACTATGGTGGCAAAGTGAAAACACTGGATAAGGATTAATCCGCATGCAGATATGTAGTAGCGGGCATTTGATGGCATTTCAGATTGCTGATAAAGAGACAACCGTTATATCAGACACTGAACTAGATGATTTCCTAAACCTTGAAGCCACTCTGAAAAAATTCTGATTGTGTTAGAATATTTTGCAATCTAAATGACCTTAACTAGGCCATAAAAAGGTTTGGTTGAAGAAGTTCTTTTAAAATTCTACAGACAATCTAACATGTTACATGAATTCTGGCAAATGCTTTAGGTTTTGAAACCACTTTAACAACTTTTAATACATCCTATCCTCATGCTATTTAGCATTGTTTCTGCAAGAATTTCACAAAATCACTCACCATTTATTAGCAGACAGACGTACTATAATATAAACAGTGGTTTAATTATTACTGGTAAAATTATTGAAGACCATGATTCATATGTCAGGCAGGTGTTTGATAGAGTAGCCCACAAAATGAAAGTTTAACAGTCTGATTTCAAGGCCAGCAAGTTATTTAGGACAACTTACTCATAGCTCAAATAGCATGTGCATTTGTTGAGACGTCATTCTACAATTGGAGCTCTTGTGCTCGGAAGATTTTTTGGAATGATTACATATCAGTAACACAATCGAGAACTTCATTTGATAAGGTTTGTTATAGCCATCTATTTCACTCAGATTCTACAATATGAGGAAAAGTGTGAGTCTTATGATACTTTAAAACAATTTTTGTGCAGCAGCATTGCCAGAAGGAAGACATCTGAGTGAATTTGCATCCATAGCCATGACCAACTTGCAGATTGGCTATTATCAAAGAGATAGCAGTAGGAGGTGAGAATGAGAGTTAGAAAGCAATATCATATTTTCCTTTGATAACATTCATCACTATCTTGTATAGACAAAGAATAGCAGTAGCAATGGACCACCAGCAGATGAAAAGTTTTCAAGCATCATCAGGAGAAGGAACACTAAAAAAATTATGCTTAGAGACTATGAAAAATCAGTTGCCATAAATTTATTCTGTAGGAATGCTGCAGACCACATGATATTAACATATGGGTGGTTTTTGCTTAATACATTAAACAGTGCATCATCTTTTGCCATCAGCAGCAGCAGCAGCAGCCTCAAGAGCCAGTTTACTTGTTTCAGACAATACCTTTGAAGCATTTCAAAAGTTTGCAACATCCTGTTGATTTAAACACTCAACAAGCAGTCTCCTCCACAGATTTGTGTGCGTGTGCATATGCAACAACAAAAAACTAACTTGAGATATCCAAGCCAGATGGAAACAATTCATTCCTAGTTTATCTCAGTCTGGTAAAAGCATCACAAAGCAGTGCTAGGTTCACCAGCTTAAATTACTACCTTGGAGAACCAAAATCCAAATCACACTTGTAACATTCTGTCATATCACAAAACCACATTGTGAGAGCAATATTTAACGAATCACAAAGAAGTGGAACAGCACATTTTTGCCATTACTTAGCGTTCAGTCCAGAGTGAGACTGCATTCTGTAAAATTAGGATTTAACTATAAAATAAAACACATTTCTATACTTGTGTTGTAGAAGGTAAGTGATGTTTCTATGTCCTTGTTAACCATCTTTGGAGTATGTAAGGTAAGGATAGCACTGCATATATCGCATACAGTTTTAAATGCAAGAAATGGAAGTGCATGTTTTTGGAAGAAGGAAACTAGAGTTGTTAGTTTTTCCTAAAAGAAAAACCATAGAGATTTTGCTATGATCAAAGTTAAAATGATATAAACCAATCAGAAATCTGCTCGCTCTCTACCTTTGCTGCATTAACAGAAATAAAGGCTGAAAAATTGAATTTGGAAAGATTTCATTAAAATGCAAACTTTATATCTGCTGTTGAAAATTGTAATGTTTTTTTTTTTTTACAAAAATTAAAATATTCTCAACCTTGACTTTAAGTAAATCTTAAAAAAAAAAAAAGGTACATTCCTTATTTCTAGCAGTAACAATTTAATTTATCTTTATATGGACCCAACTCACTTGTGTTGCTTAGTCTAAGGTTTAGTATGGTGTCTTCATTATACCTACAAACATGCAAATGCTTATCTCTCGTAAGTTAATTCATCTAGGAAAATTATCTAAATATTTTGTGTGTGAATTTTCAAACTATTTCTTTCATCCAATAATGCCAGCATTTCTGCTGAGACCTTACCTCATCTCAGCTCATAGAAGTGCACAAGCTCTCTCTAGCTCTTCTTGAGAATTAGACATCTAATATTTTTCCTGATAAGTTTATATTTGCATCTTCATAACTAAGAACATTCTACCTTTGACCTTGCTAGTAATGACTATATCTTTTTTTTCTGGGTCCCGTTACTAGCTCATTGGTATACCATTACTTGCATAGCATGGTCTTAAGTAGGGGAGGCTGGAAATAGTTGTTACAGCACCAGTAATCTGTACTCAGTGTCATATGCTTTTAACCTTATTCCTGTAACAACTAACTCCCCCAACAAACTGATTATCCTGTCTTTCACCTCCAAGAAATGTGAACTACAAATAGAGTACACAGTAAACTTGGTAGTTGGAAAATTTGTTGACTTAAAAATAATGAGATCAGAAAAATTTATGATTCCATAGTTTATTGCTTTAGGTACCCGAGTAAGGAGGGTATTGCCAATATCATCAAAATAGCCACCCTAAGGCCCGAGGAGTGTTTCTTTGCTGATTTTGTTTTTTGACAGATTCTTTTTTAAAATATGTACAATGGTGTGTTTCTTGCATGCATACAAGATTTACCTTATTTTTCAAAATTGTCATTAAATATACCTAATTTTGAATACACTTTCTAACCTGAAGAAAAACAAACATTTCAGTAAATTTCTTATTTTTTCTTGTTAATCTTAGTCTTTGTTACTGAAAACTATTTAAGACCAAATGTAAAGTTTTCATTTATTGTTTAAGTTAATGGCTAACATCTCCTGTACATTAGGAATAATATCTTTTAAACGAGATACTTTATCAGTAGTGTTAGAGGATGGCCACAAAGTGTCTTGTTGGATTATCTTTCTTAAAGCATTGAAATTTTGTCATAAGCATGTGCCTAAATATTATAAGAGCGGTTAAGTACAATATGTGTGTGACAGTGAGAACTGGAAAAGGTTTCTGGCCAACATTTCGAGTATGGACAATATATCTTCATGAAGTTTTGTGATCTATGCAATCTTGGGATTTAAAAAAAAAAAATATTTTAAATGTTTTTTAAAACTAAATATAATATTAAGCACATTTAACGTTTACAGAAATTTAATTACATAAGTTTTATGGGTAGGGAAGCACTCAGTCAGTCATCTTTATATTACAATGTCCATGGAATTCTCAAACATGCTAAACAAAGCTCCTGCATTTTAAAAAATTTTTGATATTTGACATTGATTCATTCCACAGTAAACACTGACTTCTGCTCTCCATTACTTGTTTTCTGAAATGGCAAAAAATGCATCCAAAGAAATAACCAGAATTAGAATCACGTCACTCATATGCTCTTGGATTTTATTTGATTAGAAATTAACCAGAGATATTACTTGAGTATGTCTACCAGGCATGTGCTGTTGACAAGAAAATGTATAAGATGCTGGTGTGTTTCTGTGAAAGTATAAATGAGAATTTAAAAATGCATTTACATGAAGTCCTGTTAAATAATAATGAACTCTGTAGATTACAGTGCCATAGCTGTTTTCTTTTTATGTACTGTGCATAGCTACTATAGTTGTACACTCATTTAATGAAATTGCACTTGAGAATACGTGATTAAAAAAAAAAATTTAATGCCAGAGGCCATTGAAACAGAAATAACAAAAATTGTGTATCCTAATTTAGATATCTTATATTCAGGTTTCAACAAATGAACTAGGCATCGTTAGAAGACACAACTTAAAAGTAGATGGAGAAAACTTGCCAGTAACCAACACAAATAAGAAAGGTAAACAATTTACATTTATGATATAAATTATATCTCCCACATGATCATATATGGTGCATATCAGCATATATCGTAGTTTGCAAATTTTTGTTCTCTCTATTTAAGAATGCTGATACCTTCCTTATTAGCATCGCCATTTATCTTTGTCTGTAAGTAAATTTCCATACATTGATTAAAGTCATTACACTCTAGACCTCAAAATAGTGTTGACACATCAGACATAAGCAAATAACAATAACTGAAATCTTATCGAAAAAATGTTAATAATTTTGCATGTAATAAGTTAATTACTGTGTTTATTTGATATTTTGTTTATAAAAAATATAATTCACAACTTGTTACCTGTCAAATTTCATATTAAAAAACTAGGTACAATTGACCATTCCAGCCAAAATTTCTGATTTCAGCAGATTTTTATATCAATCTACCCCACATTATTAATTACAAATTTAGCTTTAAAATTAGTTTTCAGGGATGATGTTAAGATATCTATAAATTATCAGATAACATTTTATTCATGAAAACTGAATATCTGAATATTATTATTTGCAATAGTGTTGGAAGTTCTGCTATTCCATAGTCTTGAAGATGAATGAAATTTAGCCAGCTTATGGTCTTGGCAGAATTTTTTTTATCTTGCAGTTGTTGTCAAATACAGATTTATAAACTTTTGAATATGCCATTTTAATCCAAAAGCTACTTGGGTATTTCTTCCTATAATGGCTGAAGATAATACATACACATATGACTACATCTCTCTTACAAACACACACACACAAATCAGCATAGACTACAGTACTTGGACAAGAATTTGTCAAAATTTTACTGCATGGTCACTGGGCATGATAGTCAGTGCCATAGACACTATGGTAAAAAAAAAGAAAGATGGCGTAAATATTAAGGTTTTGTTGACAGTGTCAATTGCTCATTTGGACAACATGGAAAATCTTATGACTGATAATTATGCTCCCTTAATTATTTTTTTTTCAGATGTATTTAAAAATGACACTGCTAACAGTATGTGTTCTTGTCATAATTTGGAAAGAGCATGTTTTACATCATGTAGAGCAGCAGTTCCCAAACAATGGGTTATAACAAGAAGGGATAATGTCATGATACCAGCCAGTTTCATGATTATTTTATGCAGCATTTAAATTTTTTACTGCTTTTGATGTTTGTTTGTTTGTTTGTGTGTGTGTGTGTGTGTGTGTGTGGGTGTGGTGTGTGTGTGGTGCGTGCGTGTGTGTGTGTGTGTGCGTGCACGCATGCCCTATTTTCCATGGTATAATTTACACCAGTGTATTCCTGTACAACACCAACCTTCCAACCATACAGAATCTCATGGTGGATTTATTCCATGGCCTAGAATGCAGAAATTGCATCATTTCACTCCACTGTTCTCATAATATTCTAGAGGGTGTTGTCCCTGGTTCTCTTAGCAGGATGTGTGTCTGCAGCTTGAGCACTAATGATGCTGGAAGTTGGGACTGCAAGAGTATGTCACTTTGTTAATGTGGTCACAAAGAAAGATTTGAAACTATTGATTTGGAGCTTCTAAATGTCTAAGCATTAAATCTATTATATTACATTGATTGATGACTTCTCATTCAGATTCCCACATTTTGTAAGCATTCCTTGTTGGTATGAGGTTGTTTTTATTGTTTTGCTCTTAGTTTCCTATCAAGATGCTTCTGTAGATGTTTAGTAGCATTTGTGTCTGTGCTCTGTTGGACTCAGGGAAGCAAATTGTAGTGGTTCTGAATGGATTTTATATTGCTTAATCTTCTTGATATGCTGATTACAATTGAGGATTGATTCCTAGTGTGTTCTGAATGATGGATATTTAAAATTGTAATTTAAACATCCATCAATAAATGCAAGTTCTATTTTACTGCTAATTTACATCTGGTACATTGGTATGCAGTGGTTACATATTCCTCTGTAAATAAATTATTTGATGCACAACACCCATATCCAGTGAAAGATCAGTGGCATTACAAAATAAGGTTAATTGTCTTGGACAGGCCATACACCAGGGATATATATATCTACTTGTATCTCAACTATCATGTGTTTTTGGTATAGCACTTTCAAGAAAAATGGGTTTGCCTTCCTTGCTGGCCCATCTTATAGTGGTGATAATGTCAAATATGTAAATCATTCATGAACTAACTCTTTAAATAATGTTCATAGTAGTATGGAATGAATCTGGGGCCAGTAAGATGACCAATTGATGTACAACAATATAAGTACCTGCTTCAGCTGTATTCAAATTAAAGTTGTCAATGTTGTATTTAATCAGGAGGATTCTAGTCTTCACTAGACTGACTAAATTTATAAATGGAACTATGTAGGGGAGATTGAACTTAGTTGTTGCAGCAGCAGTGATTTTTTAAATTAAAATTCCCAGTAGGAGAGTGCCTCTGTCTTCCCACTCAGTATGTCAAAGTTGGCAAGCTTCCTAGCTGTTGTTGTAATGGAATAGACATGACAGCACTGCTGTGCACACTGTGGCACGACATGTTGGTCTTGGTCTGCAGTACTGGTTTTTTAAAATATTTTAACAAAGTCCTCTACTTCCTGCTGACAGTGTCTTGAGATTGTGATACAATGACCAACAAATATTCAAAATCTCCCAATCAGATGGCAATATCTCAGTAAATCTAGGTTTTCCTTCAGATATTGTTTAGGGTTCTCTTTCAATCCTCTGTTAAATTGTGACATTACTTCCCATTTCAGGATGGAATTCCCACCTGACAGGTTTCGTGTAGTTATCACTTTTTAATGTCAGGACTGTAATTTTGAATAATTTTGGTTAGACCATCCAATGTATCTATTAGAAACTTGCCTCTCATTTTCCTGAACATGAGGATTCTGCCTTTTAATCATATGGTAGTAACTGGACCTAGATTTAAAGTAGAAGATATCAAGATTTTGGCCTGGTTCTATAGTGATTCAAAATTTTAAATTATGGAATTCTTTTTTATTAGAATTAGTAATTTTATTTTCCTCTGCTGTTTAAATATTCTTTTTTCTTCAACTATGGTTACTAATTTGCATTTGTACTCACATTATATTGTGTATTCTGTTAGCCTTATTGAGGGCTTTCTTTTCCCTTCTTTTTTCTGTTTTTCGCAAATTAGTTTTTATACTGAATGGATGAAGTTACACCTGAAACTATCAGTTGTACTTAAGGCATACATTTTTTGTTACCTGTCGCAGCATCTCTTGTGTTTTTTACTTAGATTAAATTTTTTTCTGCCCAAACATCAGTATAAGATTTTCCATTTACATCACTGATCATTTATCTTTGTGATAACAAGTAATTACTTAATCACCATCATAACCACCACACCTTCCTTCCTGTCATCTTACAGATGTATAATACAGTAATAATCACATCTGCCATTATAAGTTGTTTTGATAAAAGCTCTTTTTGAAGACGGTATCTATATTTCTAAAATATATGATAGCTTTTATGAGGGAAGGTCCAAAGAAACGTGATGAGATAAATTTCTATTGTTTCCCTCGTACTGGCAAAGACATTAGAAACTACTACCCACATACAGCCACCCACCTGCGCCTCACCATTAAAGGCAAAGAAAGCTTGTGTGCCACTAAAGATACTCTCTGTTTGCTTGTAAAAGTTAGGGATACTTTGTAAATAAATTTTGCTTATTACTAATTTTGTTTTTGATTGACATTACAATGAATTTAAGATGTAGATCCACTGAATGTTAACATGCACTTGATGCTAGTCTAAATTTACTTTTATTCACTCTTTAACCTACAATAGCTTGTTTTGTTTTTAAACTTCTGGATGCCAATAAAATTTGCTTAAATGGCATTGTTCATTTCTGTAATTGTTTTAATCCAGGGGTACAAGTATTATTACTTTGACATTTTAAAAAATCTGCAGTTATTTTATTATTTGAGCAGAAATAACATTGTCCTAATTTCACCAATGCTACTTTCAGCTTGCTAATACCACACAGATTGACATTTTTCTCCTTTAAGACATTTTATGTCCTTTAATTCCAATCCAGCTTCCTTCCTTTTCAGATTTCTGGGTCAAAGATCCTGCATTGCAGGCCTTTGAATATAGTGCTGATGCCACATCTGTCACAACCTTCTGACATTTATAGCCACAATATTTTCATTCCTAACTCTACAAGTCATTTGAATAATTTGAGCTGTTGAAGACCAGTTATACTTGTGCCCATTTTCCACATCTAAGAGCGGCAATTAAACATTTAAACTGGACAATCTCTCATAATCTAGTGTATGTTCATCTTCATCAGTATTTCTGCTCATGACATCACCTGCACTTTGGGCTTTTTTTTGGCCTAACCATGGTTCTTTCCAGCTTTATATGTATGTAACTGGACACAAAACTAGAGAAAGTGAGTAATCATTCTCCTTCATTGACAGAAATCCAGAGTTTGGTTGATTCAGACCTTTGTTTCTTGGGCTGCATTTGGATGTTTTGATTATCTGCAGCTCACACTTAGCCCACAGCAGCTGCCCTCCAGATCGGGTACTAGTCTCCTGCCGTTTTTATTTTCATTAGTTTTTGGGCCTGTTTCCAGCAACATCATTACCTAATTTCCTCACTCATCAACTGGCTCACTACCTCTACCATTACTGTATGATGATACTCATTGAATCTCATTTGGCTTCTTCATTGTTATGGCCTGCTTCAACAGCATCATTAGCACCTTTGCTTCAAATCATTTATAACATTGGTCTTTCTAAACAGGTTCTTCTTCCTTATAGAAGAGCTTTGAGTTCTGCCATCCTTGTACCCTGCCTGATTAATTACTGGCACCATATGTGTGTTCATTACTCCTCCATTGTCACTGCTGTGATTTTAGTGATTGTGTGAGTATTGCCATGTTGTGCTGGTTTCTTTAGTGATTCATGACTTTTTCTCACTACTCTACTCCTAGTCATGGGTGAGACACTTTCAGTCACCTTTCTGTCTTGGTTGGGGCCACTGGTTTGATACTTTTGCTACATTAAATACAATTAAGGAAAACAAAGGGATAAAATTAAACTCTACGTGGTGTCAAGGTATGCCAAGCATCTCTTAATTGACTACTGCAGCTCTTTATTATTCTGTACATTGAATTGTCCTGCTGACTAACAACTCCGCCTAATTACAGCTCATAATGCTCTTAGAGTCTCTTTTTAATCCTTTTTCATCTTTTTTGCATTGAGTCTATGATCTCATACAAACTTCACCAGCCGGTACAACTTTAATGCAAACTCCTTCGTCTCCAAACCTTCTTGTGGTATCTCATATGGTTTTAACAGCTGCAGTTCCTTTTAGCTAAGATTAATCTCCAAACCAATCTAAATGTATGGTCCATATAATATTTTACAGAAAATCCTTTGTTAAAATATTTTTCTAGCTTATGTTTATTCCTGTTTATACCTTTCACCTTTAATAGCCATTGAGGACATAAGTGTTTAAGAATTTCTATCAAAGAGAGATGTCACCAGAAAGGTATACTTCAGTTGTTTACAGAGTATAAGTTACACTACTAATTTACATTAAAATTTTGGTAGCTTTTTTCAGGATGATGTTTTTCAGGTTCTTTTTACTCAAAGAAGTTGGCTTACATGATGTAGGTGTGCATGTGTTTTGTATGGAAAATGTTACAGAAGGTTGGACTAGTGGTGTCCGCTTCTTATCTATATAACAGGTGAAGGAGAGGAGTCCCTGCCTGGTTTTATATATTGCTCTCATTTTACATCTTATTGATAATGCAGTTCTGTTAGAGAATAGTGAGCGGAAGCATGACAAATAAACAAATAATTTATCAATGGTTTTTGTATATTTTGCATTGTTATATTTTAATTCTAGATAGATCTGTAGTGTATATTCATACTCTAAAATTTGTTTTACCTGCATTGTATTAACCATTTTTGTTTCTGGTAATAAATGAATGATACATGATAAGTTGCTTTTTTAAATCTTAGTTTATATGATGTATAATTATAAAAATATATGTAATACTGTAATGACTTTAATTTAAAAATTGTTTTTTCTGACATTTGAAATAATTAAGCCATAAACTTATTATAATGGGTTTGCTATTTCATTCATTGTGTTTCAGAGTATGTGCAACTATATGTTGACTGGATTTTGAACAAGTCAATTTATTATCAGTTCCGAGCATTTTACCATGGGTTCCATAGTGTGTGTGCATCCAACGCTCTCATAGTAAGTAGACCGTAAGTTCTGGATTAATGAAGAAGGAAGATTAAATTTGTATTTAGCTTGATTAAATACTGACAGAAAAACAACTATCGCTATACGTAAAAACAAGTTTCCAAGATCCTTGGCAGTAGGAAGAGAAAGTTACTTATCCTAAGGAACATGCGGCACTAGTTAGAAATAGGCAAGAGGGATTTCAAGGGACCCTGGCAGTACAAACATTTTTCTGAAACTCTGACCATAAGTGACTTAGAATCTTGTTAATTGTGAATGTTCATCATTGCTGAGAGAACATGCACCTGTAGGCCTGATGCTACTTCCTGATTGCATATGAAAGTTACAGTCAAATCAGCAATGATTATTTCTTTTCTTCCTTTGTACTAAATTGCTCTAATAATATTTATAGACTAATATATTTCTACAACTATCAAAATCCACTTTTCCATCATTTTTAATCCCTTCATTTCTGACCTATAATATGTAGTACCATAAAGGGCCATGTATTATAAACTATTGTATATAATACACACCCCAATTTTGATTTGTAAAACCCCAAAAAATACGTAATTCCCATTATAATATGAAGGCATATTTAGCTCATATTTCAGATGCCATCAGATTGGGCCAACCTGAAGGAGAACAGTGGTTATACAACAGACAAATGGCCATCTTCAACTTAAAATCAACTGAGAAATTACGATGTCTTCCCTTTAGTGGGGCTATCCAGAATAAACTAAATGTGGAGATATTTTATAGGACATAAGAATATTTTCACAAAAGTCCACTCACTCAACTGCAGTAGTGATGTGGTAAAACCACGTCACCAGAATTTACTAGTCAGGTTTTCATGAATACCTCACGTATTATGCCATGGCATTCAAAGGTCTTCACGAAAAAATTCCATTTCAATTACTATGCCACTCTCATTTATTACGCCACCTCACCTACTTTACCATGGTGCAGTGAACAAAACAAGGTATTAAAGTAGCATTTATATAAACTCTGAACAGTGATAATCTTCATTCAGTCCCTGTTTCTACATACGGTTACACACAACCATGCTGCCAACACTGAGCTACACTGCCGCAGATAAACTCCAAACGATCAGCCATGCAGCTGAACATGCCGAAAGAGCTGCAGCCCAAACGTTCAGAGTGAACGAGGCCAACATCAGGTCCTGGCAACATTCTCAGGAGAAGATTGAAGCCATGCTGTTTTCAAAACGTGCTTATCAGGGCCAGGGTGCGGCCTATCCCATGTTTGAGGAGGAGGTACTTTCCTTTGTCACTGAAAGGTGCATGCAGGGTGTGGGGGTTTCCATCAGAGATACATATGCATGCATGCACTTTCTGTCTACAAAACCCAAAAAACTCAATCTATGCCTGACATTAAGGAATCTCTGAAATAGTGCTCACACTTCCTGGCCAGCAGCCAACCAAGCATACATAGGTGGACCACCATCACCCAGAAGCTACCTGATGATTATGAAGATCAGCTGTTGAGGTTCCAACAGTTCATCATGAAACTGAGAAAACAACATGAGTACCCCGAGTCACATAAGAAATGCTGACCAGACACCCATGACATTCGACCATCCCTACAACAGCACAGTGGCCCCCATCGGATTGAAGACCATCACATTGAAGATGACTGGCTACCAGAAGACCCATTTCACAGTCATGCTTGGGTGTATGGCTGATGGAAGTAAACTCCCGCCATACATCATCTTCAAGCAGAAGATCATGCCAAAGGACCAGTTCCCCAGTGGTGTCTGCATTTGGGTCCATGCCAAGGGGTGGATGGATGAAGCCCTCACTCTAGACTGGGTGAGCACTGTGTGGAGCAGACAGGGTATGCTGTGCCAAAAGCTCCTGTCTCTGGACGCCTTCAGATGCCACCACATGGGGTCCATGATGACAGCCCTGAAGAAAACTCTCACAGACCTCGCCATTATCCCCAGGAATATGACATCCATCCTGCAGGTCATGGACATAGCTTGCAGCCATCCAGTCAAGTGTTGGGTCCAGCAGAGATGTGAATACATGGATGATGGAGGGCGAACACACCTTCACCCCCACTGGTTGCATGCACCAACTTGACATGCCCTCCATTGCCACCTGGATCAGAGATGCCTTGGAAGAAGTCAACCTCGAGACCATCAACAAGGGCTTCTTCGGGGGCAGCCTGTCCAATGCTATGGACAGAACTGAAGATGATATCCTATGGTCTGAGCTGAGGGATGATGAGGTAGTAGAAACATCAGAGGGTGACGACAACAATATCTACTACAACACAGCTGCTGCCATGACTGATCAACAGTTCTTCCAGTGAAGGAAAAAGACAGCAGAAATGAGTTTGATGGGTTTTAATCTAGATGTACATCATATCAATGCATGTCACTTATCCTGTATTATATTTATCAATTTCATTGAATTTAAATAAAATTATGAAAAAAAATATTACTTGTGTTTTTGTTTTTGTGGTTAAATTTTACACTGAGTTTCACGATGAACTCCCTGTTCTGTTTCTACCTATTTCATTGCCAATATCAATGATACTCAACCCAGTGATATTCAATACTCATATCCCCAAAACACACAAAAAAAGACATGAATAACTATCTTTTATTGATATTTGGTGAAATTGCCATGCGGGATTTTCGAATGTATACGTATATATTATTTCTTGCTCATCTGTCACTGACAATGGACCTGGCAGTCTGGAAAAAAGTTTACATCTGATAACTTGCATAACATGTACCCAATTTTTAAAGGGTAAATTTTCTTTAAAAAGACATGTATAATACACGGTACTTTACGGTAGACTACTGCAATTTATGTACATCTTTCAAAATACTGGACAGTTATAGAAATATTTTTAAATGGAGAAAATGTCTCAACATGAATATTTTAAAATTTTTTAAAGGATACTACACTATTTACATGCAGTATTTTGAAAGCTTGATGACTTAATTCAGCCAAATTCAGAAAGTAGTGACCATAATCTTTAGCTCAAGTTTGGCATTTATATTATTATTACTATTAATAATTTTGATATGCTATGAATTCCTATTGAAGTAAAAAAAAACATGTCTATGTTTGTTTTTATTAGTCTCTGCCCGCTTCATTTATTATTTATCCTTTTAAATAAATACCAGCATATTTGTTGACAAGGTTACATCAAGGTATAACGCTCAAGTCCTGTGCATAAAAAAATTAATATTTTCTTGTTATATTTTGCTGGTCATTAATTGTAGCAAATCGATCTCCATCAATTTAACTTTTAGGTGCTTTTCCTTTTTTTCAGAGGGAAGTACAAGATAGTTTTTCGCGCAGTTTTATTTTGAGGTAATAATTTACTGTTTTTGGGAACATCTGTAACTGTTGCTTCATTTGCTATGAAACTGATTTCCAAAAGTAGCTAACTAATTTTTCATATCAGTCTGGTTGAAGGCACCAGCCTATGAAGAGTTTTTAGCTGCTGTGCAATAATGACAGCTTCCAGCTATTTGTATTTAATGACAGTCAAGAGACACAAACAGATGATGTTTGGAGTGGTACACATTTCCTTTACATAAGCATAGATGTATCATGCAACTGGGAAAACACCAGTTACAATGACAGTCTTCAGTATATTTGCAATATAGAAATGTGAAATTTTGTTTTATAATTATAGATGCTGTGTCCAGATGAAGTGGAGATGCTTGTATGTGGTTGTCCTACTTTTGACATGAAAGAGTTAAAGAAAGTTACAACGTATGATGGCTACACCCTTCATGATCAAACAATCAAGTAAATGGTTATTGATTTGTAGACTTATTACAAGTTTATACACCTGCTGTTTCTTAAAACAGTTTGCAGTTGCAAGCATAGCATGCTACAATGATTCACTCTGGGAGTATTGTCAGAAGTGTGACTGGACAATTCACTGTCACAGAGAATTTTAGTTTGTTCTCTCGTTGTCTCTCACTTTTTATTCCAGGAAGCTCAGCTTTCAAATTTCAATGAGTACATTTTGTTTTTAAGTGTCTACTACAAACAGCAATGATCTGTATTAGCTTAGGATTTTGCCCACATAAATAGGCCAACCATTTTTGTTGGCTTTCTACCAAGTTATTTCCCTTGTTGAGAGGTGAACTATGGTACCAGTTATGTATGTGTGAACACCATCAAATGTTTAAATTTACTAAAATTCCTTTGAAATTAATTACAAATCTGCTTTTAGTTATGAAGTAAATAGATTTTGGATTTCAGTGATCGTTAATTTCTTGAATCCTGTATCTTTCCCAGAGGATGCTAGAAGCAGGAGGCAAGAAAGCTAATAGCCATATCATAGCATGAATAAACAGGTTGAGAAGAACATCTCCGGAGAGACAAAAAAAAAAAAGAATCTAAGCAGATACTACCAGAACTTGTAAAACTAAAAGTATAAATTGATTGCATATATATAAACATGCATACATTAATGTGAAATACTATATGGATTTGACAAGTAACCAAGATAGTTCTGAAATTCTAAAAAGCTTTTCCTTAAAGGAGAATCTTTCTACACTTTTATTGTACTTCTCAGAAGCTGTCTAGGGTTATAATTAATGGGAGATGTTAGTCTGCTCGCCTTCAGAAAACTCTTAATGATTTTAGAAGATAAGCATATGAGTGCTTCAATATCTTCATTCATAAATGCATACTTTTCATTTTTCTGAATGAAAGTATCCATAAATTATCATCATCATCATGCATTTCTCTCAACAATGTTGGCTGTAGGCTTATAAATAATTTTGTCTTTTAAAACACTGGAACTCCTACTGTCTTTACATTAAGTAGATTCACATGCTTTATAAAACTTTGATTTTGATTGATAAATAAAGGAATTAAACTAATTAAAATATGCATGCTTAATTAATCTTGCTTTAAATAATTTTTTTGCATTTTATTTATTCATTAAACTCAGTATAAATCATTCATCAACATAATTAACAGTGTTCTGCTTTTGAAGTATGTATAGACATTGTTTTATTGCTCTCTGTGAATGAAGAATATTCTTTTAAAAATGATTAGTACTTATTGTCTCCATCAATTATTTATTTTTTCTAAACATCTGTCTTTTGTCTTATAATATGCTTTAGATTTTTTTGGGATGTTGTCTTGAAGTTTCCCAAGGACTTACAAAAAATGCTTCTGCTATTTACAACGGGCAGTGATCGTATTCCTATTGGAGGAATGAGTGAGATGCAGTTCAAGATAACCAGAGTGGAAGGAACAAGTCTGTAAGTTTATTGTTTTAGTTAGCGTGACTTGATTATACCAGCAGTACATCAATTGAATTATCACAAACTGCTTTCCTTCACAGCTCATACCCTTATGGTGAGCTGTAGTGCTGCATTTTTCCATTAGGAGTCATGGCTGATCCTGTAGCACTTCCAACTTCAGAAAGAAGTCTGGGTATGTGAATTAAAAGTAAAAAGGTAAAGTATCCATGGTGAGAGAGAAAAGAAAATTCAAAGAAAACTAACTGCTGCATTTTTCAGAAAGTTAACATTTAAATATATGAAATAAAAGTTTAAAAGGTTTGCATTTTTATCATAAATAGTGGCTCAACCTTAAAAATGACTCCTCTTTAATGCAAAACTGTCTGAGGTAAACCTATAGCACTTGATTCTGCCAGTTGTCCATATTTTGTTTGCATCCTTCCTGTAAGAACTATGTTTTTCATGTTTTTTTTTTCCTTTAAATCAACATTTCTGTGACAACCACATTACAATATTAACTGCTTTCCATTCTTCCGCAGGTTACCAATGTCGCATACTTGTTTTAATCAGCTTGTCTTGCCAGCATATAAAAACAAGAAGATGCTGCGCAAAAAAATCATCACAGCCATACAGAATGCTGAAGGATTTGGTCTGGAATGATGTACAGGTGTGACCTTTTTAACTCTGTCATTGAATTGTCTTCTCTTAAACTTGTGGCATGGGGAGGAGGAGGATACTTGGTGCATTGTTTTTTAAGTTGATGATCATTGTGTTATTGAGAATTGCTTGCTGATCATTTATTGTTATAATAATGATGATGATAGTTGTTCTGATCGCAATCTGTTACTTGCTGTGCCACCAGCCTAATGAACACAGTATTTTGTACAAATACAGGCAATCTCAGCAGTGGTATCGAAGAAAGTAAACATTTCAGTTGTCAATTTGGTTTCTGCTGAATAATTAAATATCAGATTTCATACGTGAAAGCCCAAACAAAGTCTCGTCTAAAAGTTCACCTAGCCTTCCCTTTCAACTAGACTAACTATACCTGTACGTAGTCAGCAGGCTTTCACTCACTTCAGTTATTAGTGTTATCAGAAACAAAAGAAAATCGTGCTGGTAGACAATTTTGAAAAATCAAGTGACAAACATTAACATTAGTACAAAACAGTTGGAAAAAAAAATTAAACTAGGAAAGAAGAAAAAAAAGAAGGTAAATTGCAATAAATTACGTTTTTTTAAAATAAAAAATAAAACCGAGTAGTTAAAATGGTGAATTTCGATGGCATCTCTTTTATCTGACCTTTTCATCTTTAAATTTATTTTCAAAACTGTATATCATTATTTCCACTATTTTACTTCATGCCATGATTGCTTATTTCTGTTCCTATCAGGATAAATTTTGAATTATTCAAGTGAAATTATGGTGGTTGTTAGCCCTATTCAGACAGATCTGTAAATACTAACCCAGCTTTTTAATTCATTAGTTTTTGGTATTTTCATCAAAACCACTAAGCAGACTGATCACGACAATCTTATTTTAGATGTTGGCTGTTCACATCGGAGAATGTATGTCATCCCCTAGTGTTATCGTGACAGATTTAGCAAATAATTTGGCAATCTATTTTGTGAACTACCTCAGTATTGTTGAGACTGCATAGCAAATGATCTTACGCACACATGCACACGCACATACATATATATATATATATTACTCTTATTTATAAATGATACTGATATTTAAAGTAGTGCAAGCTAAAGTTATAGCATTACACCTGTAATAATCAATCGACAAACTCGTGTTTATAATTGGTTGTAAGGTGATCATAGGGTATTTTTGATAGTACACTGGGATAGTGCAATAACAATCTCATAACCTTAAACATACTTTGAACTTTTTCTCTTTTAGTTCTCCTTTTTCTTAAAAAAAATCTTTGTTTTACTTTCTTCTAGATCCAATTTGATATAATAGGACCTCCTGCCAGGTTGATCACCCCTCTTCCTAAATATATATATATATTTTTATGGCTGTTTATTATGATACATTAAATGCTAAATTATGGCTTTTTTCTCTTGAACTACGGTTTCTGAATAGTTAATGAAAAATCATGCTATATTTAGAAAAAAAATGTTTTTGCTCTCTTTTATTTTGCCATCTTATGTAACCTTTAAATTAAACTGAGTCCTTTATTTCTTGACTTTGCCCTAGCTGGCCTTAATGCTTTTCACTTTGTTTCCCTTCCTCTAAGGGAAGTAATTGTCTATATATTCTATGCTTTTTTTTTCTCTCAAATTATGTGACGATATTCTTGTACAGACAAGAATCAAAAATATGCTTGAAATTATTGCTTAATAAACAATAGGACAAATACCCATCAAAAATCTTAATGCAAATTATTTCACACATCAAATGTCTTTTCTACTATACAGGTTACAAAACAGGAAAAGGAAATGAAGAGTTTATAGTAAATGCTTTTGAAGAATTAACAGTGCAAGCAGGTCTGAAATATTCCAACATTTTAAGATAAATAATAGTAATCAAGGTGTGAATATATGCATTGGATAGTTCAAGGATTCCTGACTTCTTTACCCTCTGCATATAACTATATAACTAAAATTTGATTTCTATATCAAAATATTTTCCAGTGGTTTCTTGTTTCCTGTTGAACAGGAAACATTCAGTACTTGTTTGACTGTGATAGATTGATTGTTCATCATTGTGTCGATTTTAAGACAACTGAAAATGGGAGTCTAGTGCATTACCATGGTTAGTCATCTGCAGAGAATAGAGGTGCATTATCATTGTCACTTTTCAAAGATTTGCTGGTCATCTCTTGAAATTTCATATCATAGGAACTATGTCTTTCATATCTCACAACATCTTTTTATTTTACCAACATACCATTTCCATCCTTATTTATAACTCAACATGGCTTTTGTGTTATATGCATTTTTTTTCATAAGTATCTTTCTTTGCCTCTTTACTTCACTATTCACCTAAGATCAAATAGGGATAAACATAAAGAAATCTTTTAGGAATATTGAAAAAATCCAAACTAATGAATTGTAATCCATTATCAGTAGGATAAGAGTTATGGGATGATTCTTTCTGCCATGATAGATTTTAAGATGTCTGTTCTGTAATATCTACAATCAACTACAACTAGAACATGTTCTCCGGATGGTAGAGGTTTTATGAAGTCACCTGCTACATGTTACTCTGATCTCATGGGTAGTGGACACAGGTTCTGGTAGCGATTTTTATACATGACAAAATGTTTCTAAATCCTCGTCATTCTTAGGCCACCATACCTTATACCAATGGTAATTTATTTTTTTTTGTCTTAATAATTTCAAAAACTTTATGGGCAATGATTAATAGAGGAAATCAGGACTAACTGTTACAGTACCAGATACTACTAGTTAAATATATAGATGAACTATAAACAACATTGTATGCTTTGATCTATAATTGAAGGGTTAAAGCATATAATATTGATTATAGCTTATCTATACATTTAATTTGGAATTACTGATGTTGTAAGAATTTACACCCTTATACCTTTATCAGTCTCCCCTACTACTCAATTTCCATGGAATGACAGTTCTAGTTTTTCCATGTGAGTCCACCTTGAATATGTGTATTGATTACACGGAATATTGTTCCTATATTCTGACATAAAGGAATTTCTCACCTCTGTAAGCTCTTCATCTCTAAATGATTTTTTCTAAATTCCTCTAGTATTTGTAGCTTTAAAATGGCACTTGTCTCTGTTCAATGTCAGTCCTATGTTTTAAATTCTGCTTAACACTATCTGTAATCTTTCATTGTGTTTTACAACTTTTCCATGTGAGTTATATAATTACAAAGTTTTGCCTGTCATTGTTGCAGTCAAAGACAGCCAATTTCACTTTCCAGTCATTCAATCTTGAAATTTTCATTTTTTTCCAATGTTCTTTCTTAATATTTCCTCAAGATGTTGCTCCTTATTAGAATCAGATCAAGAGTGCTTACACTTTTGAATTATTTTTTTTATTTCCTGATTCTACGACCATAGCTATCCCACAATGCTCTCCACTCTACCTCACTTCCTCTATGCGATGTAGTCTATATATATATATATATATATATTGGATGAAGCATCTACATATAACATATAATTTATTAAATGGCAAAACATTGGTTCATCCATGCATGTAGTTGCTAAGTGATAACAGCATAAATCTATATTTCTGGCTTGTCTCTCAGTGAAATATAGAAAGTAGTGGTAGTTGGAAAGAATGAGTAATATAAATCACTTACACAAAGTTCCTGCCAGTATTAGGAAATCACTGAGGTGTGACAACTGCAGCAGGAAAGCACAGTCATGATCTGGACTCCAATAAAGGACCTATCAGTCAACATGTCAGTGTACTAAATGAAAACACATCTCAGCATTTACCATTTGAACAAATATTTTTGGGGAAAAGCCCTTAAGAATAAAGAGATTTTTTTTTACAAAGTGGAGGGGGCAGCAAAGTAGAATTTCTAAATTTCCAAATTAAAAGAAAGAAGCCAAGGAAGTTACCTCTTCTGTTATAATTAACATTTTCTTTTTTGTGTTAATTAAAAGTAACTGGTTTTTGTCATTATAATAAAATCCTCAGAATGAGCCTAAAGTCCAAGACTGGCAGATGCTTGACTGTCATTAACTGAGCCTGTTGGTTTTTCACACAATCTTGGAAAGATAACATTTTGTTAATTTCTTATTCATGATTTTAATATTTCAGTACCCAAACACATTGTATTTGCACTCTTTTTCTGAAGATCTTTCAACTTAGCTACGGAAACTAAGTGATTTTTTTGAAACACTGATTTAGGGATTTTATAGCACATCTAATTATTTTGTTATTTATTCATGAAACAATGTTTTTGATCATTTGGAATGAACCACACAACATATTTAGCATGTATACTGGCTTGCTATTTAGAAGCAGACAGGTGGAGCAAATATAGATTTTATAACTTACACACTTTATTGTTGGTGTTCATCCTCGAGATGTAGAAGCACACTTCTGGATTTGTATTTGTGTGTTGAGTAACTGATTTAATGGGTCAGGCTATACTACTTAATGAATGAATTTTCAAATTCTTTTCATAGTTATTTTATTAAGTTATAACCTTGTACATCTGTTTACTGACAATATTGGATTATGGGTGGTACTTGAGATTTATTTGACCATGTGTTTTCATTTTGTATGTTGAAAAATGTTAATCATTAAATCTTTTTTGTTTGCTTTTACTGTTTCTCACAATAAAGGCCTTAAGTGGAAATACTGTGTTTGTATTACATCGATGGATATACAGAATTAAGTAATTTGATTATAAGCGTTTGCTTGATCCCTGCCATTGACATGAAAGGTGCCAAGGTTATTTCTCAAAAAAATCGCATCACCCCAACTTTTAGAATGCACGGTCTCTCCGCGCCATGTTCAAACGACCTTGGAAACCCCACACAATACTAACAACTTTGAAGTTTTCTTTTTCACTAAAGCTAGAGGAGCACTAAGGGACAGTATCTTTAACCTAACATAAATAGTAGTCATTGGTGTTTTTTTTTAGTACAAAATAGACAAATATCAAAATTTACAAATTGATGTTCCAATGCTCTTCCATCAGTAAGCCGAGTTTACGTGTTTGAGATTTACAAAATTACCTCTAGTTGGCACATTTTCAAACCTCCACAGGTGTGTGTCGGCATGCTGCTGGTGCATTCACTACTGATTTTCAATTCATCTGCCTGTTCTGATTTTAGAATCATTCACAAATTGATCTACACATGTTCACAAACACGAACATACGAAAACTTTTGTGCAAATTAACAAACAGGTTTGTTTATTTGCGTTCTCTCTCTCTCTCTCTCAGTATAATTAAAATACCATCAACTTCCTTAGACGTTCTCTGAGAGATGCCATAAAAATGTGAATTATCAGCAGGAATATTAAACAATCCATGCTACTAAATTCTTTTTCTTGCCACATAGGAAGTATTTCATTGACCTTGATAATAATGAATACAACTTTAGTGAGACCTCAACATTACAAAAAAAAACTTGTAGCATTTTTATTCCCATTGAAAATTCAGTCTTTTAAAAGTAACCTTTCAAATGGTAACCTCCTACTTGGTGTCTTCTCTCTTAATTTCTTCTCCTCCCCCAATTCCTACTGTAAACCATCTTAACCGTCAGGTTACATCAAAACTTATCTTCATCCTAAAATCTGGAACAGGAGGAGAAGGGAATTACAGGAGCTAATGATCCTCGGTAATTATTCTTATCCTTGTAAACTTTCACATTTTTGCCAGTTTTGTAGGGTTACTTAGAAAAGCAAACAAATTAGTAATAAAAACATTTTTAAAACTGTTTTCAAAACCCAAATAGCAAAATGTCTGCCATTCCTGTTATTGGGCAGTTAAGTTAAGTAAATATAAATGAGAGTTTATGTATTTTAAAGTTAGTACATAGACCCAACCATGTCAACAAATGGGACCCTGTCCATTACCTTCTCCCAGTAATTTTCAATGCAACAAATCGTATGGAGCCAGCCATTCAGGCCTTGAAAATAGCGAACTGTGATATATTTTCACTGACCTTGTTGTTTAGATAGACAACAGGGTAGTCTGTGACATTTGTAGTTAATCGACTGATTTAAAAAAAAAATTTTACACATCACTCTTAGAACCCCGACACAGACCATTATTTTTCCTTGGCCTTTCACCCTCAACAAACCGAATTGTTCAATGCTGATTCTGGGGGATGGAGGAGTTGAAGAGAGGGGACAAACCATCACTCTTCATCCTGATCCTGACTTGGGTGCGACTGCTGGACTCTAACTCCAAAGAATCACACAGTTGCAGCAGCAGTGATCTAGCTACAACACACGTTTCTCCAAGTTCTCTGGCTTATGGTCCCAGTACATTCAGTCAGTTTCTAACACATGACGCAAACTCCATGAATTTGAACAAAACGGATGTTTATTTCTTTATGTGAACGACAAATCCATTGTTTTTTGTGAAATTCTCGCGCTCGTATTTCCCACTATGACTCTCTTAATTTGGAAGTTGTGCACTGCCCACACAGCATGCAGGTTTTGTTTTTGTTTTATATACAGCCAAAGCCAGGAATATCTTTATTACCCTAAACCATGTCAGACGTGTGGCTATTTTTAAACGTAACATCTCACGTGTGAAATTATCACGCCTGTGGGTGTTCAAGCTTATGCATTTTTCCAAGGTGCACAGCAGCTGATTGTCCATCATCTGTGTCACGTTCAATGAAGGGAACTCGGAGGCTTTGTGTGATATTCTCTCAATGTTTAGGGTAATTTCAGGGGATCGTCGAAAAATAGATTAATTAAAAACTATTTTTTTTTTTTTTTTTTACAGTAATTCTATGTAAAACATCTAACAAAAGTTTCATGCATTCTTCTTTAATACAGTTTATCAAACAAAGTTAACTATAAAAAAAAATTGTTAAAAAACAGCGTGTGATATACAACGTTGTGGTAAGAAAGCGTTCGCTTATTATTCATTGCAGACACTAGCGCACCTGGTGGTCACCTCCTTTCAGCTAGAAAGTACCCAGACCTGAAAAAGTGTAGAACGGATCATAATGTATTTAGCAGAGCGATTTCATGAACAAGAAGCCACACTGTATGTAGTGTCTTATATTATATGGTAGTTTTCACGATTAACAAAAATATACACTGTCTGGCCAAAAATATTTAAAAAAAAAAACGATTTGCCCCTCCCTACCCACCAAAAGAACCTTACAAATTAGCCATCCATGCGTTCCACTTCTTCAGATCCCTCTCCCTCTACTGTGCCCAACCATCAATGCAGGCTGAGATCTGGAATGTAAGCCAAATGGGCCTGGCATGTGTCAACTGACCAATGTAATAAGAGACCCTACTAGCACCCCTTTGGCTATATATAATAATGAGAACCCAAGCAAAATTTAAACCAAGGATGGAGTGCTATGCAGTTGGCCATCACGAGAATACATATACATACTAACAGCATGCACTCTGCGCCTCGCACCAGGATGTAGGTAGCCATTATTGCTGGCAGTGACTGAAAGGGACCCTCAGAGACAGTAAAGCTGACAGGGAAATCAAAGGCCACAGTGTCTCAAGTTTATTAGAATGATTGATTTTGTTTATATTCTTTGAAGTCAAAGCATTTATGAAGAGAGCATAAATTAGTAGTTTTTCCGTTGAAAAACTTAGTTCTTAGTAAACACTCATTGACTTATGAAATAAAATTCAATAATGACGTCAATAGAAACATTTAATTGCGAAATCAGCAAGTATGCACAATCCAAAAATGGCTTTTAGCCTTCTTTCGTGTATGAACTCAAAACAATTGTTCGTTATGCATTCTTACCGTCTTTCACCTCCATAATCTTGACCCTCGCCTTGGACTTATCCACACCATGGACATTGTGAGCGACACACGTGTAATCTCCCTCGTGAATTTTCAAGGCCTTCGATATCTGGATCCAGCTGGTCATTTCATGGGGGTCGGGTCCACCCCTCGAGGCGGTCATCATTGACATGTCATCTCCTGACAAGGAAAGTCCCCACAGGTAAATACCCCGTCTGTGTCACTACAACTGGCCAACTCTCCAAACCACTCGCGTTGTTCACAAGTAAGCATTTACTGCAGTATTAATGATAATATTAATTCCAGTTCTTGTTTTATGAAAACTCTTTCTCTCTACCATATTCCAGAAATGTATCCAGTCAATCTGGATTACAAGCTACACTGTCCATCCCAGATCTGCTGAGCACTCGGTTGGAATGGCTGTGTTTTTACCTTACCCTTTCTAATGAAATTCACCTACAGCAGAACAAACACCTAAAAACATTTTCTTAAGTTTACTAGTTAAAACAAGCTATTATTACGTGATGATAAATCCAGAAAATTAAACAGGTATTTATACTGTTAAACTTTCAAAAAAAACACAAACTACCTTTACTTTAAAGCTTGCTTAGATTAGAATGTCAATTAAATAGAAGTGTCAGTAATGTCAGCATAGGTTGTTTGCATGCATTAGGTATAATTCTTTTAAACTTGCAGCCAGACTATCAGCTATTTAATAAAATTTCTTGTCTGGAAAAAAACCTGGACATTAGTATGGCCAGCTGCCTGCCTGCTGTATTCGTTTGAAAATATAAATATGGTAATTAAATGACCAGTAAAGAGAAAAATGCAGTTTATTATTGATAAGTAAGAGATGCTTTATTTAGTAAATTGAAAATATAGTTTCAGAAAAGAATTTAGTTATCATCATTAATCAAATCTTAAAGTGAAGAATAATACATTTCCACTGTTAACAAAAACCAAAAAGAATTTTGCTAATTAACAGAAACATTATATATGTATATAATTGATGTATCATGCATGTATAGAAATACAGAAATTTCAGTTGCAATATATCAGCCCTTATTTTGTCTACATCTTCAATATACTCTACACACACCCAGCGGAATGGGCAGGCATTGTGGGTCCAGGCCCGCCCACTGAGTCAGCTATGCCCGCCTTCGTAAATCTCTCATTGGGCCTATAGCTCCCTGCACCAATTTGTTGGGGCCCAAGTTGGCCTAAAGCCGAGCTGCCTAGTGTGCGTCTGGCCGAAGTCACTGTCCAGTCCTTGTGGCATGCTACCACAGGGGTCGTGGTCCGAATCTTTTATTTGCAGGTCCCCATGAGCACGGCTCGATTGCATCAGACCTACTGTGGTAACAGTTCAAATTCTGGCCCCTGATGGACAATTAAGCAAGTGATCAAACAGTTTCAGAAGCCTCTTGAAGCAATGCCAAATGTGATGACAGCGTTTAAGCATGCATTGACCTTTGTAGCCAGCACGGTACTCTGTGAGAGTTCGTTTTCTACCCTCAAGAACGTCCTTACAGAGCATCGCCTTAGTATGCTTCATCGACACAAGGCCAATTCAACTCATTTGGCATTTGAGAAGAACTTAACAAAAAAGTTCAAGGATGAGTGGCAGGACCGTGTTTTAAGATGATTTCACTCAGTCCAAAAATGCCGCCTACCGCTCTACTAATGGTGAGTAGTCTATTAATGTCTTTCTATTATGATTTTTCTTATGTTGCGTTAAGAAATCGTCGTGCCCCCACCCAGAGAAAATTTAATGCGCGTCCAGGAATTTGTTTCTCCTGCCGGGTCTGGCTCTACAGGCACAGCATCAATATTTAACAGATGTGGATTTATTAGAGTGTTCATCATAGATTCACCAGAATGTAGTGGCCATTGATGAAGATAATGGGTATGGGGCAAGGATATTTTGCAAATAAGTGGACTAAACCAGCCAATAGCTATGAAAGTGCCACCTGAGTTTACATTTCTACAAAGTCTTGCTGTCCTACTACTGAAGTTAAAATACCAACAAGTACAATGCAGTCATCATCAGCTATCTTCTGCCAACAGAGAGGGAGGGCCTGCTTTTGGTGGCCCTGTGTCAGAACCATACTAGGTAGAGATGGCTTCCTTGACAGTTGGTATGGAATGGTAAAAGAACAATAATTCAAGTGGTTATGTATGATGAACCATCAAAAATTCCAAGGTTTCTTGAGATAGTTTGAAAATAGCTATAGTCTCGACAGCTGAAGGCTGGGAAGGAAAAAGGCTTTAGGAGATAATTAACAGATGTATTAGATGCACCTAGTTCGATATTTAGCAACTAATGGGGAGATCTAATAGGGGGTTTTGAAATAACATGGTTTCAGGTGTATGGGAAGGGGACATATCTATCTGTTTTTCAAAACTCTGTGATAATAAGGGTCACGACTGTAAATCAGTAAGGAATTCATCATGGTTAGACATTAGAAAAAATTCTTTTTCAGCAAAGCAAGGAATAAATAGATGGAATTGCTGGTGGTGATTATTGGTAGTAAATCAGCTTAAAAATGAGTTATGATGTGGGTGTTTATGGCTGCTGTAAATGTGAAGCATGACCGTCACACATGGTTACCTGGACACAGTCTTGAGGAGCAGGTGCAGGGCAGGGCGATGAACAATCCTATGTATTAACCCCACCAAGGTGACATGTCCAACTTCCTTAATCCAAAGATTATCCTTTCTGCTAAGAGATAACCAGTGTTCGGATTCATTTATTTTTCATTTTATTACTTTAGTTAACCCTTTCACTGCAGATTTCGACTCGGTGGGGCGGGGGTCAGCATAGATAGATAAAGATTTCACCGACTGTAGTCAATTAGCACAGCAAAAAGGTCAAACAAACAAAAACAAAATGGCTGCAATAAGGATTAGCTGTGCTGGCCCACATTTACATAAAATCTTGTACAGGTGAATAACTATAGAGAAAGAGTCACTACATATATCTGACCCCCCCCCAAGTATTTATTTAAAAAAAAATCTATTGCAATTTTCGAAATCTGACGGTCACTTTAATGCAAGTCCAGCTCTATGAAATATTTCAACTGGGTAATGTTTCTGAAAGGTAACTTTAAAGCATCGACCCGAAAAGATCTTACATTTCTCATCATCAAGGAATCCGCAGATCTTTCCTCAGAATCTACCAGGCTATAGACGACAGCCTGGGAAAAAACAAGTTAATCCCATTTATTATAACCGCGAATTTCTGAATGAGAGCTACTCGTCGGATACAAGTGCTAGGTCAACAAACATCGCATGCTAGTCTAAAACGTGGGATGTCGTCATAATTTTTAAATAAAACCTCTCCTCACCTGGAAGGTCGAACGTTTCTTCTTTCACGTTAGTCTTGAGCCACGAGATGTGAGGTACCGGATAACCCTTAGCCTCACAAGAAAGAACGATACTCCCTCCTGTCCTGTTTTTTGTGTGCTCAGGCCCCGTCACAATCCTTGGCTTGACGTTTTCTAAAATAAGCATTCAAACAATGAGGAATTTTTTTCCTTCTGGTAATCAGGGTAAATTTACAAAATCCACACATTTTCTGTGAGTAGATTTGTTAGTATGATTAGCATACATGGCAAAAGAAAATTAGAACATTGGTCATGCAGCTACAAGAAAGTTCTACTGGACTGGAACACACTAAGCATCTAAAAAAAATGGCCTTTCTGAATTGGATACTGAAGGTGAGATAAAACATCTGACTGACATAGAATTCTAAAATGTAGATACGGTGAACCCTTTCCTCAGATTCCAAGGAAACTACCTAACCCTCTAATGAATGTTAGTTTCTATTAACTCCACCTGCACTCATCTTCTGGAATATCTCCAAAATATGGCTTCTCAATTAAGCTGTGATGTGCACTGACTGACAGAGTTAATATGAAGTACCAACTGCTTAAGTTTCCTAATTGCCCACTCCCCTCTCTCTGATGAATTTGTAATGTAAATTTAGATTAGTCTTTACGCTTTACCAATCGGAACATAAGACTAATGAGAATTCAGTTCTACCATATATTTAAAAGTATAGCATGGAATAAGCTGGGTGTTTAACTGTATCTTTTGTAACAGATACAATAAATTAACAGTTTGTGTATACTACATATGTGAGAGAGATAAAGAGCATAGCTACTTACTATTTGTTAACTAGTAACAAAAAGATGCTGCCCTCTACCGCACCCACTTTTGATTTCAGAGTTGGAATGAGAATTTCTAAGATACAAACAGAAAGATGAAAAAAAAGAGTCTTCTCCATAAAATCTAGCCATTTTCTGCCTTTCTTTTTTATCAACAGGGATTCATCGACAACACGTGGACTTATAGAATAGGAGAAATTTGCAGAATGGTGTAGACAGATAATGTAGTATGGTGCTCCAGAGAACTGTGATTTGATATCTGATCATAACAGCCGTATTTGCCTACAGAAATCCTGCTGTGCTCCAGGCAAAAGACCGGTCTGAAAAGTGGACATTTAAATTTAATCGATCCATTTATAAAGACGAAATGTGGTCAAAGATGATGGACAGTTTTAACGATAAAACAAACTTGTTTGTTCTGTCATCAGACTTTCATGACTAATGAAATTAGTTATTAAGAAAAAATCTTGTAAAAATGGCCTGAAGCAAGCAGTCGGGTGGCAAAGTCCATATAAAATGGTAAAGCCAGTCTCTAAAACTGACAACAATGAAGCTTTGTTGAGATGTTTGATTATGTGAACCATGTTCACAAGTGCGCGCGCACACACACACACAGACAAATGTAAAACTTATAAATCAGATATCAAAATCAATCAGGAAAGAGCAGGGATTCAATACGCAAAAATCGTTAACTTCAATGACAAAAGAGCAGATCATTGAGAAATAAATAAATGAGCTTAACTGCAAACAGTAAGAAAAGGCAATGGCAGATATTGATTCATTTACTTGCTCACTTTGCAGACTGGACCTCTATCCTGGCTTTGAAGTTGTCTCGCAGCAGGGGGCTGGAAGGGGAAGAAAGACACGTGGGGACGTCAGCCTTCATGACCGAGTGAGTTACCTGGGTATGACTTGGGGGGCAAGGTGCAAGCCAGGCAAGAGTTACCCGTGGTGGCACCTTCACTGCAAGTACCTGGATCTCTTCATTTTTAGATGTGGGAGAAAACCTGCATGGCCAGAATGGTGAAACAGAATGAGAAGAAACAATGCCAGACCAAGCTTACTGAAGATCCATTACTTCAGTTAAGACAAAAATTACATTAACAATTATATATTGTATTTTTCTTACCGTTAGTGTATGTATAATCATAAAACTGCTAAAAACTACTATTTATAGTAAAATAGACTTAAATTTAATGTAGACACAGGTCAATGAGTTAACAGAAATTAAAATAGGACAGAAGTTTGGTTTTTTCACGAAGTGGCCCATCCTCTCAAGATTCCACTGTTTAAACTTCCCTGACCCAGAAAGATACACAAATAGTTTGTGACTACATACATAGTACAAAGCTTAGTACCCTGACACTGTTACAGTCACCCATCATTGCACAAACAGAAAACTGACTTAAGATAGGAAATACTTTAACCACAGGAGTCACTCATGTTTTAACTAGTAAATACACTGGCTATATGTTATCAATTATAAACCTCTGATGCTCTGTGTCCTCAAGTAACAAAACCACCCAACCCACAAACCCACAGATGACTTGAGCAGCCCTAACGAGACACGGTCTCCTGTTCTCTTATTGAACAACTGCCGACTAGATCAACTAAGAAGGCGCTTTTACCTGTTTAAAGATGAATGCCTAAAAGAGAAATGTTAATGAAGGCAAAACAGGGGTAGAGGTGACGCTGTGTTTGGTCCCTGTAATGGACGACTAACCCACTGCATCACCAGACTTTTCATCCCCTGAACAACTTTGGGATGTACTTGGTAAATGCTTTAGGCTCAAGAATCTCCTCTTCCTCCACAGAACCTATAGTCTGAGTGATGTCACTTCCAAGCATGTGCCCATCTGCCCATATTCAGGTAATTATTTTTACTTAATAGACAGTAATTTTATTTACTCAAATGTCAACAGTAAAATTAATAATTGTAAAATTAATAATTAGGTTTTTGGTATAAAATTTAACAAACTTTATCGTTAAAAATGCTCAACCCCCCCCCTTTTAGTAACCTTTAAAAGACATTTTGGTTTGAATAAGTGAAAGTGCAACGACATGATGGTGGTGGTGCTAATGGTTATCATGTTAACAGTCTCTATGACAACTGCCCGGAGAGAAACGACTGGGATTTCCCGGCGCTACCTGCGTGCTAACGGATCACAGAGAGACTGAGATCTGCATACAAGACGCTTCCACTCTCTCAGCTACATCCACCTCATTTCAGTGGCATGACAGTAACCTACTACCATGCCTTGCGGATACTGTGAATGCAGAGGTTTCTTTCTTGGTCCCCCCCCCCTTCTCAGCCTCAATTTTATGTGAATTTAACCTGAGCACTGATTTCTCCCTTAGAGCAGCCTGATACACACACACACACAACGCTTTCTTCTGGACTAAAATAGAAAGATGACATCATTAATACAAAGAAAAAAATTTCTATCACTGATGGTTAATAGTGATTTGGTCAAATGCCTGCTGGTGCTTTCCCGTCCCCATTAGTTGATTCTTGTACCAGCCATCCCCTAGGTACCTGGCCACAGTTGGTTGCACTAATTATGCACTCACTGGCGAAAAGGCCACATCACATCAGAAATTCTCCTGAGAGAAGTTGCACAAGTAACTTTAATGGGGGTGGGAGGTTACCGTTTGCCAATGACCAAAGTGCCTGCCTGCCATCTTTTAGGGGGTCCATCTACAGTGCCGGAAGTCAACTGCACGGCGGCTAACTGGCAGTGGTTTCTGTCACCGTGTTTGCCAACAGACCCGGATGGGGGAGATTCCCGGCACATTGGGAGTGACTGCTGTAAATGCATACAGTGGCGAACAGAGTAAAGCGCCAGGTGGATATTGCTGGCAGAGAGGCGAACAGAAGAAAAGACGACTTGGTATTTAAAGTAGGTCACATAACAAAGCGTTTTCTTCTTCTTTTGCTCGACCTATAAAAGTGACAAGACGCCGTGAACCATTCCAAAGCAGGGGAAAACAATACACTTCTCAAAAAATAGTAGGACACTTCAGCCAACCACTGCTCTGCCGAGCTATTTGTTAATAACATTTCTGTTTGGTAGGATTCTGGAATCACGTAAAGGTTACTTACTGGCTATGGAAGTCAACCACCCATAAATAAAGCCAAATACTGATTTAACGCTGAAATAATGTGAAGACTTCTGATAATCTCAAACACCCCACCACCCCTAACCCTTTCCCTATGGTGGGTTTTGTATGTACACAGTGAGTGAGAACAGCAAAATTGAGAACTGGGCAGTAGGTTCTGAATTTACAGTAATCTGAACGAAAACCAGCTCCTTTGGTTTCCTGGTTCTGTAACAGGCCAACTCCTGAAGCAGGTCGGTCACACTCTCGGAGGTTAGTTATGAAAGATGCTGGTTTCTTAAAAACCCTGAAGATTTGAAAATGTGAGAGACACAGGACAATCTGCAGACTTAAACGCGATACATCGTGTCCCCCCCCTTTCAATGCTTGACATCTTAAAGCTCACCTCAAGTGTTCGGTTGTCCATCTACAAGACTTTAGCCAAGTGGTGGGGGGTCCAGTTTTAGGGAGAGTTAGGGGATAAATGGTTAATGGCAGGTGTCATTCTGGGAGGAACCGCATTCCAAGGTTTCCTCCCCACCAGTATGGACAACAAATCCCATAGAAGGGGAAGGGGAGGGGAGGGGAGGGTCTGCCGTTTTGGTTATGTCAGCATCCAGGGTAATTAATTAAAGGGTTCGTTTAAAAAAAAAAAGCTTCTGGTGTTGTCGTCCTTTCTATCTTCCGCATCCCGGCAGATACAGAGATGACTCGTTTGTGCCGGTCACCTATGAACTGGATTCGACCGGCCGGTGATTTTGTGACCCCGCCCCACCCCACGTGGTTCGGGGGGGGTGGGGCCGTTTAAATCTCCTGCCGGCTCATTTCGTCCAATCGTTTGACAGAGAGAGGTCTGAGCAGGCTCCCTGCTCGGCGGCCATCGTGGGACCCCCCCGCCTCATCACCATCGCTGTTATTATTAGAACTACCACGTATATAAACTACTAGTTAGTCAGTCCTACGATCAGCGAAATTAAGAGAGGTCATTTCCGAGAAGTGCGCAATGGCCCCTAAAAAGGAGACGGGTCAGCACGCACCCCCCCCCTCGAAACATTCATGCACATTTCGGTCACTAAGGGTTAACGCGAGACGATGGCTGCCCACCCGTCTTCTAGCGTTAATGTTATTCGGGCAAGCCGGGCCTTCCGTCCGGAGACGGTCCATGCAGGGGGCTGGACGGGCGGGTCCTCATGCTGCCCCCGCCCAGACTACTCTCCACCCACCTACCTTCTTCGCAGGGTCCCTTATTGCGAACTACCAGGTCTGTGCGGTTGCTGTTCCGCGCAGCAGCAGCCGTCAGGTGGCAGAGGTTGGGGTAGGTTTTCGAGTCGGACCCGCACACCTGGGACTCGTACACGCAAAAACAAACCCTTTTCCTCCCCTTCTCCAGCGGCCGGCACTCCAGATACTCCCCGCACTGGCCGTGCTCCTCCTGCTCGGCAGCCGTGCCCCTCGGGTCGCAGTACTCACCTAGGGCCCTGGCGCACTGACAGCACCCGCACACGTCGTACTTGGTCCCCGACAGGCAGCTCCTCAGGGCGGAGCAGTCCCTCTGGCAGTCGTCGGGACACTTCTGGGCCCTGCGTCGGCCCTGGACGGCGGCCGAAAGGGCGAGCAGACAGAGAAAAGTTACCAGCCTCGCCATTTTCCTTCTTCTCCCTCACTCCTCGGTCTGCTGGAGGCGAGGCGATCAAGTGGAACAGTTCCGACTGGTAGTGCGAGTGGGGGGGGGGGGGTGTTATAATGACCGCCTTTCTATCCAGCCTGACTCATTTCCACATCAGCCTTCTACCCAGTTGCTCTATCGCATTCCTCTCCACAGACCAGAGGGAACGTATCAAATTCTCCCCCGTTTCCTTTACACTGTGCACAAAGAATCACTCGAGATTTATAAGGAAATGGTATTAACCCTAACCCTATCCTAACACTGACGATTCCCACCCGTCAGAATAGCTGTCAGCCCCCTCCCATTTATTTTACTACTTCCAAAATAAAACTCCAGCCCTTTAATTCAGAACTGGGCTCCAAATTCTCAAATAAAAACACACACCAGTATCGTATGATATCGAGAGCACTGTGTACAGTGCGCATTCACTTCCCTTGTGGGCACCTTATTCCATTGCAGCAGATGCAGCATTATACTGGCAAACAGAGTCTGCACCTACATCTGGGCATCTTAGCCCGGTGTTGTCAGGTCTGAGGCTGACTGGATCTGCGTGACAGTAAATGTACCCAGAGTAAGGTTGTGCTTTTGATGCACATTTTCTTTAACCATTCCAAACCAAAACTCGTTTTACCTGAGCTGGTACCCTCCAGAGAGGGCCACTTTGAGTTAATTTGATGATTGGATTGGAGGAATGGCCCTTGCATCGCTGACTCATTTTCAGGATGGCGTATTCAATATTTCGGTGAGGCGGACAGTCACCGGTCTGCAGACACCACCCCACACGAGTTTGCCAGCTGATGTATTTCATCTTGCCATTCACAGAGCTTTTCCCAAGAAAATGCAAAACGGGAGATGATGTGTTTCGGAGAAAAACTGAAACCTGGTTAGTTATCAGGGCTCTTCTGCTAGCAGTGGCACAGAAAGTTTGCCAAAACCTTGATGATTTTATAACAGGTTTGGTGATAAAAGTTCACAAGTATACGTCAAATTTAAAAAAAAGAGAGAGAATATTTGCATTAAAGACTTCACCATCAGAGAGATCAGCTGTTCGTATTGCAGAGGTTCCTGTCTGGACTGATCTTGACTGTATTTTAAAATTGTCAAGGGAAATTTTCTTCCCTCCACCAAGTTATACACAAAAATTCACCACTATTATCACTATCAGGGCATTTACATATAGTAGGGAGCCAATCTCTGATAGAACCTAAGATAATGCTACTAGTTCAGTATACTACTATATTATATACATATGTATATTTAGATTTTGTTCATGTGTGTATATATGTTTTGGATCCAAAGTTATTCGCATCTACAATAGAGATATAACTGATTATTTTATGATGCGTACTTTCCTTGAGTTTCACAGGAGAAATACTTAAATTTTAAAAAAAAATATATTTTTAAACTGACAAACTTATGTAGTTTTTGACTGTTCCCCTGGTTGCTTAGCCATTTTGAAACTCTATACCACTGATAGATTACTGACAGAACAGCAGTGTGGAGGCTGAAAGCAGAGGAATACCATCTGGAATTCTGTCAGTGGGGTCAGAGGCATTTCCTCTTCTACTCAAAAGTATTTTTTTCATCCTACATCACATATTAGAAACTGGCTTAGACTACAAACAAGTGGACTTTGGTTCTAGCAATGGGATTTATCTCTGTTGTTAATATTATTATTATTAATATTATTATTATTCTAAACAACTAATTTTTTGTTTTTAAATTTTGAAGAGTTAATGAAAAGAAATATTAATCATGTGACCAGGGCCACCTCTCTCTCTCTCTCCTCACAAAGACTTAGTAAAATGTAGTAAAGTTAAAGATGAACATAGCCGGCTTTGGGGCCAAAATAATGCTACATGCAGCAACCACGAGTTAATGAGTCAGGGGGGGGTACAGAGTTTGAGCAGGATGCGTGGTGCGTGAGAAACTGTAGGGGTGGAATAAGACGTTCTTTGTGGTCTCTCTCTCCCTCTGAACCTTTGTAGGTAGGGACAATCGCTCGTCGAGCCCCGTTATTTTCAAAAGGAAGTTCTGTCGTCGCTCGCGCGTCTGACCTTCATACCTGTAGCTGTTTATAATGGGAAGAGGTCAGACTCCAGTGACGACTAACCCCTCCGCCGCCAGGGGGCTGGTCAGGTGGGCTCTACTGGGGTAAGGTGAACTGAACCAATGCTCCAAACTCCTCCTGGCTACAGGCTGACTTCCTTAGTTCAGGGTAATTACCGAGCAGACGACATTGTTTAATTAGGTTACTCCAGTTGCGGGGGGGGGACAGGTTTTTTGTTGTTGTTGTTGTTGTTTTTTACCTTAGGTCTAAACTCGGTTGACAAAGAAGAGAAGCAGCTTTAAATTTCTTGGAACATTAAAAATTTTCCCTTCATCCCGCTATTCTCTGGGAAAAACAGATGTGATATTGTAAGACCTGAGCTGAAGAGCAGAAGTCCAACTCGCTCAGCAGCAGCAGCAGCAGCAGCAGCCTGGGAGACATCCGTCGACTCTGAATCGATGTAGAGCCGATGTCGCCTCCCCCACCTCCCACCTTCGGCTGGTGGCGTAAAATCCAGGTAGTCCCGAGCAGCCAGGTACGGTAGGTTAGCAGAGCCGCAGAAGAAGGGTGGTAGTAGCTTTAAGAGACCAGGGAGGAGGAGGAGGATGGAGAAGAGCTAGGGCGCTGAGGATGGATGGCAGTTCACATACTACACGGTCCGTTTACTTAACCGGCCATCGGACTCGACCGCTACTGAATCGGAGCTTTTCAGCGCGTCCCTGGCTCGGAATCGGTGGGGGGGTGGGTGGGGGGTGGGGGAGAAGGCGTGGGGAAAGCTACCCAGTAAGGGAATCACGAGACGAGCGGTCACGTGACTAATTTATCAATGACTTTCTATATTTGGTGAGCGCACCTTTTATGACGTCATGGTCGGAGTAACTGTCAAATTTTAAGGTGAACAGGTTTTTCTTACTTCCCCGACCCCATGAATCCGAGAGCGCGGGGGCGTTTAGTTCGCTTTCCGGGAGCTAGGGAGGAGTGGTTTCGAGAATCCGCGGGGGGGGGGATGTTTACCTCTGAAAGCCGGACGAATTACCGAGCGGAAGTGTCTGCTGTTGTGGGACTATTTGATTTCTCGGAGGATGCGAAGCGGTGAGGAAGTTCATTGATGCCGGCGGAAGTTGTCACATGCTTAGATTTTTAATATCCTAATGTGATAAACAACAACAACAACAACAAAAGGAGGAGAAGAAGGGGGCAGGCACATGTAAGCGAGGAGCAGACAGAGTCTGTCGGACGTTCGGCTCGCACACCAGGAATCTCGAGGTGGGGACCGGCCGGCCACTCGTCCATCATCATCATCATCAGCAGCAGCAGCAGCAGCATCACCCGTTAATATGGAGGCCACTCTGCCGACCCAGCTCTCCGCGGCCATCACCGAGGGGCAGCGAGTCCTGCTCCTGGACTGCCGCCCCTTCATACCCTTCAACCAGGGCCACATCCTGTCGGCCTGCAATGTCCACTACCCCCCGATACTGAAGAGGCGGTCGGGCGGCTTCGTCGCCCTCGAGAACATCATCCCCAACGAGGCGAAACGGCTGCAACTGGTCAGCGGTCACTACACGTGCGCGGTGCTGTACGACCAGGACACGAACCGGCTGCTGGACGGCCGGCCGGACGCCGGGGACTCCGACCTCTGCCTGGTGATGAAGAGCTTGCGAAAGCAGGTGGCAGGTGTGAACATATTTTACCTCATTGGTAAGTTGGCTTTGTCTCCTCTCCTCTCCTCTCCTCCCTCCCTTAAATGGAGATGTGCTTCCGTCGTCAGTTGCAGTATCCGGTCGGCGGGGTCACCCCCTCCCTCCCCCTCCTCCCCATCCCCATCCCCATCCCCATCGCAGAAGTCGACATTCTTCCGGCACCGATGGGGGTCGGAAAATATACGACCCAACTGGTAACTTAGTGTTAACCCTCCGCAGCCCGACGACATTTTAACCCTCCCCCCACACACTTCTTCCCCCCTAACGAGTAAACATGTACCGTCCCTGACCTACGGGTAATAATTACCCTCCATTCCTTTCATTTTCCTAGTCTGGGCCCCTGCCAGACCCCCGCCCCGTGTTTCGTACCTGGGGATGCTGAACATCGTGCAGAAGAATTGGTATAGAAAAACAACAACAACAACAACAACAATATCCGGCCGTGGATTGATTGATTGATTGCTTTTTTTAAATACCATAATAGATAATCGAACAGGATTTCGTGAGTTTGTAAATCGAAGTCAATTCGGGGTATGGTAAAATTTGGAGAAAGGGTTAATGAAGTAAGTTTACCTATGATGATAGTCACCAACCAATACCATTGCCAGTCCGAGTTGCTTCCCTTAGACCAAGCTTTAATATGGATTTCCTTCAGATATAGGAAGGATTGGGAGAAATTCATATCTTTGTTTGTCATATCTATTTTCCATAATAACAGTCAGCATTCCAAGGTTCATCCCCTAAAATGTTCCTTAGATTAGTAAGCTATGGACTTTGCTCTTCGAATGACGTCATATGTTACTTAGTGCTCAAAGGAAAAATTTTCCTTTGATATGGTATCAGATGTTAATACATTTATTTTTTAAAAATTGTACAAATCATTTCAACAGAAGTGAGATGTACAGTGAATTATTCAATCGTATTATGTTCACAAATCTCTGTTTCTAGAGAGAAGCAAATTAGATATTTATCTGTTTTTTAGAAATGAATCAACCTGAAAGTTAAATAAAGTTTATGCTTTGTTATTTTAGATATTATTACCACTGACATATAATAATATATTAATATAAAGAATTTGCTTTTCACATTTTAATTTTTTTTTACATTTTAAAAGTACATATAAAGCAGGGTCCATAAATATCATTGCCATTTACATTTTTTTTTGTAAATAAAACTAATAATTAGGGTAAAGAGACAGCATCAAAATCAAGAAATATGTATGTATATTGGGATATAAAACTACAAAAATATACTTAAGCAGTCTTCTGCTTTAAAGCATCAGATTTCTCCATATTAGTCCTGGAGCTTTTTACAGTTTTGTCATCTTGAATAACAGCAGTTGCATCTAGTATATCGAAGATGACCTGATGATTGTCGAGGAGGCTGACAAAGAGAGGCTGTCTGATGAGAATGGTGCTTCGAATAAGGCCATAAGCACAGATGGGGTTATGAACTTCAAGAATAGCTTTAAGTGCACACCTGATCATTAAACTGTCATCTGTGGCTCCTTGCAAAACAAGGTTGAGGCCAGAGCCGTGAATTAATAACTTTTTGGGTTCACATTTTTTTATCATGGGTTACCTCACCAGAAGTCTTTTCTTGTAAGTACGCTGATACCATCATATATCTGTGGGCAAATATCTTTAGGTCTAAACCCTCTTTCAGTCCTTAACATTATTCACAGTAGATTGGGCAGTCAGAGCCCAAAACACTTCTGCCACGTGATAGCTTTCCTATCTCGATCAGTGGTGGGTGGCAGGGGGGGGTTAAAGCCCAAGTCCACGCCCCCTCTAGTCTCTCGAGCACGCCTTGTTCATTGATGGCGTTGTGTGAAGTATTGTACCCGTTTCTGAATATCCTGTAGTACTGGTCGTTTGTTTTTCTAAATAAAAAAAAAAATCATAAGTTTTGGTTTCTCAGAGTTAGGGTTAAGGGGGAGTGTGTGCCGAGGTCAGAAGTCGGTGTATTGTCGTATCACCTCCACTTTTTCAGGAAAAACTTAAGTTCTGTTAATGTCACAAACATCCGCAATGCGTGATGGACGTTCTTCCTCGTTTCCTCTCGAAACAGATGTCATGTCCGTCTGCTCTTAGGGGAAAAAAGGGGGGTGTTTAAATAACAAACTGCCGCACTATGTAAACGGCTTCCTTATTTGTTTTAAAAAGCACAGGTTGTCTTCATTTATACCGTCTGTTAGAATTGTCACCAGGCCTATTTACGTGCATACTGTTTCTTCTTTTTCTGTAACCAGGGGGCGCATGCTTGTTATTTTGCCGCGGGGTGGTAGGCCACAAATTTCAGAAATAGAACTAGCCTCTGTACGTTGTTCCATGGCCGCATGTTGTCTGGCAAATGATACAAAACTCTATGGATGGGTAACACATTTTTGGGGTCAGTGCTCTCCCCCATTATATTTTAGAAAAAAAAATAGGTAGGCAGTGGCTTTTTGACATCTCCCTCTTTCCTCTTCATTTCTGGTGACGTCTGACTACTCCCATTAAGCCAATTAAATTGGTGGCAAAAACAAAGCAGAATTCCTTAAAATGTTCTAGAACATACGGCACACAAACACGTTACTTTAAAAAAAGAAAGGCTACTAATTTAATATAAAAACCCTTATAATACCATAATTTAGGAAATGTTAGACTGTTATAGCCGTTGTTTCTCTGAGTTCTTGTTCGCAAAATAGTTATAACATTTCTCATCCATCTAAAGCTTAACTGCAGAACCGTATTATTAATTTCAATTATGTTAGGAATTTCATTAGTTCAATTCCTATTGTATTCCTTTAAAAAAAAAAGAAAGATACAATACAACGATATTGTATATTCTCACTAAGTCTACATTAATTGGTTGCTATTTTCATCTGCCTTTGGAAGGAGTCCAACTAAGAGAACCTGTGATTTGTTGTTATGCTCATTTATGAAATAATCTCAGATTTGATGTCATTATTTCCTGTACATTTTTCCCCCCCACATCTAATTTTGGAAAAGAAAAACATGCATATCAGCTAAATCTGTTAACCAGATGTCATCTGTTGAAATATCAAATACCTGCTTTATATAATGGTTCTAACTCCATAGCTAGAAGACGGATTTCATCAAGTCCCCCCCCCCATCTTGGCTGCCTTAATCTTTTGTCTGTTGATCCTTTAAAGTTGGATTTTGAATATTATTTAGTTTTTTTTTTTTGTCTATTGCTCAAATCATTGCCTTACAGAATTGTTCAAATCTCATTTACTTGATCAACTTTATGAATAGATTGTTCTTTATATTTAGGGTTTCTCTTGCCATCCAGTTTTAAATCAAGTTATGCAGCAGGACTATAGTAATTATAGCCCTTAATCGCCATTTTCCCAAGGAATACTGAACTATCTCTAGTTTCAGCTTTAAACTCTACTTTCACAGACTGACAGATTACTCTTCTCAACACTATCTTATTATTTGAAGCAAAACTTTTATTTCCATCTTTTTAAACTTCAGCTTCCACTTAACATTTCACACAGTAATGGAATACCACTTATTAGCTACAGCGATGGCAAAATTATTGCATTGCTTTTATTGTTATTTTTATTTTAAAAAAAAACCCATCAAGTAGTTGTGGATAAGAACATTATGATCCTCCCCAGCTGATGAGAGAAGTACTGCATAATTAATCACAGCAAGACCCAAGAGCATCTACAGAGTGGATGTGTAACAAACTGCCCAACAGCATCCATTGAATGGAAACTATAGACTAAGATGAAGCTATGCAAGGTTAAGATGCCTGAAAAATGCCAGGTATACCTTGGTTTTTGTAGAGTAGTGTAGCAAACTAACTTACATCTATTGTCTTTCAAGATCTACAAAGATGGTGTACTCTGATCCATGGAAGGTTACATTGGATCATTTGCCATCTTCTGGAAAAACATCTTCAGAAGATTGACACCTGATCATATTACCTCATAATTAGAAACTTTTCTCAGTTCATATACATCATTAAGAACTCTGCAGTTCAGCCTGAAGGCAACTTCTTTTAAATATTCCAACCAGTGAAGCATTAGCAATCAAAATGAATGGACCTGAAGATTAGAACTGGTCTAAGCATCGTGACCGTCATGGATTAATAAAACATAAGTTTTAATTCCAGAACGCCTTCTGTGAACAAACTGAAGGAATGACTTTTGGGCTCACCCCTTCCCCATCCTTGCAAATATCAATATGGAAGATTTCAAAGCACCATCAATAATATCTGCAGATAGCCTTTTCTTAGTCAGATATCACTGATAGAATATTTATGTTAGGAGAGATGTAGAACATTTCTGAGAACATCTAATACAATTGCCCAGCTTTCAGGTTTACCATGTTGACGGAAAGCAGTAACCAGCTGCCTTTGTTTTTAGGAAAAAGAGCAAATTAGTTACCAGTATGTAAAGGTTAAAAAAAAGGTACTCTGGCCATGATTTTCACTTTAACATCAATCTCCAGGGATCAAGAAAGGAATAAGAGCGGAAATAGCATGTTAGGTGAATAATGGCTATCATGCACAATTTGTCAGAAAGTCAATAGGTCAAACAGATCAACAGCCACAACAAAAGCCTGTAATTCCATACAGTGAAAGAATTCTCTAATGCTTGGCCTGGTTCCGAACAGGAAAGCCATTCACAAAAGTACTATGGCATTAAGAAATCAATTAGCTTGACTGGGCCCAAAATAAAAACCATTATTCACTAAGGGTGCAATTTACTTCATTGCCTGTGGTTGTGGTAGGAAATTCATTGGTGAAAGAAAATGGGTTACCATCATAATCTGGCATAGAAGAAAGGTTTAGATCAGTCAGGCTTGGTCAGGTAGAAAAATCGGCATTAGCGGATCATGCCTTGGCATGCCAAATGGACAGTGTGTGTGTGTGTGTGTGTGTGTGTGTGGTGTGTGTGTGTGTGTGTGTGTGCCGTTGTTGACTGCGCAGCTCAACTATGAAAGGAAAGCAAAAGAGATGGTTCACATGACTCTGGAACTCCAGACCCGGTATTGAAGTCGGTCAGAATATGGGTACCAAATATCCACAAAAGAATTACCTTACTAAGCAGCACAGTGGAAGGAAGGAGAGTGGCTAAGGCATTAGTCTGAATAATGCATAAATTGTAAACCTATACTATCTGGAAAATGTGGATCCTAAAGCAACATTATACACCAAAAGAAGCCTTTCAAAGGATTACACCCTGATGATGACAAAAGGAAAGATCACTGAAACATGGGTTCTCTGGTTTGTTCTGCTAACAAGTCAGTAGGGAATGCAAATGTCTGGGTTGAGTTAATGTATGAATGCTGGGGGGTTTTCTTTTGGCACTGAACATATGGAACGATTAAAACAAAACAAAAAAAAAATGCCCAACTAATTTTCCGTGTGTAAAATATAGACTTTCCCTGAGAAAAGAACAGTTTGAATGACCTGACCCTTGCCAGCGGCCAGAACAAGCGTTTGTGTTTAAAAGTGCAAAATATAAACTGGAAGGAAAGGATTCTTCAGAATTATTTAGTAAATTTTAATAAATTTAACTATTTAGCAACAGCCATGTGGCTGTTAAGATATAGGATCCATATAGAGTGTAGTAAAACACCTCGGGTAGCATTTAACTTTCAAAAATTACTCCCTTTTGCTTTCAAAAGGTTTGTATTTGATGTTTTTATCCTTAGTACTCAACTGTATGGGGATTCTATTTTGGACTTGTATCTGTGTCTCATAGAATACATGCTGCATAGTATAGTGTTTTAGATGGCATGTCACTTGAATTGGAACTCTGTTGCTTTCAAAACTCTGTATGAATGTTGGCCGGGCTTATCTACTCTGTAACAGAGATCTAGTTTATGGGCAATTGCCCAATAACCTTGCACTTTCTAATATCCGGGTCTGATGGTAAAAGCTCCTTCTCAAATTTTCTCTGGTCTTTAAATTATCCTGTAGTTCTGTGAAATGTTCCATCAGCAGATCTTTTGACATGTCTCATCATCAGTGTCTGGCAGCATCACACTGGTGTTCAGGCTCACACTTCCACTGTTTGGCAAATCGCTGGAAGATGTAGCTTTTATTTCAACAGTCAAAGGAAGCTTGTGGTTTGCATGTTTGGTTTTCAGTTATGGCACCATCTTTTATGCAGACATTTTGTTTGGCTTGTCATCAACACTGGAGAAGCAGTTACTTTCATTCACATCAGAGACTGCTGGCACTGCTTATTGTCAGTGTTACTGCTGCTGTTGATAGCTGTATAACTTTGAATTCAGTGCTTGAACTCAGCTGCAAGTGAGCTTTCAGCTGTGCTACCCTCACTACCTTCACATTCAATCATGTCCATCTGCTGTCTGTCTGTCCTCATTTTCCTCTTCCAAATTATCCCTTTTCCTTGCCATAATCACATCACTGTGGATTTCTTGTTCAACTCGTTCCATGCGATGTTAGTTCACACTTCCCGTTATATTGAAATGAGCTCTCTCTCTTTAAAGATCATTGGCTCAACTTTCATTTTATAATTTATCATAGCGATCACTTCTTTGCTCCCCAAGCAACCACCTATTTCCTGTGTTGCATTTCTCTAGTCCACCATCCATTTAACATGTCCATAGTGCAGCTAGGATTTTTGCACACACACTTGAATGGCTTTTCTGATGTGTTCATTGGTTAGAAATTTCCAGAATATCAGCAGAACATTTTATGGCCACTTTCCATGCATCACAAGTAAACAAGGTTGCTTTACAAGAGCCAATGCTGGTCACAGGATTTTGAAGTTTGAAAGAGTTGGAGTAAATAACTCTACCATCTTTGTCCCATGGCTGGCATACTGAACTCTTGAGATAAATGTTTCATCAAGTGTGTTCAGAAGCTTTACCTATGGCACTGCATCCATTTTAGCTTGAAGAACACAGTATAGTGATTCAAAATTATCAGACACCAGCTTCATGTACCATAGCCTTCTGTTCTTCCTGTCCACCTGAAGTCTTCTTGGTAACTGCGACATAGACTGTTGAGCATCCATAACCATTTCTTGAGATTGGGAAATGCCATAAGTTAGTCCAAGCTCACGAGATGGTGGTGTTGCTTTCACTTTATAACGGCTGGAATAAGGTAATAATGGCCACCAACATTTATGTGCATCACAGACAGAATAAATTAAAGCAGATTCTCCACTTTGACATTTTATAACTTTTGAGCAACTCTCTCTTTGAAAGAGTATTTTAATCTGCTTATGTATATTGCAGTGGCCATTATTACTGATTTTTGCATCATCCAGTAATGTTGGCTTTCCATAAAAGGGCCTCAGTGTCAAATGTTCCATGGTTGTGCTGCATATTAAATTTATTCTCTGCATTGTTTCACACTCCCTGCTCAGTTTGTCATTTTTTGGCAATAATAATAAACTTTCACATTAGCATCCACCCCTGCTCCCACTCTCCTTGATTGCATCAGCGTTTCAGCTGCCCATATCTGCCATCCAGTCTACGTAGTGATTGGTTTGTTTGTTGTTGTTTTTTTGTCCCCCCTCATCAGCATTTTTAGTACCTTTGAGACATTTGTCACAGAAGATATCCCTGAAATGTTGTTGTTGTTGTTGTTTTTTTTTTAAATGTGGAATGCTCAAAACTGAATCTTCAGGTGCCTGCAGCAAGGGTTAAAAGAGGTAACTTAATTTTTAGAGAAAGGAAAACAAAAACACATTAGCCTTATGAGATGTGGCTCGTTTGCATAAGTGCACAGATTTGGATAGAATTATGAACGGCACGATAAATCACTTCTGACAGGTGGTTCGTGCTCGAGGGTTAGGTTCAGATGGAGATCAATAATTTATAAAAAAAAACTCTGTTTGCTGGGTAACTGCCACCTCCAGGCTTCTTGGCTTTGTGTCTCCAGTTAGCACTGAATGCAAAAAGAAAAAAATCAAAAAAATGAAAGATTTAGTGATTTTTCAGGGTTTTCCAATGTTGGCAACAAACCCTTTAACAAAAATCCAAGAGCACCAATAGCATTGCATTTGTTTTTCCTCTACTTTTCGCATCAGAATTAAGAAGTTTTTTTTAAAATGATCCAACAAATGCTCGAACAATTCTGCTTCATCCTCAACGCCTCAAAGTCAGTTCTTTTTTCTTGCATTCCAATGTTTGGTTGCTCAGCTCTGGATTTGAGAGGATTCAGCACCTGTTTATGGCCACTTGTTTCCATCACAGAAGTGATGCAGATGCCCAACGTGTGTTGGCAGTGCATTTAGTCATGATTGAATTGTGCGGACCACCGATGTCTTTATGGTTGCTCAGCTGTCTCTTCATGTCACAAGAACCCTGACCAACACATCCATGCAGCACCAGCTTTTCTCATTCCGAGACGCCATTGCGTAAGATGCTCAGCACAGCTTGACAATGCCAGCAGTAGAAACAGTCAACGGTACATCGCAGCTCTCTTGCAGAAAGTCCAAATTACCTTGTTGACTTGAGCAAAAGGTTTGAACATTTGGTGGGGGGATAAGTTCCGCATACCTTTTCGAAATAACCTCTCTTCTTTTCACATTTGTGGCAAACTGTTGAAACGGATTTCGATGACACATCCCATGAGAAATATTTTACAACTAAAAGTGAAGGGTTTTAGGTAGGGAATTTCTTCAATCCTGGCTATGCATCTTGGTGTAGTATCTGGTCCCTAGGGAAAGGAGGTTAAGCAACAGGCTAACCACCCTGACCTCGTAAGTATGGAAACTAGATTTTTGCCGTATCAACTGCTTCTGGAACCAAGAGATGAAGAATAGGAGCGGAAATAGCCACATGATGGTGCTGGAGATTGCGTGATATTTATGGAAACAGCTGATTCCTTCTCGACGTATAACTGAGTGAACCACCGTAGAACAGCTATAGAACCTTATAAATTTGAGTAGTTTAGTGAATGGGATGGAAAATGATTTTGTATTTCATTTCAAAATGTTGTAAATGTTGATATCGCATTAAAAAAAAATTTTTTTTTTATAATTATTGTTGTTGTTTTCTTCTGGCAGGTGGTTATGCAGCTTTTCAGAATATCTTTTCCCATCTGTGTGTGTGTGAGAAAATATACTTGGACAAGTACATCAACAAGCCGGTGGTTGCCGAAAAATTTGGGGTGAGTGAGGGTGTTTTATGTGAAGAACTTAGATTGTTGAATCTAATTCCTGGACATTTTCAGGTAGCACCCCCCCTTTTTTTTTTTTAGCATGTTGAAACTGATTCCAAATGTTGACTGACTGACTGACTGGTGATATCCTGGCTCATCTTCGGTATCATCTCGAGCAGCGGTGAAAAATTGGCGACTGAACAAAATGTTTTTCACGACCGATCTGATTTACATCCACAAAAGCCTGCACCGCTTCTAGATGGCGCTAAATCCTGACCCGAACATGTCCACTCGTGATTGTGAAGTAAACTGCGATTAAGGTGTCTTCATGCTTGAAACTGTGCAGCAAGGGTCTTGGTCAAGTGACCATGGATTTGTAAGGCTTAAGGACTCGAGAAGTGTAGAAACCACAGGTGTAAATAATACAAGACAGACAGATGTAATAGTTGGTGCAATTCCAGCCTCATCACCTGCGGTCAGAGATATTGGTAGGTTTGTATAGTACTCGATACTTGTCTTTTTGGCATATATTGGAGTGATGTATTTTTACTGCCACAGACCTGTATTCTTTTTGTTTCACTGACAAGAACAAATGCATTAGTTCTTTTTTTTTCTATAATAAAAGGTCATCAATTGTTTAACTAACCAACCAGAAAAGTTTACCAAATGCCTACTTGGACAGTTTGGCTGTAACTTACGCATATTTTCTTATACTTAAGGACTTTTGCAATAAATAGCCATTAACCCTTTTTAAAAAGTAAGCAATCCACAGGTTGACACTCTGTCTTGGTTCTTTTCAAGCTTTTGTTGTGTTTAATGGTCAGCTGTTTAACACACTTCCTGCTTTTCTAAAATTACATTATTTGTTACATGTTGATCTATAGATATTTGTATGCTTGTGTTTATTGTGCTTGCTCATTGTTCAGGTATGAAACTATTAGTGAAATTTTCACTCTGTGAATTATCTTTGGCTTTAACATGGTACGAGCCATGTTTTCAGAAATTATGACCTTGCTCCTTCTGAAATTGAGTTGATCCTGTACTTATGGCGAGGCAAATCTTGCTTCACAAGGCACCTGGCCTCAATATCGAAGGGACCTTACTACTGGCCATTCCTCAAACTGGGTCTTAATGCATATATTTTACTTAATTTTGTAGTTTTATACATGTGGAAAGAGTTCTCATATAAAATGATAAGCCCAGTGTTTTAATAAGTAACATTCTTTGGCATATTTAAAGTTTTATTAGGATAAGTTAAAGGGGTCAGGAAGTTTTCAACTCTGCGTGATAGGACATTTCACATCCATTCAATTTAACCTCATTTAAGCTCTCGTTCTTAACAGCAACTCTAGGTAAACTTTCCCAGTTAGCTGAAAAACCACTTTCTTTTTTTAGCCCTCTGGTTGATTCCATCTTTCAGAATGCTAAAGTTGGTGGATGATCTCCACCCCATGTAGCTTAAGCGCATTGATCCAAGTTGTAAATCTATTGACCTGCTCTTTGCTTGCCAAAGTTGTCTAGATTTCTATAGCCGCTGCTGAGGCACATAATTTGAATGGTTTAAGATGTGTATAGTAGCTGTTGTCATGAGTGAAACTGCTTTATTTCATATTTAAGGAATTTAGGTAATCAGACGTGGAACAATTAAAGGTATTTACATAGTTTGAGGTTATTGGTTGTTGGAGGAGAGATCAGTCTATCTGTCTGATTAAAGGGAAGGTCTTGAGCATGGAGACAGTTACTACAAAATCTTTTGCCTGCCAACATGGAGTAAAAAAAAGACAACACTAGGTATCATAAGTATATTGCTTATTAATTACGTGCGCTGCATGTTGATGGTAATAGCATGAACCAGTAACAAAAACAAATAATTAAATTGATTCATGCCTTTTTTGGGCTGCAAAGTGGCGTTTTACATTGAGACAGGAATGAAGATGCTTAGCCTACTGTTAATCTCCAGTGTAGTTTCTTACTGAGAAGTTTTCACTTTTCAAAAAAAAAATTTGATTTGCAGGGCAGCCCGGTTGAAATTCTGCCTCACGTCTTCCTTGGAGACCATTCTTATTCCAACAAAAGGGAACTGTTGATTAAACTGGGAATTACTGGGGTAATCAATGTGTCCCGTTCTTGTCAAAACCACTTTCCAAGAGAATTCCATTACCTGACCATACCTGTGGACGACAATCACTGTGCCGACCTCTCAGCCTGGTTTAGACAGGCTATTGGATTTATAGGTGAGTTTATACCCTACCACTGTGAAATGTAGAGAGCATTTGTTGTTGTTGTATTTATTTACAGAACTGTTTTACGCAGAATATTTCTTGCATCACCATTTTGCTTTTCTTTTTGATTTACCAGCCTCTACAGGGGAGAATATTCCATTGTGGCGCATAGTGCCATGGTTATACGCCAGAGCGTGTTATCCTATTCCATGGGAGGCCGGGCACTGGTGACTTCAGTAGAGAATGTCCTGCTAGAATTCTTCATTTTTAGATGGTTTGGGGGGGGCAGATCAAACTCAGGCCCTCAACCTTTGCAGTCTGGTACTCCAACTACTTGGCCACCATCCATCCCTTTTCAGATCTCTGCAGTAATGATTTCAAAATGCACCAGTTTACTTGAATATTTTCTTTCTTTCTTTACATTTTTCACAATTTTGAATGTTTAACGACAACATTTTCCCAACATCTTTAAACCTGACAAGCAAATTTATCTTAGTTTAATTCTATTAAATGCCATTTTTCCATATTCTAAGAATTTGCTAAATTTTACGAGTCTTGCATTGTGACAGCTGTCACTTTTTCCATAAAATGTTTAGCTTTCCTGTTGAGCTGGTGAGGCTGAGAGAGGACTTTAAAGAGTGTACCGCGTCGATAATAAAGTCTGCCTATAATTAATATTTCGAAGGTGTAATCAAGGTGCCCCTCCCATTCCACACACCTGTCAAGGCAGCAACTTTATTAGATTTTGCTTTGTTCAGTACGTTTTTCATTAAGCAACAAAAATGGCAGAGTTGGGAAACACTGATCTGTCTCTAAATACTTAGGCAAAAGGTTTATTGCTTTTAACGCTGATCAATAATTTAGAAGGAAATAATTATTCTGAAAAATTCCTAGAGGATGGATTTTTTAAGTATAAAAGCTGGGTCTGTCAGATACCAGTAACCTTTAATGTGTGCCAGTCAGAAATGGCAAAATTAATTTGATCTTTTACTGCCTGCTTTAAAACTAGAAATGGTAATTAAACTTTGGAGTACTTAGTTCTGAAGTATCTGCTTATCATATTGTAATTAAAATAGGTTAAATCTTCTATCGGCTTGATCTGTCAGGTAACTACAGACAGGTGCGGTTTGCAGTGTTTCACCCTGAATTTTAAAATGAGAACACAGATGCAAGATTTCTTTGGCAATGTGCCTGTGATGTACAATTATGTTTAACTCAAGTTACACTGCCGTATCACACGTCTCTGTTTTGTGTGTGTATAATAACACGGATACAAATGTTATTTTAAAGTACAAAAAGTGTTGGAGTATTATATAACGTAGTTTATAGCTGGGCCATTTGTTGAAAACATCTTTAAAAAGTGAAAGTACTTGCAAACACATTTCACTTTTGTGGTGGGGAGTGTTGTTGTCGGACTATGCTTGAAAAGTTTTTAAAAGGGGGTGAGGGAGAACGGTTCTTGTTACTATATTACTTTACAATTGGTTTATTTATCGTTGTCTTTCCAGATGCAGAGAAGAGGCTGGGAGGCAGGGTTCTTGTCCACTGCCAAGCCGGAATCAGTCGCTCGGCCACAGTCTGCTTGGCGTACTTGATGAAAGCAAACAGGCTGGCTCTCGACGTTGCGTTCGAATATGTCCGCGAGAGACGGAGCATCATTTCTCCAAACCTGAACTTCATGAGACAGCTTCAGGATTTTGAGAAAGAGCTGTCGGCTACAACCCAACTGAAAAACTCGTTTCTCAAGTCACCTTGTCGAAGTGAAACCACCCTGGGCCGTGCGAGCATCGCCAGTTTCGGGTTTCCGGACTTTCACCAGTCTCTGATGCTAAGCCACAGCAGTCCCCTCGCTTCACCGACTTAACGACGGCTGTGATAGTGTTTTGAGTTTTCTTTCCTCGGTGCATTTTTAGGAGGAGAGAACTTAAATTTCTCCCTGGTCACTGTTGGCAGTTGGGGCTCTCCCCAGGGTCTTGAGAGTTCTACCGGAAATCAAAGCCATTGTACAACCTGTTTTTTTTTTTTTGGAAAAAAACGAAAATCACAAGACATTGTGAAGAATGTGTCTTCATTTGAAGAGACGGTTTGATGGCGACACTCAAATTATGTAGATCGCATCTAAGATATTTTCTGAATATGAAATCTCTTTTTGTAGTGGTTAGCTGAAATGATTTCCTGACCCTTGGGAAAGTTTTTAAAGCTGCACTCCTACAAGAAAATTACAATTTCATTATGCATAACTTCCAGCAACATCTAGAAGACTCTCATTGATCTTTATTTTCTACTAAATTATTTTGTGCTATAATAAAGTCTGGGTTATTTATTATAGTGTATATATATATATATATATTGTAGTTATGTATCTGAAAAAGAAATAATTTTTAAAAAAATTTAGGTGTGTGTGTGGGTGTGTGAATTGCTCTCTACGGCATTGGTTTTGTAAATTTGTATTTTAAGACATTGAGAATTTTAATATTTATATCAGATCATAAAAATAAAACAGTGAAACAACACAAAACTGGAGTTGGTTATTTCAGGTTACCGAGACTAAATCGCTGACCAGACAAATTCAGTTGTTTGTTGTACTAAAGAAGATGATTACTGCCAACAGCTAAGTGGTGGTGGGGGGGGTAATATTGGTGTTAAATCGTAAAAGAAAAATTCAAAACAATATCAGAGGCACAGGCAAGAACGAGCCGTGCGCTAAGCGAAGTGGGTCTTCCCCACGATTTGTGCTTGTTGCAAATATATACCTACAGGGGTTGGAGCAGAAGTTGTGCAACTTGTTGGTGGGTTTGGCCCCTTACAACTTTGGTGGCAATGTAACAAGCGGAACATGTCTTCAAATGCTGCAGATGTCCCTAATATCCATTCTGGACGATATTCCAGTGGTACAACGGTAAAGTCTGTGGTTCCGACAGGACGGTGCACTGCCACATTTTGCAATCATCATTCGTGACTTTTAAATTAGGTTAACAATAATATCTCTCTGCTGTTTCAAGATGTAGCTCGTAAGGTCATCCTGGAGTGACCCTTCCAGGACGTCGGTGCCCATTAGGTTAGGACAGGCAGGTGGAAACTGAGCCACTAGCTACGAAAGCAGGAACAGCAGCAAGAGATTAATTTTATTATTTGTTTTCTCTTTTTTCTGTGAAATTTTTAATTTACCAAAAATCCAAAATGTGTATTTCTCTTGGAGTATTGGTAATAAGTAAGCTAAGACTGGTGTTATGATGACAGAGTCTTGATGTTTTGGAATGGACTGCTGATGGATTTCCAGGGTTAGCACACTGAATTTGACTAACAATGTCTTCAGGCACCAGACTAACAGCTGCAAAATGGGAAAAAACCAGAAGAATTCAAGGATGAGGGGGGTATGGCTCTATCCTCAACACCAGGACAGTTCTGAATTAGTTTAACACTTACAGGGAAGCAGGAAGCCTTGGAGGGGGGGCTATACAATTCTTAAATCGGTGCCTGGTTAATAGTAGTAACAGTGGGTAATTTATTATTCAGTACACAGTATTGGCTTTCCAATCAATCTATGATTTTGCACACATAAGAGGCACTTAATGATTGCTATCAACTAAACAGTGGTTATTTAAAATGTAAGTACATTTCTTTCCAAAATGTCTGTCTGTTGTTTTCTAAAACCTGATGAAGTACGCTGACGTTCTATGCTACTTTGAAAATAAAAAACAAGGAAGTACAAGGTAAATCTTTTGAAATCTATGCACGTGACTTTTTTTCCTGGATTCTATATTACATTTTATTAAAATGTCATAAATAATTAAGATGATAAAACTAAAAATATTTAAAGGAAGATTTATTCAATTTCTTAAGCAAAGTAAAGTGATGAAAGAAATACCTTTGAGTCAGCCGTGCATTGTCAATGAATGACGTACAAATTGAAAGCACCTTACGAAATATCGTGCCATTACATGTATATCCTTTGTTTCTAATGTTGATGATTAAGACGAATATTCCAATCTCTGCCACAGTCTTGTGGTCCTCCCGTCGAGCAACACACTGAATAAATCTTTAAATATTTTTAGTTTTATTACCTTAATCATTTATGGCATTTTAATAAAATGTGGCTTTTTTTCCGTCCACTGTAATATAAACTGTTTTTCTTTCCTTACAACCGACTTGGCATCTGTAGAACAGCTGTCTGCATTAGAGGAAGTGGGGAGGGGTCATTCTAAATATGAACAGAAGTTTTAAATTGCTGGAATATTCGAGCAAAAAGTTTGTTTGTTTGTTTCTTCTTTAAATTGAATAATTACAGGAGTTTAAGTTCATACATTTAGCTTTTATTTTCTGAACGCGCCAATCTATGCAAGTGGACAGACCCCCGTCTGAAGTCCATCCCATTGTTTCTGCAGACGAATTCGAAGCCCCCAGCAGCAACATGATTTTGGGGCTTCCGTGCAAATGGCCGACATCAAAAAAGATAGTGACCCTTTTATTAGCTAGCGTTGGTCCCTTCGAAAGAGGAAAATTGGCAGGACTACGGTTTTTTTTGTCCAGGGGGAGGGGGGGGGTTATCGAATAACCTCGGCAGACATTATCGCAAGGTCTTGGAGGGAGAGCGAGGAAACTAATTCACCGTTCTAAACTAAGAATCCCTCCCCTGGCCGGTGCTGAGGAAGAAAGTGTCGCCGCTTCGCGCAGGGCCGGATGGCGGGATGGCGGGAGGCGGAGGAGAGACGAGTTCTGCCAGGTTTGAGAGTCGCACACTTCGATGAGATTTTCTCGGATGTTACTCCTGAAATAATACGAAGAAATGCTGTTGTTGTGTAAAGAAACATTTTAAAAGAACAGTTTAAAGTCTGAACTACTGAACCCCCCCCCCCTGACTAGCCTAGGCCGTTGATTCTCGAACGAATGGGGGGAATCGATAGGTTAATCCGCCTGCAAATCCTCAGCGGCGCACAAAGCTCTCTCTTCTCTCTCTCTGTCTCATTGTTTAATGTGCCAGCCGCCATCGCGTTGGAAGAAAGAGGCAAAAATAGCAGGAAAATTCTTCGGACGGAACGTGAAATGCGAACGCACCGGTTACAAGCGGAGAGTTAGTTAGGGGGGGGGGACCCCAACATCATCAATGAACATTCGACCGGTACTGACCAAATGATGATGATGGACACTATGGGCAAAGATGCTGCGCATCGAGGCCTACATAGCCCCACTGGTGCCAGCTGAAGAAATAACAACAACAGCATTGGTAATGATGGCGACAGGGGGAAAGAAAGACCTCTGTACCTTGGTAGTTGCCGACTAATAGATCAGTTAACCCCAACCCTCTGTGCTCTGTAAATAGATCAGCGGGAACTTTCCTTCCTTAATATAATAGTTACCCTGGTGAATGTCGTGAGGTTCAGGAATGTATACAGTGGCATGTCAGCTAGGCTGAGATAATGAAGTCAGACAAACCCGAATCCTCCTTTTGTTCATCTATTCAGATGTAAATAAATATATTATATATATTTTTAATTTATTGCTTCTTACTCTGGTCATTAAATCCACAGAAACCGGACGTCGTCTGCAATTGTTTGTTTCTAATGATTATGAAAAACAAGATAGACATCTTGATGAGACAATAAGCTGTTATTAAATAACGAATGGAGATTGCTTGTCTACCGTTCGGTGCTGAATACTTTCTTTTGTTGTTGTCTATAGTCAAAAAATATCGTTACTAGTTTTTCGTTTTTAAAGGCAAAAACCCACTTTATTATTATATAAATGATGTATCTGTAAACTCACATGATTACGAGTTATCAGCATCTACATTCTCCTCCATAACAATACCGTATTTTACGGGGTGTAAGTCGAATAGGTCGATTTTCCCGTTTTCCAGGCCTTCATTCACATATAAGTCGACAGTACGATGGTATTTTTGTACAGTAATAACAGTGTAACATCTCTGTCAGGGTCATAGAGCAGCGGTGGTGGATAGCATCAAAGAGAGAGGTTTGGGGAAGGAAAGAAGCTTCCATCTGTACGGAACACAGTTTGATAAGATTTTTGCCTATCAAATAAAAAAAACGAATCATCCAGCTTTGCTTTCTGTCGTAGTGAATCCTTCCCTTTTCTTTATTGCAGCCATTTACAGGAGTTGGTGGGGGGTGTTTCTTTTTCACTTTGGCGAATTGAAGCTCCCTAAACATTCGATAGAAGGGAGGTAACTGAATCTGAGTCAGCACGCACCCACATACATTTCCCGTGTTCCCGCTATCACGATTTCATCTACGTACATAAGTCGGAGTGGAGTCGACGGTCAGGCCCTTGCAGAAAAAGGTAAGGTCTTATTCGCCGAAAAATACGGGTAAGTAATTAGAACAACATCGCAATGAACTTACCACTGGGAATCTGCCCTCGGACCAGGCGTATCTATGACAAACGCCGCCATGCAGCTCTTCAACGTAGATCCGGCGACTCTTTATTCCGAATTTCATCTGCCATGATTCGACGACCTGGGCGATAACATACAGCGTTCACCAGAAGGGAATAAAGCTATTTATTTATCTCGTAATTATCCACACACACACTTTATCGAAAGTGTCCGACCGAACTTTGGTGGTAAAACCGCTTAGTTGTCTCCCCTACGTGATAAATGTACCAACCAAGCAACCTCAGACCAGAAGCGATCCAGCTGCTCTAATCTCGTTAACGGCAGTGGTTTGGTAAAGAAAAATTTTCATTCGAGTAATGACTGCGGTTAGTAGAAAAGTTGACGAAGGCAGTGATCGTAACATCCATCCATCTCTCTCTCTCTCTCCATTTCTCTCTCTCCTCATCTCTCTCTCCATCTCTCTCTCTCCATCTCTCTCTCTCCTCATCTCTCCATTTCTCTCTCTTTCTCTCCATACTTACCTCTTTGCTGAGACAATGGAAGAAAAACAGCAACACGCCCTAAAAGACAAAATAACAATTTGTCAGAAGTAAAACCAGTCGAACCAACACCTCAGGGGTTTGCTTCCGACGAAAGGGTCCATCGATCTGACATCTTAAATGCGCTTATCTAGAAGAAAGACTCGCTCACTGGAATGATAGTGAAGATAAAATCCCCGTTTGCTCTCATCAAGACTCTGTTTATCTCTCTGGGATGAAGAGATGCTGTGAGCCCTCGTTAATGACTGTCCCACTTATCCATCTCTAAATTGTCGTGATAACGCGACACACTGACAGGTAGTAAATCCCATAGAAAAGTTAGGCATCTGGTTTCTCATGTCAGTCGTTATAGGTGACATTTATTCGAATGGTTACGTCTCTGCTTTCTAGCTCCAGCAGACCTTTTGTAGACTGGGTAATTTTAGTTATTGCGAAGTATTATTAAAAGCAACCACTTTTATTTAAGTGAATCTTAACACACACACACACACACCTAACTATTCCCATTGCCTGGCTGCCCAACAAACAAGCATAAGTCTCATAAGTAATTTAGTAAATTTGCGAGACTGCAGCATATCTACCTCCGTATTCGTATAACTGGCTTCTGTGATGATATTACTCACTTGCATGTCCATTTAACTCACCTCTCTAGTCTTTTAATCCACATCTATATCCATATAGGTAACACATTTTCGTTTCGATATCACTTACTCAAGTGGCCATATTACACATCAATGCGTTACTAACACGGAGGATTTACAACACCGCTGACGTTCTCACGTTCCTCAGATGTCCATATTACCCGAATGTTTCAGAGAAGCAGCGGGCAGACTTTACCTGGACAGAGTTGAAGATTGTAAACAGGTACTGGAAGAAGAGCGTCTCCTTGCTGACGGCAAACACGCCCGTGATCCAAGCGGGCCCCAGCAAAGGGAAGAGAACCACGAAGGCCCTGATGCTGGACCTAAAAACAGAAGGCAGTAGTAAAGCGATAGAATAGATAATAGAAGATACCGACGTACATTTTCTAGAAATTGTTTTGCGATATGGTCATCAGTCAAACCTATATCAGAAAGCTGCTGCTTCTTTTTCTTTCCTTTTTTCCTTTCCGGAAGCTAAGTTTACAGATGTCATTTTATACTGGTGTTTAAATGAGTTTTGCCTTTACGCGACATTGCTATTGCCGTAAACCGGTGTCACGCTTCCTGCGGCACAGCTTACCGACGGCTGTGTCAGAGCTCCGAGATGCCCATAGCAAAAACTGCATGTGCCCCTGTTATTGACTCTCAAACGGTGCTCTCTTCCCACCCGCACCCGAATCGCAGAGCGTCTTGTCGAAACACTGGCAAGAATTTTGTTTTCTAAGGCATCCACTGAACTCAGCAGCATCCCCCGACAATTATCAGGCCGGTCTGGACAAACCACCAGTCTCCATCTCGGCCCAACAGATGGTCTGGTGTCTGCCAGGTGCATTCCTTCCTTGCTCCGTTTGGATGTTCTTCTTCTACATCCGTGTGGAGAACCCGCAAATGTCTGCTAGGGTTTGTGGAGGTCGCTTATGTTCTGAGCTTACGGCATTAAAGGATTCTTGATCAAACAAGCTATGCTACAGCTTTAAGAGGTAAAAGTCCTTTCAGTCTGACAACGAAACCTTTATATATACCTGGTGGTTCTAGTAGTATTTTAAAGTTTCATCACAATTTGAAAACGTTGATAAAAGGATCGATTTTAAAGCTGTGACAAACTGAAATATTACGTTTCTGAAGAGTTATCTCCCTTAAAATTAAATCTTACACCTCGAGTTCTCTTTACGAAACCATTTCATTTGACTCGATGATGTCTCGCACACACATCGTCAGGAAGGGATCTCGCAGAAATGTTTCGGAAACTGAAATATTAGGAAATTTGCAAAACCTAGCAAAATCAGGAGAGCATTTCAGTCTGGACTTTAGCGCCGAGATCCCCGTAATTAAGAGGTGTCTCCAGGTAGCAGCGAATGTGTTTCCAAATATATATCGGAAGTTTTGTAGGGCGACGTCATCTTTACTTAGTCTTTAATATTTGGGCTGAAGACCGTCTTTACTTGGCGTCGAAGCGACGTTTATTATTTCTTATATTTAATCTAAGCTGGCGACTCGGCGGTCCAGGGCTTGCGTTCGAATCTTGGTTGGGGTATCTCGCTGACATGGCTTCTTCACGACCCAACCTCCCTCCCGGGGAAGGGGGTGAAGCTCTATAATTTCCTCCCACATTTATAGATGAGTTCCCAGTAACCCTCAGGGAAACGACGCCAAGGGATTTCCTCCGACGGATGGATGGATGCTTCAGGCTCCGTCGTTCGCACGCAACGCAAAACGTGACCAACTCGACAATCAAAGCTAACAAAAAACGGCACTTATTACTTAAAGCTGTCATTGTAGGCAGCCATTAACCTTACTTGATCCGGTTTGTGTCCGTCTGCTTTAGTTTGTTTTTCAGGGAGCTGAACGCCTTTAAGACGAAGCATAGAATTACCATGTTTGCCTAAAAGAACAAGGAAGTTTTATGTAATAAAGGTCGCTCACAATTATAACTTGGAGAAGAACAACAGCTGCGTTTGCTAAACTTTTGTTTTCTAAGCAATTTTTAGATGATAATTTCCATCATGTATAGATTCTCCTGTCCCGGATGGTGGCGCATGTCTGTCAGAAGTTTGACTTTTATTACCTGGGTGTTAATAAATCGTGGCGTCATATACGGGAATCCGTGCGCGTGAAGGCAAAGTAGTTTGACTATCGGAGCAGATAAACTCTGTTTTGAACCGATGTGCGGGAATGTCTCTTTTACACAGATTTCCTCTTTTTTTTGCTAATTTATTTTAAAGTGCATCATCATCTTTATTACCCCACTTTTCTCGAGAAACAGCTGACTATAGCAGACAGTTTACAAGGCTGCGGCGGAGGAGCCTCGTTCTCGGGCAGCCGTTTACCGGCGATTTTGTAGGGTTTTTTGGTCATTGTTGTTGCTACAAAACCATTTGACTGCAATATCGCCTACGGCGCTGCTTTAACTTAACAGTTCGACACAAACATTCAATTTTTTTAAAATATATTTTACATTTGTTAATATTTTTTTAAAAGAACGGTTACGTACTCATTCAATGAAAAGAAAACGTATATGTATAATTATTATTGGAAAATTCTACTTGTTAAAATGATGGCTCGGCAGTCCAGTGGTTAGCTAGCCCATTGGACGGCCGAGTGCGCGAAGAGTCACGATCAGGCTCCGATCATCGCCGACTGCTGCCGAACGTTTGGCTGTCGAGTCGAACGGAAACCGCGCGGCCGGCGCTCGGTTAGTCCGCTAAGGACGAGGCTCTCGCCGACATTGTACTCACAGTAAATACAGCAACGATGGGCAGAATAAAAGCGAAGATGACACCATTTTCGAACGATAACCAGCAGCTGGAATTAGAATAATTTAAACAAAAATAGATTAATTGATTAACGAAAGTACTTCATCATGCAAACAAACACCAGTAGATCTGCCAAGATAATAACGGTTCGTTCCTTTGCGATCGTTTACCTCCACGAGTTATTTTGATAATATTTCTGCCTTCAGAAAGCTTAAAAAATATATACAGAGCAGTTTTGTAGATGAAATTCAAATGCCCGATGGGCTTCCGTAGCGTCGGAGCAGAGCCAGGCATTGCCACTTACTATGTGGATCCCAGGTATTTGTCTTGGCGCAGCCCGAAGGTGAGGCCGACGATTAGTCCGGGAAGTAAGTAACAGCAGAGGAAGAACTCCACTCGGTAGGTTTCCTTCCTGAACACGTGACTCACTGTGCAGTAGAGCTGTATCCCCTGAGCGAGCATCCACAGCAGAGAGGAGAGAAACAGGTAGTGGAGGAGTACGGCCACGATCAGGCACGCTTCCTGAAGAGAAAGGAGGAAGAGGAGGATAACGAGTTTCACGTCCGTCTTTTACGATCTACTGCCGTCAGCGGTCGGGAGAATGGGGCGATAAATATTAATGTACTCGAAGTTGTGATGATATATTAAAGGACCAGCAGAGGTGCAATGAGAGTTATTTATCACCGCTGACAACTCACTTCTCCTTCACGCGGAATGGCGACCTTTCTTTAAACGGAACAAAGAGAGAACAAGCAGAATGCTGCAGCGAGGTAGAGATAAAGAGCACCCCTTGGATACAGGAGCGTGTATAGTGCTGACTGGCTTGTGCCTTGTATAGTTGTCTGCGGTAAAACAAAACGACAACAACCCTGGCTCTCCCTAAACGTGTCGCAGGGGCTGAGATCGAGAGGTTGCCCTAGCGTCGTTGTGCCATAGGAAAGCATAAGTTTGCGTTCACGGCAGCCCGTAACCCTGACGATTGTTGATACACCCTTTCATCTTCCTCTCTCGCTGCGCCTAGTGTTTGAGCCGTGTGCGACGTTTCTTTTTGTCTTACTGAATGCCCCCGGACACTAACGATCTCACAGCTGAGCCATCGTATGCAATGGCGAAAGGGTTGAGCATGTTCTGCTACCAGCTGATTCCCAACACAGCTGTCTAAGACCCGCAGCCCTCCCGCCAAAGACCGAGAACAGGGGAAGTCATCAATCAACCGGTCGTGTAAAGGCGCGCAGCCAGGTGATGCGGTTAAGTATAAACTGTGTCACGCACTGGCTTTGATTACCGCAGTGTCCGTTTTCTGTAGACATTCACAAACTACACATGCAAGCAGACAGAACGAGAACTTAGTATGTAGCAGTATCCGACTGAATGACCGTGGACAGACGAGAAATCAGGATTACCCGCCCTTAACGATTAACAGTAGATGAATGGATTTTTAGAACAATCGCTTCACTTTCCCCAAACCATAGGCCGTTGGGGCACCTCGAGAGAGAGAGAGAGAGAGAGAGAGAGAGAGAGAGAGAGATGGGGTCTAAAGCATTTTACAACCTGGCGGATTCTGTCCCTATCCAGGTTGAGAATTATAGAAAAGCTTAATGTCTTACGGTTTCCAAGCGATGCATTACTTTTAAATAACGAAAGGATAGTCACCTTATTAAAGGTGGCTTCGATACCCAAGCAAAACGTTGTTTGTCCTAGTAAGAGCGTAAACGCCATATTCTTCAGAATGAACTGCTTCTCGGTTGACACCCTGTAAAACAACGACCAGTGGAGTAAGGGCGTTCTGGTGGGAAACAGACTTACACCGGAAAAAGATGACGTTTAGCGGGGATGGCGCGACAAGCCGCGGCGCCGGTCAGAACTAACATCGAAATACTTAGCAGCCAAATGTTGCTGATCCAGGATCAGCTTAAGCCATTTATGCAATCGAACTACTAGAAAAGTTTATTGCAGCCTAACATCAGCGAACTCCGACTGACAAGGAAAAAATCTCGCAATGTAGCTTCATTAGATACTTCATTCATTACTAATAAGGTGATGGAAATTGCTTGATCTATTCTTTTTAGAAATGTGGGACTGCATCCATCTACATTCCAACAGCTCTCGTCTTCACTTATGGGATTCCCAGTAATGTAACTGTAAATGGTTAGCAACCGAAAGTAAGTAGTTATCTTATAAACAAGAGATTATTCGATAGTATTCACTAGTTACACGTTATCATACCAATTTTTTTTTTTGAAAATCTCTTTGTCGTGTTTATTGGCTTCAGTGCGCTGTCAAAAAAGAGATGAACTGTAGTCTGGTGATGAACTCAGAAACTCCTCATCCTTAGACAATCTGTGACGGCTCCGGTGATGTTATTTGACGCCATCTTTAAAAAGCTTACGGTTGGTATCGTCTATGAACGTCACATCGACACCTGGTTCACATTACACAAATACAGTAATAATTTGTCTATAAACGGACACTGTCTTGACTTCAGACCGGAGCCGTGATTTAATTGTCTACAAAAATCATTTAAAAATTTAACCCCTCACCCAGAGGAATCAACAACAAAGGAAGAACTGACGTTACCTCGTTCCCAACAGACCGATCAGTGTGAGCAGAAATGCGGAGATGGCTACGGCGCAGCCAATGTACGATATGAGGCTGAGAGCTCTTGTGTGGAGAGGCGACACCTGTATGCACAAAGAAATGTAACTGTTAACACGTGACTGAGTTTCTTCCCCGTTCACTGAAATAGACAAACGCGTTATAATTTCTTCTCTTTTTTCCCCCCTCTTCGGGAAACTGGAAATTATTGACAAGAAAACAAGTCCACGAGACGGATGCTGCAGGTATCTTACCTCGATTTTAACCGGTTGCGCGAGAATAGCGAAATTTGTTAAATGCTGGCTTTTACAGGTGATGACCTCTTTCCCCATTTCCGTGATTACACCATCTGATGACCAAAGCCTGAAAGGTAAAGAAGGCATGTCTGCTCAACTCACGATGCACCTGCCTCAGGTACACGAGGTGAAGACAATCTGGAAGCCCGATTAGTCATTATCAAGGATTATTTATTTTTGTTTGTTGCTATGCGTAGCTAAGGTTTGCAAGTGCTTCTACATCCGCCCGATCCCTTCGTTTCTTCTTCTTTCCGAGTTCACAGAGGGTTTTCTTGTATTTTTTAATTATTTTAAAAAAGAACAATTAAGAGATTTTAACGTGTGCATGGACTTTCTACTTTCTGGAATCCTACTTTTAAGAAATGAAATTAATGCGATTTGTTGTTTGCGGAAAGGGGATCTGCTACAGAACTAAAGTATTTAATTTTACAAGCAAAAGTACAAGTATTATTATTTGCCTTTTAGGCGTGAGAAACTCCACTCCCTTCCCCGGCCAGACCGTCAGGTACAAAGCAGAAAACTTACCTCTGTTGACGAGAATCTATGAATGCACACACTGCTTCCATCCCTTCCTGTACAAAAATAAACATTAGCATCTCTTAATGTAGCGACGGGAACCATGAACTGTGGTGGAGAAATGTGAAGTTCTTTAAGTTTTGTCAGCTGGAAAATCTATTCTTTCGTGTGGCGAAGTCTCTGCGCAGCGTCGGAGCCGACAGATTCGCAAAGAAAACGTCCACGGGAAGTCTCCAACGGACTTTTTTAATTAACTTTTAGGTGTTTTGGGGGAAACCGGAGTTTTTAAGGTTTTTTTTTAAAAAAACAATTTTCTGAGCACAAATATTTGTATGCAGGACTTACAGGTATTTTGATATCGGAGAATGCGAGAAGAACAGGTGTGGTTAGGTTCCGAAGAGACGGCTCTGTGTTGATTGACACGATCGGTGATGCCAGGAAGGAGTTATTTTCTCGCAAAAACTTAGGTTTCGTTTGGTACTGCGAAATCACGATCTTCACGTTCTCCCCTGGATCCATCTCTGCAAGCAGTGACAACGTGGATAAAGTAAAATCTCTACAGAAAGAAAGAGCGATTTAATAAAAATAATAATAAAAGACGTTTCCAAAAGGGAGCATCCCTGTATCTCCTGACCAGCCTCACACACACGACGGTGGACTGAAATATCCCTCGTGTTCGGGCATCCCGACGGGAATATTTCTTTCTAAATCAGTGTTTCACATCACCGATTTCATCTCTTTTTTTTGTTTATATGTATCATTATTCAGACGTGCTTTGGCTAATGATCACGTGACCCACGGGTGATCATCATGTGATCTCCTAGGACTGCGTGCATTCCGATGGGTTGAGAGAGCTAGCTGGTACACTCCGGTAAATATTCTTACAAGTTCTTGTTCGCTGTATCCTTTAAATCTTTGAAAGGTAGAAATTAAATCAAGATAAGAATAGAAAGTCATTGGTCGTGTGCTATTCCCCCTAAACTTACTATTAAGATACAAATGGAACGAACCTTTTAGTTTCTAAAGAAATTAAATTAGAAATCTTTTTTCTTTTTGGAAAATTTACAAAAATCAGGACTCGGGGTTGTGTTTTGTAGTTTTTCTCAAGTTTTCACATATTTTGTGTGTGTTTTTTAAGGGTTTTAGAGAAAATTAAAAACTTAATGCTTTTGTAAGCTTTTTTTCCATCTTAATACATCATTGGTTTTTATTCATAACTGTCTCTGACCTGTGCCCGTCCATGTGAAGTGCTTTCTCAGAACCGAAAACCAAATGCAAAGATAAGTCCTGAAGACGAGCACATCCTGACATATTGGACAGTGGCTTTGGTAAAGCGTCTCTCCATTGCTTTCAGGGTGTCATCCTCTTTGACGCATATACCAGAGAAGGCCGAGGCAATGGGGCCTACAACACTGGCTAATAAGAACCAGGGGCGATTACTGTGGAGAGGCGTCGAACCGGCCCTTGAAGATTTAAAGGAAGATAGGCGAACAATAACATTTCCCAGTTGATCTTTATTAAAAATAAGCATTTTATTTGTAAAAGTAATTAATCTACAATTTTTAAAGAATATATTCGCAGCAGCAACTCATTTTACTGTTTTATTATGTTAAATCATTTGTTAGTTATTCTTGAGAAAGCCGGTAAAAGTTATCTCATGCTAATTTTTTTAATGAACCAATATTCCCGCACATGGCGTCTAGAACCACGATCGACAACTTCGGCGTCTGATCACTGACCCAGCCCCGTCACGCCGTTAGCGCTCCGATCAGTGGTGTCACTCAGACTCATCGTATCGGCGACCCAGCTTTTGTGGTGACCTTCATTGTTGTCAATGCAGAACTCGGAAACAAGAATTGATGAGCATTTTTGCACCCATTTACTCAAAACTACTGTAACACTTAGGGAATCGGCATTCGTTTCCGGCTCCATCATCCGCTTTAAGAAAGGTCGCGACAAATTGGATGGAGACCACTGCCTCTGAACCACGGATAAGAAACCTTGATTTGGTACACATTGAATGGTTCTCGGCAGAATTGATCTTCTTCTTACGGCTTGATCACCTGACAAAGACACTGGGTAAACAATGGCTTTTTAAAAATTGTATCGCGCGATATAAGGATGACTCCCAAAGCTATAAGTCGACAAGGATAACAATGCTAACGTTACATTCTAGGCTAATCAGACTACAGTGGAACTTCATATCGAAACAAAAACTCCATGCAAAAATTATTTAACTTTCGATTTTTAATTAGGAAAGAAATTAAATTTCCCGAATGTTCAGAGAGTATAGAAACAAACAAAGAACAAGCGTTTACCATAGTCTTGGTTCCAGACAGTGTTCTTAACAGTGACAGTGAGCTTGGATAAGTTGGCAGTCAGATTCGATTCCCAGGCAAAACACTTGGCCATCGTCTCTGCTCAGGAAGATAGATATGGAATTAGTTAGAAACCGCATTAAACTAGCAAACGAAATTCTGCAGGCACGAATTCTGCCAATTTAACTTATTCTTAATAAGTTATTCTCTGTATCCCTATAAATGTGCTTTTGGTAAAATTTGAGATACAACAGACAGAGGTAACGCTGTGATTTTATATCTGGTCTCCGATCCACTGGATGGATGATCAGAGTCAAAAGCTGAATCAACTAAATACCCCATAGAGAAGAACAGACAATCTTCATTCAAGATCTAGATTCTTCTAAGGCGATTTTCAATTTATTTCGTCTGAACTATTGTAGTGTTTTAAGACAATAAAGAGTTAAGGATATTGCTATAGTTTTTTGTTTCTTCTAAACAGATAATATTTTCTGATAGAAAAAACCAGTTTTTAAAGGTAATAGTTACATAAATGCTGTAATTCGAATAGTGTATTTAAGATATTATTTTATGACGGAAGACCGAAAAGGCTGGGTCTCACTTTTGTTAGGAAGCTAAAGATAATTAGCTCACAGTTGTTATAGACATTTTAACACTTTCAGTACGCTAATTAATATTTGACATCGCTTCCCTTTTCCATTTCAGTTCTCATTCAGTCTTTTCGTACTCACGCAGGCTGTCTGACATGATAGCTATATCAGTGGTAAGGCCATGCAAAATCTTTCTGGCGAAGCTGTCACTGGCCAGCATCAGGCTTTTCTGGACATCGACATCCTGTCAATAAATTAATAGTTACAGTTAAATAGGTTAGTAAATGAATCAAGGCATTTGTTATTATTTACTTGTTCAGTCCAAATATTGCCATGAAGTGAACAAAAGAAAACGATTACTTAGAAGTAAAGCTGGCACACTCTGTTTGCCTACTTTTATTATTATTATTATTATTATTATTATTATTATTATTATTATTATTATTATTATTATTATTATTATTATTATTATTTTATTATTAAATGAGTGTAACAGACAAAGATCCTGAGCCTGTTATTTGATGCAGTTAGTCTGTCATAATCACAGAAGACCAGGGGGGAGGGATAAAAAGATAATTAGCTATAAAATTGAAAGTAAAGAAACATCTCGCTTAATTAGATCTGCAGTACAGAAACTGTAATTAATTACGTAACTAAGTAATTTTCAGTAAATTTAAACTTTAAAAAAAAAAAAAACTTTTCAAACGAGAGCACATGATAACGGTTTCCAAAGTATCGATACGCGACTCTGTAACTACTACAATTATTTCTTGGAATCTGATAACTAGTGATTAGTTAATTTAGCATATTAGTAGTTTATGTTAGATTTTCAATATTCCTTGGCGTGATACATTATTCTACACATTCCGGAGAGTTTATATAGATACGCTGAACTCACCATATGCTGAGCTATTTCTATACCAACCAGGAGTCCAGTCTGTAAATAGAAAGTACACTTTAAGTAGGGATTAGGTGAATTACAATACTAGTTGTCTGGTTATAATTTCTATAGCTGTGTGGATATGAAGTAAAGGTTTTACACGCAGCTGTACGCTCTAAACTAGGTGTCGTTGTTGACCTGGGCTTGGCTGGAACAGTCTCAAACATCACTTTACGCTTTAAACCAGATATATTCGTTGCGCGAGTTACGATGCCATAACATTTTCTAGCATAATCAGGCCAGCTCAGCCTCGTTCTGGCTGCCGGATTTAACGCGGTAAAAAGTTTTAAAAAAAGAAAATTGTGGACTCTGAAATGCGGAGTAATGAGATGCTAATTGTTTCGGATAAAGGATATTGCTAGGATTCTTTCAAAGTATTCGTTAAAATCATCATATTTTTAAAAGATGCTGTCATTATTCACAACGCGATCTGAGGATAGGAACTTTTCTTTTTAATGGAAAAAAAACGAACTAAGGGCGGAACTCCAACCAATTTATTATTATTATTATTATTATTATTATTATTATTATTATTATTATTATTATTATTATTATTATTATTATTATTATTATTATTATTATTATTATTTTTTATTTTCTTTCTTTTTGCGTGTTAATTAGAAATTTACGCACACAAAAATCTTCATTTCTGTATCATCCATTCTCGTAAAGGTGACGTCTCTCAGCGTCTCCATCAGTCGCTCAGCGGTTGACTTGATTTCGGTCCAGTTCTCCCTGAGTGAAGTCAGGTTTCCATCCACGTTTTGTAGAAACGTCAAAACGCGCAGTTTCTCGTCCATCGCTTTGCGCACCTGTTGGACGGCAAGGAGCAAATATGTAGCCCGAAACACCACGAATCGTCCAAGAGTAAAGGGTTAATGGTTTGGATTTTCTTTTGAGGTTTGTTTATACAATTTCTTAATGAACAGTTTTAAACATTAAAAACTGTTAATTTCTAAAATAAAAATAACTCAAGAAGAAAAAATTTTTTAATTTTGTTTTACGTTTAAAAATTATTTTATACAGTTAAAGATTATATTTAGTAATTAATGTTTTAAGATATTAGTTACAAATATCAGAAAACGAATTATTTGCCAAAAGTTGAAAAATAAACTTAAAATTAATTTTAAATAGTTAACAGTTATTTTATTATTTTTTTTAGAATAATATTTCCAAAATATTTTAAGGATTAGATTTTATGAATTTTAGAAAAATATACTTTTACAGGTTAATCTCTTGGAATTCTGTAGCAATTGGTTGTAAATTTTATACAGATTAATTCTTAAAAGTGTTTAATTATTAACAAATTTTCTAAAAATTCTAGAGATTAGCTTCAAAATTGTTTACAATTATTGAAAAAAAAATTCTTTAACGTTAATTATTTATATTTTAATCTGTATCACATATTTCTAGATAATTTTTAATCGCTGAAAAGTATTCAGATTTTACTGAGTTTTCATTTACATTTAAGATTTAAATTTATTTTTCTGTCTTCTGTTTTAGTTCTTAACTTATTAAACACATTACAACTAGCATATGTTTAATAATAAATCCCCTCTGCAATTCCCGGCTGTACTTATATCTCGTTCAGAAAAGTGTGGGGTGACATAATTCATTTTCCCGGGGATTGTAAATAAAATCCTCCGCGTTAAGAAAGATCCCGGAGTTTCTGTTGTATTTACAGCCAGAGAAAACTGTGCATAACTTTCACCTGGGAGACACGCTGACATCTACACAAAGTGGGAGGGATTTGGTGAATTAGTTCCCTTTGATTTTCCCTTGTGCTGCCTTCTGGATTAGTTTGGTCAGGATGAGAATTCCCAAGCGCCACTAACAACCGAACGCAACGAATTTCTAAAGGAAGGGGCCGGCCAAGCAGTCTGGCGTTTTTTGGATGGATGCGTCTGTGGTGGCAGAAGTCAGCCTGTCGCTCCCACCTACCTTCCTGGTAATGGAGGAAATATTACTCAGAACTGTCGACAGGCCCGCATCTGATGACGTCACGTCTAGACAACAAGGGAAAGGAAAACAGATAAACGGATACAAACACTAACAACCATTCCACCAATTAACAATTCGTAGGATAAAACTCAAAAAGTTATATTAATTTATTTTCGACAAAATCAAAATTATAACTTTTTAAAATTTTAAATGTTCAAAAAAATTTTGAGAAATGAACCAGATTTCAATAATTGCACCCGAATAATGGGGAAAATAAATAATCGAAAACTAACTGGATGAAATTAGCCATCCAGATTGCTTTTTGATAGGTAGATTTATTAACTTATCTTTGGATATATACTGATCTTCATGCATCATTATGCAATACCTATAATGCAGATATGTAGTCACCTTGCGGAATATACCTTTCGGTATCATTGGAGATCACCATTTTAAGATTGTCAAAAAGTAATGACGTATTAATTTAGCTTGGAACAAAGTTGAAAAATAAGACAAAATTTTCATCCGTGTCTTTGCAACTTAAAATTAATCTTCCACGATACAAAAATTAGTTTTTAAAACAAAATTATTAATGGATAAACTTCAAAGACGTGAACAAGGTGCAACTTACAATGATGGTCAGCTGTTTTCTTATTCAACTGTTTTAGAAACAGCGGCTTGTCACTTGGTTTTCTTACGTCTGTCCGACTCGTCGTCGAAATCTTCGAATAGAATAAACTGTTCCACATCGTGAATGCTGCCGAATTGTTTTTATTGACATTCGGAGTTACCACAGATGCTTCCGGCTCAGTAGTATTCTGGTTGCCAGATGGCGCCACAGTTAATTTCCAGGGTGTCTCAGCTTCCGTCGACGTAATGTCTGAACGAAGTATGTTAGATTGTGAATCAGTTTCCTCTTCGAACGTTGTTGGCTGAGGTTGAGGAGTCGAACTTGAAATTACAGATGGCGCCACTGTTAAATTCCAGGGTGTCTCAGCTTCCGTCGACGTAATGTCTGAACGAAGTATGTTAGATTGTGAATCAGTTTCCTCTTCGAACGTTGTTGGCTGAGGTTGAGGAGTCGAACTTGAAATTACAGATGGCGCCACAGTTAATTTCCAGGGTGTCTCAGCTTCCGTCGACGTAATGTCTGAACGAAGTATGTTAGATTGTGAATCAGTTTCCTCTTCGAACGTTGTTGGCTGAGGTTGAGGAGTCGAACTTGAAATTACAGATGGCACCACAGTTAATTTCCAGGGTGTCTCAACTTCCGTCGACGTAATGTCTGAACGAAGTATGTTAGATTGTGAATCAGTTCCGTCATCGAACGTTGTCGGCTGAGGTTGAGGAGTCGAACTTGAAATTACAGATGGCGCCACAGTTAATTTCCAGGGTGTCTCAACTTCCGTCGACGTAATGTCTGAACGAAGTATGTTAGATTGTGAATCAGTTCCGTCTTCGAACGTTGTCGGCTGAGGTTGAGGATTCGAACTTGAAATTACAGATGGCGCCACAGTTAATTTCCAGGGTGTCTCAACTTCCGTCGACGTAATGTCTGAACGAAGTATGTTAGATTGTGAATCAGTTCCGTCATCGAACGTTGTCGGCTGAGGTTGAGGAGTCGAACTTGAAATTACAGATGGCGCCACAGTTAATTTCCAGGGTGTCTCAACTTCCGTCGACGTAATGTCTGAACGAAGTATGTTAGATTGTGAATCAGTTCCGTCATCGAACGTTGTCGGCTGAGGTTGAGGAGTCGAACTTGAAATTACAGATGGCGCCACTGTTAAATTCCAGGGTGTATCAACTTCCGTCGACGTAATGTCTGAACGAAGTATGTTAGATTGTGAATCAGTTCCGTCTTCGAACGTTGTCGGCTGAGGTTGAGGAGTCGAACTTGAAATTACAGATGGCGCCACAGTTAATTTCCATGGTGTCTCAGCTTCCGTCGACGTAATGTCTGAACGAAGTATGTTAGATTGTGAATCAGTTCCGTCTTCGAACGTTGTTGGCTGAGGTTGAGGAGTCGAACTTGAAATTAAGAAAGCTTTCAATAAAATATTCGTAAATATGTGTTCGTTTTTTATATAGTTCCTTCTGTAGGTGATCTGCTCAAGAAGCGATGTAGCGTTGAGGATACCTTTTGGTGGAACTCCTGAAATTCCATTACTGCCATCAAAGGTTTCTCCTCTGTGTGTTATTTGCTCAAGAGGTCGCGCGGAGTCAGAGATATCCGTAAAATATCGTTGTGATGTTAGGTGATTTTCGTCATATTTTTTGTGGTTGTGTCCCCTAGGTACGTTACCTGATTCAGAAGTGAAGTAGACGCAGATCTTAAAATCGGGGCTTCAGTAGGACGATTGTACATCGTGCTTTGTTTACTTATCTCCCCTTTGTAAGTCAGCTGAATGGGTGCCGGTGCAGCAGTGGAACTACCAGGTAAAAGAGCTTCTGATGACAGGCTTCTTGCCGTAAGTGATCTGCTTTGAGTGTTCATCTCTTCTTTGCACGTTTTCCATTCAAGTGATGGCGAAGCCGTCGAACTACTCAGCACTGGCTCAGAATCGGAAAGAGTTCGGTCGTTTTCTTCAGTTAAATAATAGTTGGTCTGCATCAAATAAGGGAGTGTAGTGAGTTCTATAAAATAGAATGTCAGAGTTTTCAAGAAGTACGGTAGCTTTATTCTTAGCGCATAGCTAATTTTAATCGCCACTCTTAGTTCAGTGGCAGTAACATAATACTAACATTGTATGTTGTCGTCAATTTGGACGGATTTTAGGTAACTGTAGAATTTTTCCCAAAAATGTATATCTGAATACCTTTGACAATTTTATCGGTTTTATTGTTAATTGTAATCAGTGAGGTTTTTAAATCTTAAGGATCGCAGAAGGGTTGTTTATCTATATCACAAACAATTTTAAAATTACACAATAATGAAATGCTAAGACGTTTTTATGACTTCATTCTTGTACTTTTCAAACCGCCATTTCTATTACAATAAAATTAAAAACCAAACATTAAATCATATATATATATAATTTTGAAAATACGCGGTGATTCAGGTTAAAATAATACCGTTGTTAGTACATTAGGTCGTATGCAAAGTAAAGTTTTTTTCAAAACAACACAGAAATGGCGCAAATTGTCCCCTGAATGAGAAATTCCCCTGGTGGCGCCGATGCGCACTAAAACCAAAGTTTTGTGAGTCCTAGACTGAGACAGCCTACGTCTTTTTATTAAGGAGAGGGTTGTTTTCTGAAATTCGTCGAAGACTTGCTGCATCACAGGTCGATGTTCCTGTCGATTAATCAGCTTGAATCACTGCCCCAGCAGATGACGAACTTCGAGAAGTGAACGTCGTCCGTGTTTAACGCAATATCTTTGCTGAAGACCGGAACATTACCTGACCAGGAGCGAGGTTCTCGCGAAATGTCCGGAAGGGCGTGAAAGTCTGAACCAAGCTGAGAAGGTCGTTATGGCATTGGCAGAGGTGACTTCGTGAGCAGGATCGTTGCCTGTTCTGCGAGACTTGGGCCCGTGGTGTACGTACGGTGCGTGTCTCTCTCTCTCTCTCTCCCCCAGTGAAGGTTCGGGGATTTAAAGTGATGCCTTTCACTCGAACCACCCTTCTGTGAAATTATACTCTGAAGACGTACCTGGCGAGGTTGTGCAGTGTTTAGCCGTTGAAAGAAACCGGGAAATCGTTGCGAGAAGAACCAAACGGGTTTCGAACACGGGGTCCCCTCAGGTCTGGTTACCTGCCTCTTTAGTAATAAACGGCCAGCTAAGAGGGATATATACAAAAACTTGACGGTGACCTGCTCCACCGTAATAGTGAAGTATATCTATTTATCTATCTCATCGCCATTTTATGGGAATCCTGTCGTTTATTAAGTTATTGCTGTAGTGAGGCATTCTAATACCAATAAAATTATCTAAAAAAGCAAAACAATAAATCTAAGGAACAGCGAGCGATTGCATGTTTATACAACGCGTGGCGGGAGATGACATACATCAAGAAGTGATATCAGTAATTGGATCTCACTTCAGCCATGGTTATCCGCGGAAATATCTGCGACTGTTAACGTTACCTCTTTGTGTACTGGGCGAGGAAATCTATTGTGATTGAGTACCGTCTGTTCAGAGGTGAAAGGCCGGGTATGGGGCTATTAGTTCGTCCGCACCTCGAGTAAGCTGTATAGGTGTGGGCGAGCATCCTTTGAGAGATGACGCGAACTTATAGGAAAGAGTTCAGGAGAAATTCGCCCGAACGTCTAGATCTGGAACACCCTGAACGGTTGGACGTCGCAGGTGATTTATCTGGTTTGGGTGTCGGAGACCCGATGGTTAAAAATAATTATCCGCTTTGAGCGTGTGAACAGCGGCAAATGTTTTTTTTAGGTTTCCTATCAGCGATGCTAGGGGATCACAACCACCACAGATTAGTAAAGAATTCATTAGTCTGTAGAGGAGAACCACCTTACCCGGCAGTGGCCCCGGCCTGCATCCCAGTAGCTCCAGTCTCAGGCAGCATCTTTTGACATTTCGGCCCCAGCCGAAGCGAACAAACTTGGTCAAAATCTGTTGCTTTAATGTTATTTTCTTGAAAGGCGGTTTGTCCCAAACTTCTGCTGCCTTCATCTGTGACAAAAGAAGGAGTAAAAGAAGCATGGGCAGGGTTTGGGTAAAAAGAGTGGGGGGGAACGATTCTCTTCATCTAGTCTCTTCCGAAAGGCCGATAACCGGTGTCAAGTGGGGAAAAAAACACCACGTGACGTCAGACAAACATGGCCGCCTGCTACGCGTCTGTTTTCCCCGGACCTACGCGATTACAAAAATTCGCGGTATTGGTAGATTTTCATCACCAATTTTCTTACAGTTTTCTGTGGAATTTTTCCAAATCTACTGCAGCTCCTTTCGAATGAATCAGCATTAGAGCAAATAAATTAAGACGTTATATTATTAATAACTAAACTGCGTGTTAAATGCCACTTGACACACAGTAAAATTGTAGAAAGTCAGCAGCTGTTTTGAAAGTAGACGAAGTATAGAATAGTTACGGTCTCGATCTGAAGAGAGAAGCGGATATCACTACAAAAGAAAATGGTTGTTATTGGTATCAACAAATTTACTTTTTCGGGAAACTTCAAAAAAAAAAAGGATTCAAGATCGGCTTTAATCACGGGCTGTTCTCTAGAGACGGTCCATGGTAAGTAAGTTCAGATTTCTTGGCCCGTGTTTCTGCTGTCACTAGACGTTCTTCTGTACTGGCTGTTGCACTGTCTTGAAAGTATTTCATTGCAGGAATCCCTCGGGCATTGGTTAGGGGAGTTGTGGGATGTTTGTTTGTTTGTAACCAGCATCATATATCTTCATCCACCCAGCTTTTCTCACACCATGGTTCAGTTACCGTAGTTATCCAAAACAAAAGACGCACCGGTGCATTTGTGGCCACGATTGAGAGCTCCCGTGTACATGAAAAAGGAGGCTGTCTTGATTAGTCTGCAACAACATTTGACAGGTGTTCATTTTCTAATAATAATATACTAATATACACGTAACTATATACAATAATCGGGATAGGCAGAGCCTCTAACCCGCGCAAACAGCAAAATGTAGATCTTTCTCTGAGACTCACTCCCTCTTCCCTTTAGATTTTACTCGTGTTGCATCTTCTAAGAGTGAAATACCGATCCTCTCTTCTTAGCGGCCCCTGGCAACCTTGGGAGAAGTTTTAGATTCTTTCTGCTGTTTGCGCTAGAAGAGGTTCACCTTCTCTCGCGCCTCAGGCCGGGTCATCACTGTATTATACGGTGCAACATTCTCGAGGGGAGTGTTTGAGGGAGGGAGAGAGAGATCTACTTCCGCCGTAGTTCCGAAATCTCCTCCTAACACCACGCCCGAGGTTTTACCATTCTGGCGTGGATGATTGACAGGAGATTATTGGCGGCGTCGAGGACAGAATCCCGAGACAGCGATGTTTTGTCCACCTCTGCTCCATGTGTTGTTGTTGTTGGCGGAAGAACATTTAAGAAAGAGAGGAGAGGAAACTCCAGGTAAAGCTGGCGTGTTGGGCGTTACTCACGTTTTCGGCCGGCAGACCGGTGAAAACTTTTCCGTCGGAACTCGTCGAGATCTCCAGCTGTTCCCGGCAAACTCTCAGCGGGTCTCGCGCCAGGAAGTCTGGAAAACCGAGCAGAGCTTCAGAAACACCGTCAGCCTCGTGAACACGCGCGTTCTCGCGAGAGGGAGGGGTCGTGTGTGTGCGCGCGTGTGTGCGTGCGCGTGTGTGCGTGCGCGTGTGGTGTGTGCACGTGCGTGTGTGTGCGTGCGCATGTGTGTGCGTGTGTGTGTGTGCGTGCGTGCGTGTGTGTGTGCGTGCGTGTGTTGTGTGCGTGTGTGTGTGTGCGTGTGTGTGTGCGTGCGCGTGTGCGTGTGCGTGCGTGTGTGTGCGTGTGTGTGCGTGCGCGTGTGTGTGTGCGTGTCTGCGTGTGCGTGCGCGCGTGTGTGTGCGTGCGTGTGTGTGCGTGTGTGTGTGCACGTGCGTGTGTGCGTGTGCGTGTGCGTGCGTGCGTGTGTGCGTGCGCGTGTGGTGCGCGTGTGTTGTGCGCGCGGTGTGCGTGCGTGTGTGCGTGTGTGCGTGCGCGTGTGTGTGTGCGTGTGTGTGTGCGTGCGTGTGTGCGGATTAGTCTTACGCGCGAGAGACTCGCCTTTTACCAGCGCTCCGCCGAGGGAAATGGGGCCGGTCCTGATGGTGAGAGTCGGTGACGTGTCCGTCTCGTGCGGACACCACCCACGTCCGCTGGAACCGATCCGGCGATGAGACGGCCACCTCGCGTGCGACGGCTCCCTCCTGGGCGACGAGGACGAGGCGCTAAATCTCGCGCCGGCGAGCCGTGCAACGGGGCCGGAGTTCGGCGGATATCCGCACTGGTTACTGCTGCCCATAACTGAAAGTAGAATTGGCAGAAACTACATTTCGTAACCGTGGCGCTTTGGTGAAGTTAAATAACGTGCCCCGACCTGTACACGGTTGTAGACGGTAGAAGTACTCGAAATGATAGCAAAAGTACAGTTGTCGCTGTATTAAATCGGAAGAAAACGGGATTTCAAAAAACAAACAAACAAAACTTATGAATTATTAATGTGAAGTTGTAGCTCCGTCAGGTGCGTCCCTGGTTCGGGACGGAATCCTGATTGAACATAGAGATCAGTGATTGTTAAACGTAGATTCTTAAACATTTTCCTGTTTGTTTGTTGTTTGTTTTTAGGTTGCAGGTTTGGTTAGGGATTTAAAGATGTTAAATTTACCTGGTTTAGATTCTAAGGCGTTGAGAGAGAGGACTCGATAAAGGCGTTCCAAATAATTAGGGATTTTAAGCGAGTAGACAGATAAAATTCGTTAAATTTTCGTTAATGTTACCAGGGAGTCGTTTTTTTTTTCCAGAAATCGGTTTTACGTTTACAGCTACAGCTTAATATTGGTCACTATTAATAACAGAATGGCAACAACAACAAAATACTATTTATACTGATGGAGAATATTTTTTCTTTCTTCCAATGGTAGATATTCAATTTAGTATTTTCACGATTTAAAAAATGTGTTCTATGGTATGCAAATTAATGGTAAAATTGATGTGTCAAAATTTTTCGGTGTGTATAAGGGAAGTAGTTAGCTCTAGGCCATGGTGGAAAGGGATGATTGACGTCGTGTCCGATAACTGACTTGGCCTTACTGAACTGTGGCCATCTAGGAAAACGGTCTGGTCATTGGCCGGAATATCATCACATGGGAATATAGACCTCGAGGATATTTGTGTTCAGCTGCTTGAATTGATGAATGTTAAGAATATGAAAAGGAAACAGGCACGTAATGAATCAGTTATCACCCAGGAACTAGGGATGGATTCATTACGGCTGTCCGGAGAAACTTCCAGAGAAATATCGATGAAATGAAGCTATGAGTCCAAATACCTAACTTTTTAATTTTAAGTATCCATGTCAACTTTTATGGATGTGCACACTTTTTCGCTAAAGGAAACTGAAATACATTTTGCAGTAAGAGTATTTCCTTTATGGAGAGTTTTTTTAAAAAAAAACAAACGTGAGCATCTTAACGGGAATATAACTATGGAATATTTGGATTTTAAATTGAAATTCTTTCCTGCTGCATCTGCAAAGTTACGACATTTCCCTCTTCCTTGTATATTACCACATGTAAAATATTCTCTGTAAATGTGGCAGAAATGTGAATTTAGTTTTATTTTCTCTCTCAAAAATCATTTCATAAATTAACTAAAATGTGTTCGACGAAGTTTGCCTAATTCTTCGTGCGAACAGCTTAGGTTAGTTTTGAGTTATTAGATTTGTAGATCCACAAGCCACACCGTACATAAATCATACTTTACGTGGGCATCAGGTTCTGTGTTTAACCAACTGACTCAACATTTATTTGGCAGCACAACAAACAACACATAATCGTCTACCATAGAAAATATTCACAAGACCACAGGACTTCTTTTCTCCTTGTATTTAGGCAATACATATTTTTACGGTATCTTCGGAACGGTAGTGGCTAAACAAGGTATTTTGTTTGCACACTTTCTTTTCTTACAGGTTAGCTCCAAAGAAAGAACTTCGACTACCATTAGCCCAGAAACGGAATGTACATATGGCAAAATCTGATTGGTCAGTAGGTAGTCCAGTGGATAAAGCGTGTGATTGACGTCTGGTAGTTTAGGGGTTCGAATCAGACCTGCTTTAAGAGAATCAAAATTTCTACGTAGTGTCAGGTCCATCGTCTTTGAGTCGTTCTTAACAAGAAAAGTCGGGAAATAGACCCTTAATCGGTTTTATCTTGAAATATATGATGAGAACGATTTGAAAGGTGAAAATACACGTCATATACTATACAGGTGTGCTAAGCGCCTTTCAACAACCAAACCCTCTTCGTTAAGAGATTTTGAAGTTGGCGGTGCCCTTTTAGATTCCGTGTGCAATCCCTTTTGAAAATAAAAGTAAACCTTCCTCGGTTTGATTCTGGTTGCATTATTAGTTTCCACTTTTACTACCTGAAAACATACGCAGATAATTTGAGACGATCGGCGTTAAGAATAAACCGACATCTTTTCCCACTGAACAGCTGCGATTCCATCGGCAAACCTCATTTTATCATCAGATCGAAGCCGACGTCTTCCGCCTGTCTCAGGCCATTTTTTTCCAGTCACCACCGCCAGCCTGGCCTATTGTCCGCATTTCTATCCATTCTTAAACGAGGTAGCTGGTCAAAAGCAGGATTTGGTGTTTCAAGCCTCTCTAGAAATTGAGGTAAATGTCGAAGAACCTCAACAGGCAGATTAGAAAGTCGGTCTCCCAGCGACTGTGACGACGGGAGAAGACAGTCGCTGGGGGGGGGACGACGAGTCCGAAAATATCGCTTCTTCGATAATCCACCCCAAGCCCCTAACTTCTCCGTCTGTCGCTTGCCACCCGATTCAACCCTCCACCCGCTAGGAACCATAGAGCTGCGTCCCACACCTTCAAAACGGTATCACTAGTTTAAATATTTACAAAGCAATTCCGAATGTCTTCTTGAGATGCCGATAAGATGCGTTATTATTTTAAGAACTTCCAAGTCGAAGTTATCCTTCATTAAAAAAGGGCTGAATGTGGTAAATTCCCTGCTCATTTGTTCTTCTCTAAACGTGAGCTTCACGCACGCTCCAGAACCTAATCCCACTCTGTGTATGAGTCGCTTCTCTATCCGAACAACTACTTGTCTGAAACGAACAGATTTAAAATATATAGACTATTTTTTAGAATTATTATTTGGCTTTAAAGATAAACTTAATATTCACAGATTATCATTTACACATAAGAAAATAAAACGATTTCATAGCAACAGATTCAGGACGTAGCCATCTTGAACTTTTGCGTTCACGCGCTCAATGTCGTTCGTGGTCTTCTTAACAGAAGAGCTACGACATCGTTCATGAGCGTCTTAAAAGTACCGAGATTCCATCATAATGGTAATAATAGAACTGTTCTTCGGTGTTCCTGTTTTGGACTTTTAAAAAAAAACATAAAATCCTTATTTTACACCACGCAATATAACTGTGATGTGCTTGGTTCCATTGTCTCTGGAGTTGGGTCTTTTCACTTTGTCCACATTAATTTTTTTTATAATACGTTGATTTATTTCCCCCTCTGCTTTCTCGACCAATCGGTTAAAGCGACGTCACGATGCCATGTGACCGGAACTCGACAAGCCGCCTGAAATGAGATCCAAGTCTAGAATCTGCCTTTCGTAAGCATAATTTTTCTCTGGGATCTGATTTATTTGCTTTTTTTTTACTTCGCAGTGACAAAATTTAAAACAGCTCCTTTACTTATCCCCGTTGTGGTTTCGGGTCTATCCTCATGTATTATGTGCTACGAGAACCAAGAGCCAGACATTCGCTATGTTTTATAGGTAATGACAAGTAGATACTGTTGTTAATGGTCCTCTCACTCTTTTGCGCGACCCAGTAGAGATCTCCTTTCGTCAGGTATAATTAGTAGCATTCTATACCATTTGAAGACATGTGATCCTCAGCTCCCGACAGAGATAATATTCTCCCCATCTCTAAGGCGATTTATAAGTTATGGGACTCGACTGAGTGCAGAGTGGGCAAAAATAAACTAGAAGGGCCTAAGTTACAATAATGGCTTTGATTTTATTCCATTCTAAAGCAGCATCACCTGTTGCATAAATAATTGTATTGACTAAAAGGCACCACAACCTGTTTACTATCATCTTATGTAATCTCTTCCTATGTAGCATACTCAGTCATTCGGGACATATGCGTTCTTTATTAACTATTTAAAAATATCGCCAGTATTAAGGGAGTTCTATCTTCACACAAACAACAATCGTCAGTGTGTTTGCTCTGCAATCTGTCATTTTCTAACGAACCAGTGAACCCATCAAGGATGGTGAATCAGACGCCCCGACAAGAAAAAATCCAGTTTATGTCCTCTCCTTTCAAGTTTTGAGTGATAAATAAATATCGTTGTCGGTGCATTCAAGGGGACTGGAAATCGCTTGCATACGTTTTACGACGTTTCCGAAATTATAGCACAAACGGAGCGGCCAACACAGACTCGGCGAGAGAGTAATTCGGCCTGAAATCAGCGAGGTCTTACCTGCAGAGATGGATCTAAGGCGCCCGCGCGATTCCATCCGAGTTATTCCACTGAACAGCAATTCAGTCAAGTGGCGAATTGGCAAAATAGCAGGAGATGCTGAAGAGCGGCTGGTCATGACACTATGGCAAACAGAATTTGCGCTGCAATTGGGTGGAACCATCCTTCCTGGCCATGAAACAGTTTTGATGGCGTACGTTCGATTTGCTGTGGAGGCTAAGATTTGCCGTTTGCAAGAATATTGAAAACCATTACAAAAAAAGAGACCATCGTCGACATGGTAAAATCATATTTTAGGAAAACAGTATTCCTTTCAAGTTTGATCGCCGAATGACCGACTGTTCAAAAAACCTTTGCCATAAGAATGAAAAGTTTGAGAGATTTTTGCATCATAGAGAAGTGCGGTAGCTGTCAAAATAAAACTGTCTGTAGGTAGTATCTGAACTCTTCCACAGTACTGTGCAGTTCCTTGGCATGGATGATGCCAATCTACGCATGTAGCTAAGAGAGACCAGACAGAGAACATCTTTTGTTTTTGTAATGTTTTTGAAAATTTCAACTGTACCAATCGCCTGCAGCAGGGTAAAGATATTGATCATATCCACTGCAAGAGTGTGGTATTCTCCTGAATTGACGGTTTGTTGCTGTGCAAGCAGAATCTCTTTCAGATGACAATGCTTCCTTATACAAGTCACCTGCAGTGTTAGTTTGAACAGAATCTGACGAAGTTTCTATTCAGGAAGAACTCGTTGGCTTAAACCATAGCCCTGGTGCCAAAAGATTTCAGCAAAGGATTTATCCTGCTTTATGGAATGGCATTGACATAATAACTAAGTGCTCTGCAATGTCGAGAGAAACAAAGCTGCTCATAATTGCATCCCTAATGTCATATCTTGTGTGAGGCTGTTTTTTTTTCTTTTAGCTAATTACATAATTTGCTGACAAAGAAACGCAACAGGCTGAATATCTGGTAATAATGGGTATCTTCGTCTTTCTTTGACCAAATTTTCAGCCCGATGTTGTTAAGTTATGTATGTAACAGACATCGGCTCAAACATTGATAGATACTGGTAGCGTTTATGCTTAATATCGTTTGTGTTAACACATCTGCAGTTTTCATGCATAAATGAATGCTCCCATGAAGTGCTTTATGTTTGTTCGAAGTAGGAGGAGAATTGTAACGAAGAAGGCGATAGGCTGAAAAAGTTTGGGAACTACTGATTTAAGTAAATAAGTCTTGGTAGTGATAGGTTCATCGCTGAGTTCCCATAATTCCTTGTACCGGAAGTTAAATATTCCAGCCGGAAAGACTCATATTTCGATAAAGGTAGTTTCTTCAAAGGTTCACGCATTACTAAGTCTCTCCATCCTTAATAATATAGAAATTCTGTGTCGGTTAACCCGTCCGCTGGTTTATTTAAGGCAGGGAAACCATAAAACACCTTTTATCATTTTCACATCATTCCAAGAACCAACGAAAGCTTCAGATATTAGAGTTTTTGGTTTTGGATTTTTTTTTCTCTTTTATTAAAAATGAGTTGCTATTCTTTAACCCTTTCTGGGCGGACTCTTCGCGGATCTTCCTCGAAGCAAAATTTAACTTGTCCGACAGAAGGGAGCAGAAAACAGATTTAGACGATCCGGCTCTCGTACAGCGAGATTCGCCATGATTTCGGAACAAATATATTTAATAAGATGGCTTCCGAGGAGCTTCAGATTATATTAATGGGCTCCGTACGAAATTTGTTTTCTTACATCTTTGCTTTAATTAAGCCCTGTCCCCCCACACACACACACACACCTGTTACGGGCGTCAGGAAAGCTAGATGTTCGTCCACTGGCTGTGGCGATCCTTCCCCATGACTGCGGTTTTTAAGGAAATTACGTCCTCAGATTGCATCGTGCCCGAAATACTCGCAGAGCTGGCGGGCTGACAAACCTGATAATTAAAAATGTCCAAACCCCGGACGTTTTCGGGGAGAAACCTTTTTAAGCGAAGCGGTTGAGCACTCGTTCTAGCCGGCGGAATTCTTTATTCTGCTTTAACTCGTCGCGGTTCTGCGGTTAGCAAACATCCGTCGACGTGGCAGCAGGTTAACATCGTACATGGCTCTCTCTCTCTCTCTCTCTCTCGCGCGCGCGCAGTCTGCGAATGAATTCCAGAACGGATTTAGGTCACGTGCCTGCGACACGTGTATACTGAGAGTTTTTAAAGAAACTAACAGAGCTTCCCACACTCACCTGCGCGCGTACCAAGGGCCACCAGGGTAATGATGATAATTTTAATCTAAAAAAAAAAGAACAATACGTTAATAAGCACAGTTAAAGGTACGGAGATAGTTAGTCTGATTTTTGCCACCGCCTTAGTAGTGATACAAGAACTAACTAATCAAGCTGCGTTACGGAAATGTTAGGTTTCTTTGAAAGTGTAATTGCCATCAATGAAATGATGGAAAATGTCTGATCTTTTCTTAATTAACTGTAATGCAACCAAACAAAAAAAGTATATATTCTGAAATATAATATTTGAAGTAATTATGGAAACAAGAGAAAAAACAATAGGTTTAAAATGCAAAGAGAACACGATAGGATCGTATCTTATGTGTAAAGGGGGAAATGAACCATAGTAAGTCACGTGTTGATGTAGTAACTACGATTGGTTGTCATGCGTATGCCAGGCATCAGAAATCAGAAAGTGTCAAATCAGCAGATGTGCTATAAAAGTACAAGCAGGGATATCATCGTAGTGTGGTGAATACTGTTGGTCTTTAGAAGGAAATCACGTGACGTGACGAGTGTATAGAAATCAAAGTCTTAGCTAGCGAAGGTTGCTCCATGCGGCATATTGCAGCCCGACTTCGTATTTCATCAAAGGCCTATGCAAGACTCTGAGGAAGATACGTGAAACTGGTCTTGTTGACAGTAGACGGGGCCGAGGAAGAGAGCCTAAACTCTCCAAAGGCGATGTCAAGCACCTCAATGTATTTTGTCTACCTGATAGAGGATGAGTCAATCGAGATCTTGCGAGCTGCCAACCTTTGCTGTGAAGAGGCAACCAAACGGCGGGGCGGAAATGAAACAGTGGGATGACCAAACCTGGAAGAAGGTGATCTTGACAGATGAGTCCAAGTTTGAACTGTTTGGCAATAATCAATGGAAATTTGTTCGAAAGCAGACCTGGGGGGGTATAACAGGTACAATGAAGCATAGTGGTGGATCATTGTAAATATGAGACGGCATATCAGCTAAAAACGTCAGAGATTTGCATAAAATCAAAAGTATGCTGCAGACAAATACAGACGGTTCTGATCGGTCACGTTATTCTCTCAGGAAGATATATCACTTGACAGGGATTTATCTTCCAACATGACAGTGACTCCCCCAAGCACGCCGCCAATGTGGTGAAAATTTTACCTGGAACGTTAAAGGGCTGAAAGAACACTCTAAGATGCCATAACCCGCACAAAATCCTGATATGGACATCATAGAGGCTACATGAAATTATGTGGCTGCTGAGAAAGTCAATCATCACTGGTGAATTGTGGAGAGTGCTACTGGGTATTTGAACATTCTACAGTCATACATTGATAATCTGAATGGGAGCATGAAAACGAGATGTCGTGGTCTATATAAAGTAAAGGGTCGCATACCAAATACAGTTGTCCCCCGGTATTCGCGGGGGTTACGTCCCTTGAGCACCCGCGAAGAGTGAAAAACCGCGAATATTGGACGTGGTCCATAAAAATGCCTATAAATGTCAAAATATAAGTAAATATATAATAATAATTTAATTAAAAAATACAACACTCGGAGAAACACTCGAGATAGCTACACGCGGTAAACTGGGATGATGCGGGGCTGCATCTGCCTGAGACAGCGCCTCGTGGGCAGCAGCCAATCAGCAGCGAGGAGAAATGAATAACGCTCTCGGATTGGCTACTTTCAAACCTCCAGCCAATAGCGTTTATTTTATATCGATATTTTGCTGAATTTACGTTAGTATTTATATTACAAAATTAGTAAATTATATTGTTATTAATAATTTAACGTTAAAAAGCGTGAAAAAATATATATTGCCACGAAAAAAGCCATAAAAAAATCGCGGAAGATATTTGCGATTCCGCGAATATGCGGGGGTTTCCACGAACAATTATTAGTCAGGTTCTAAGGAAAATTCCGCGAATAACCGGGGGCGCGATTACAGGGGGGGGTCGACTGCACTAATGCGCTGTACAACTTATTTATTTTTCTTTTTTATGTTTTCTTTGGTAATGCCTCGTGTATGCATTACATACCCTTACTTCTCGGTCAATTAGCCATCATCCGTGTGTTTTTCTATAATTATTTCTAACCCTGTAAATCTTAGTTCGTTCCAATGGAAAGAAAACAATTAAATCCAATTTTTAGAAAAATTACCTCAGAAAATTGGAAAACATGTTTATGACTTGAACCACAAATTATATATATTTATATATATGCAGATGTAAGTAAATTGGAAGGGTACGAATCTTACAGTTTTTATTAGAAGGGAGTATACCTGCTTTTAACGAATAAGAAATCTTAGACTAGCTGTTTCAAATCCAAACTAATCAATTTTGGGGGGTGGGTGAGGTGTCAAGAAAATGACTCATTTGAATTTTAAGCCGCAGAAAGAATAAATATTTTTGAAAATTATCTATTTAATAAAGGATAACAAAAGTACATCATCCATCTTCTTACGGTGCCATCTTTTTTCGTACGAAAACACAGACGACTAAATTAATTGATATCTCAGCTGTCTTTACTAATCAGTTTTTTTTTATTAAGGAAAATAAATATTTCGCGAACGGAAAATGAGCCTGAATGGGTCGATTTTCAGTCTGTTTCCACTCTTCATTAATTGAAGTGTTTGCTAGACAAACAGAGATATCGCCATGTTTTGTGTGATTAGTGTCACGTGATATAAAAGGTGTGCAAACAGAGTAGGCCCGGTGCTCGTCGGTTTGATAGTGGAAATGGAAACATGGCTCGAGTAAAGTGGTTTACCGGGTGTGAAAGTGTCCTTCCTATGTAGGCAATCTGAATAAATCCGGTTTCTTTTTCCCGATAATTCAGAAAACCTTCCCAGGATGCAGCGCTTCGAAAACTGACGAATCGATAAGTCGCTAACATGCCTGCTAGTCTTTAATGGCAGATCAAAGCCCAGTTCCGCTGCCAACTAAATTCTGTTAGCCTGACTTCTGTCGGGCGAAGTTTTATATTTCCTTTTTATTCTAGCGCTTTGCTTCTTTTGCCATCGCTGAGTTGAAAGCTAAACGTTCGAGAGTAATCGGCGATGATTAGAAGCTAATCCTGAGTTTCCGTGGCGTTGCATTGTGGGAAAGTTTTTTAAATTATTGGCAGATAAAAAATAGATTCAGTTTGCCTCTTTAAGATTTCCCAAAACATTAATGTTTGTTTAAATTCTTACGTGTGCATTAGAAAGAACGGTTGTTTTGAGTGCGTTCTCTACCAGATAATATTCTTGGGGTTCTGGGACGGGCTTCTTAATCATGCCTGGTAAAACCTTGGGAGCCGGGCGAATATTTTATGGCTGATGATGTGAATAGATGATCAACGGATAACGAAGTTTGGCCGTGCGGACAGAATACCGGCAAAAAGATCATCTGTTCGCCGGAAAGAACCAATTCCATTCGTACTTAAAGTCGCGGAAATATCGTGTCGAATGTGGTCTTTTGCTTCTCCATTGAGCGGAAAATCGACGGGGAGAATGAATAAAAACGAAGCCGGTTGATTAGAATACAGTTCTAAGCGATCTGGTCCAGCTGATTTTATCCGGTAGAAGGTAGGAAGGCAAGTAAAATAGAGAAACCGACTTACCATGATGGAGGCCTGCCACTCGTAGACTGTGCGTTCCGAAAACATTTTCCAACCTGCTTGAATTACTCTCTCTCCCTCTCTTTCTGTCAACATATCAAGTCCAGATGCATCAATCAAGCGAGTAGCGCCCTCCAGGCAGTAATTGGCCTAGCCAATTACTAGACTGTTCTTTCCGCTGTAGTTAATCACAGGTACGTGTTGTCTTCAGCAAGATGCAGAACGTCGAAAAATCCGTAGGAGATCCATTCTAGTAAAACAATTTATTTGTTTGTATATTTTAAAAAATAATAATAATAATAGAATTTGCTGTAAATTTCGTTTCGACTAAACTCCAGTTGAAATAATCTTGAACTCAAATGGTATTTATACTGGAAAAGCCGTTTTTTTAATTGCAGGTATTCTGCATCGATTATGGTCCTTTATCAATCTGTCAGGTGGTCATGAAGTCTTCTGGCTATTTGTGAAGCTTCATAATTAGAAAACGGTGCATCCACAGACAAACATCAGTGAATGGGAGACAGGATGAGCCTACATCAATGTCCACCCCCATTCTCAAAATCCTGCACACTATATTAGGCATTTATGTTTTTGTTTTGCTGCTACCAACAGCGACAGCTTATAAGCATAATTTAATAAGGATTATTGTTTTTGAAGATAATAATAATAAGGGCCAAGAGGCAAAGAAACTGGTAATGAGAGATAACATTGGTATAAATCAGGCTATAATGGCTTTTAACTTCTGTGCATCGGTTAAACTAAGTTCAAAGGTACAATAAGGAAGTTTTACAGTTTGATAGATTACGTTTTGCGTGTATCCTCTCTCTCTCTCTCTGTCCATCTTCATCTCTCTCTACCTCTTTCCATCTCTCTCTCTCTCTCTCTCTCTCTCTGTCCATCTTCATCTCCTCTCTACCTCTTTCCATCTCTCTCTCTCTCTCACTGTCCTCTTCATCTCTACCTCTTTCCATCTCTCTCTCTCTCACTGTCCATCTCATCTCTCTCTACCACTTTCCATCTCTCTCTCTCTCTACCTCTTTCCATCCATCTTCATCTCTCCTCCCTCCCCCCCACCTCCCTTCACATACGGTTCACTTGAAGTCCTTTTGATATTATGGTCAAAACTACAGCGTTAGCAAGCCAACAACGGATGCTTTTACTTTCAGGTAATTTCGATGTCGCCGAGAAGTTCGACATCAAGGTAAGAATTTATACTCTTCGTCTTTATCGTGTTTATCGATGTATATATATATATATATATTTATATATTTTTTTTTTTAATAATTAAAAAATAAGTGAAATGGTACTTGTTTGATTGCTGGAGCAGAATACGGCTCCTGGTGCCACCAGCCAAACAGAAGAGAGAACAGGTGGGATTGGAATCGTCGGAGAGTGGATAAGAACCCAGGTGGGAACGTGTTTGACGTTGTGAGAGAACCCGGAATTTTTTAAAAGTACGGGTAATAAATGACATAAGCATCATTAGATCTAATAAGGCTTCATCCTGTGATGTGTCCGCGCACCTGCTGTATCTTAGTGATGCTAGTAGTATCACGTGACTGTACTGCCAATAATCATCCCTACGAAGAAATATATTTCTAATTGTGGATGGATTGTCTGAGCTGTAAGGTGCGCGGGGAAAGTCTCGAACGGAGCTATTTCCGTAGTCTACCCGTGAGTTTTGAGAGTTACTTTGAAGTCGCACATAGCTTCCCTAAACTGCTCCAATCTCCATACAGGTGAAGAGTTGAGAGTCCTTAAGTTCGTCCCTGCCTCACCTGGTTGGAGGGATCACCGAAAGAGAGAGAATCCAGTCGGTGTTTTATCTTTTCTTTCCTGTACAACTTTGAATTTTGAATAATATCTCTTTCTCGGGTAGTTTTCCCCTTTCTGCGCGTACCTGTCACTCGAACAGCCCCTTTTTTCGGACATTGTCGAGTTCAATAGAAACCTTTTACCTGAATTAATTACCTCTCGCTTGTTTAGCTTCCAACTTCCACAAAATAAACGGCAAGAGGAGGAAGTCTACTTCCTTACAGCTTTAACATTAATAATATACCTGGGTTTTATATATTTTAAATATCATGATTATCAGATGCAACAGATGCATCTTTACTGAAATTTAGCAAATATCCTAAGATGTTGGGAAGTTTCCAATACCTTACATTTATGTAGCTTCAAAGAAGAAAGATCAAAAGGGTAAATTGTTACCTTTTCAGTAATCTGTTTGTCTTTTTTGATAAATATTAAAAAATAAACACTAATTAAGATGGCACTGGACCAAAACCTTGCTATTGGTTATTTTACAGTGGATTTATCTGGACCAAAATGCGTAATGGGAATAATATTTGGCACAGAAAAAAATGCTTTAGACATTTTTGCTTAGCCACTGAATACAGGTTATCAATGAACATCCTCCTTTCAACATGTAAATCCTTCCATAATCATGAGACTTTATTGCTGTTGCATAATGCTAGTAAAACCATTTATTAGGAATAAACTATCATAATCAGAGTGAACTTTCTCTGACTTTATGTTCAGTTTTGACAGCAATTAGATAAGATAACCAATAACATAAAGATTTTGTTTTTTTAATTACATTGAATTAGCCTGGATTTAGCATAGAAAAAGAATAGAATGTAATAAAGAGAATCTTTTCTACTGCATTAAGCTTTGGTATAACTTGAGTATAGAATTTTTGTTTCAGCCAAAATTTGCCGTTTACTTGGATAGGCATTCACTAGTTCACATTTCTGTTTTTGGTGTCACCAGCCTACGTAAGATAATCAGTCAGCAGAGGTAGTATTTTCAATTCTGATGATTTTCCAAGCAGTACAGTAATTATTATGTAAATAAATTTGTGCATTTAATTTAATAACTAAATCACAATAGATTGTCTAAAAAGGGAACAATCTATAATAGTTGGCAAATTGTAGGATTCTGGAACAAAGACTACATATACAATAGAAAGTCAGAGAGGCAGGGAGTTTTTACATAGATCTCTGATTAGTTTTTGTCAAAAGATTTTGATTTTCTATCTGGTGTCACTAGATGGGTTAGCAGACAGCATTTTAGGCAGACTACAGATTACTAAAGAACCATCTGTCTAATTGTGAACATTTCTTATATATCCTTTGGCCTCAAGTGATGTATGACTTGCTACTGGTATTAAAGAACTTATCTATCTTTCTGCAAACCTTAGTAGCAAAGATTTTAAATTGTCAGTTAACATTAGAATGCCTTTGGTTACCTATAGTAAACCAATTAAAATTCATTTAATGTCAGGTGAATTTTTATTTATTTTTTTGCTTAAGTCTAGAAGTAGCATTTTGCCAGGCAATGTGGCTCAGTGGTGAGTGTGTTGGCTTCAGGACCTAAGGGTCCTGGGTTCAATTCCTGCTGCTGGCACATTGTTGTGACCCTTGTACTCTACTGGCATCGCATCGCTCCAGTTGCTGCTAGGGAGTGGCCTGTGTTGGCACTCAGACAGAGGAACCAAGGGTGTGGGACACTCTATAGCCATGACTCAGGCAAGTCTCCTATGACAAGGAAAAGTCAGAAGAATAAACCACTGCTGAAGACGGATGCACTGGGCCAGAGTGCGCATAATGATGGTGCAACACATCCCACTCTTATGAAATGAGTGATCAAAGAAGTAGTATTTTCTTATCTTTTGACATTTATATTTTAGTTTAGCCTGGGCTTTTACCAATTGTCAATGCACTATGGATTTTCTTGTTGCTTGGAAATTGTTAGTCCCTCAGTGACACCAGCATTGTCCATGGACCCTGTAATGTCAGAAGAATGGAATTAAAACATTAAAGTCTTTTTTAAATTAATATTCAAGTTGACCGTAATATAACAGCTCTGTTTAATTTATTTCAGATTCCAGAATTTTTGAGGTTTTCTCCAGCAACATTACGGGTGAGACACTGATCTGGTTTGGTAAAAAGAAATTGTTTTTTTTTTTTCTCATTTATTGGAAACGAACGTTCGATCGATATTTTTGTTTCACCCTCAGGCGGTATGGTGTCTGTCGCGAAGATCAAAGAGGAGACGAAAGATTACATTTGTGAATGTTGTGGAGAATCCTTCCTGGAGCAAGATCTTCTTGATGCCCACGTAGAGACGCATAATAGCTCGGGTATTTACAAGTGTTCGCACTGTGAGAAGTTATTTTTCGGGAACACTAACCTCAGAAAGCATCTTGAAATCCATACCAGAGAACAGTATGCTGTACAAGACGGTAAATCAGTCCACGTTCAGGTACGAGACAGCAGGTCCCACTTTAAAGGGAGAGCATTTGAGTGTGCGAGTTGTGAGAGGTCATTTACGACAAAGTGGCGTCTCAACGAACATGTTAAGACCCACTCCGAAGAGAGACCCTTTAAATGTGATTACTGTGACAAGTCCTTCAAGCGTACTGCTCATCTCCATTATCACCTTGGAACTCACACCGGAGAGAGGCCGTTTAAATGCGAACACTGCAGTAAATCTTTTGTCCAGGAGTATCGGCTGAATGACCATGTTAGGACTCACACGGGAGAGAAACCTTTTAAATGCATGTACTGCAATAAGGCGTTTTTCAGTAAGAAGCTCGTTGTAAACCATGCAAGGATACACCTGGTTGACAGACCCTTTAAATGTGAGCTCTGCGATAAAACGTTCACTCATAACCATCGCCTTACTGTGCATCTGAGAACTCACACGGGGGAACGTCCCTTTCACTGCGAGCTCTGCAAGAAAGGATTTTTGGAAAGGAGCCATCTCAAGACTCACATGAAGGTTCACACAGGGGAACGGCACAACTGCAAGCTCTGTGATAAGACATACCGCGAGAAAAGCCAGCTAATTGTCCATGTGAGGAGTCACACTGGGGAAAAACCTTATGTTTGTAAGCAGTGTGATAAAGCATTTTCCACTGATGTCGTATTCTACAAGCACACAAAAACTCACAGCGACGCAAGGCCTCACAAATGTGGATTCTGCGAAAAGTCCTTCAAATTTAGCAACCAACTGACTGTCCACATACGGACTCACACGGGTGAGAAACCATACAAGTGCGTATACTGCAACAAAACCTTTGCGTGTAGCTACCTGGTGACTATTCATGCCAGGATCCATACAGGTGAAAGACCATACAGGTGTAAGTACTGTGATAAGACATTTGCAGCTGGCAGTGGCTTGATTAGACACATCAAGATTCATTCTGGGAAGAATAGGAATCCTAAGACTGTCAGTGCTGAGACACATGGGTCTGACCAGAAAGGCTGTACCATAGATGAACAGATTTTACAATTTCCTTCTGCTGCCATAGATTTTTAGCTTCATAAAAAACACAGATTGGAACTGGCGAAAGAAAAAAAAAACAATGTCCTTGGCATGAGACCAATAAAGATTCCTTTGAAGAATAAGGCTTGCTGACAATAACATTATGTCTTCTACAAAACTAGTTCTGGGATATAATAAACTAAAGACACTATACTTTTATAACAAAATCCATTAGCAGTTTCTTTCCTTCTTTGTCTTTAAAAACAAACAACAGAAGACTTGCTCATCGCCTGTAGAGAATGTCACTCTGTCCTAGACCAACTCGTGCACTTCTTTCATCATTCGCAGGTCTACGTTTGCTTTGAAGATGTTATCTTGTTTTTCCTCTCTCTCTCATTTTTTGCTTACACGTACACAGGTTTAATTTAGTTTGGTAGTTACAAAAAAGAAAAAAAGCCAAGGATGGGGCCTCCAGGGGTAGGAGAGACAGAGAGAGAGAGAAAAGGCCATCAGTACAGTTCTTAAACCGATTAATACCACCACTGCCAGCAATCTCTTCCGCTCGCCAGCAATTCTGTTACTTAACTTATAGAGAGAAAATAACTGCAATATTTTAATTTTATGGCATTTGTATGAATTTTCTCATCAGTGCTTTTAAAAATTTTTTTTTTTTAACTTATTGGGAGAAACTGACCAATCAGATTAACTGTCTCATGGAGCTTTGGAGAATACCACTGGATGTAAATTCAAAAAATGGCTAATTTATAGGAACCAGATAATGTTTGTGTTTTTTCTTCTTCATTTCAGAAATTTAAAAAAAAAAAAAATGTTCAGACTGATAATTTTAATGCTTAATTTACAAAGAAAAACAGTTACAGGTAAAGTTGCAGAACCATTTATTTTGAAATTTGAACAAAATGTATTTGTTCTTCAGTTATTAACAGTGTGGTGTGTGTGTGCATATTTTAACAAAGTTACAATCTGAACTACATCTCCCTTCTGTTTTAACTTCTGCTCTTCCTTTATAAGATGCATCAAAAAAGCAAAACCTTTGAACTGTGTTTATGTTCAGTATGGATAAAGTGGCAGTTTGGCTGTGTACATTTTACAGATTTCTTACAGTATAGTTTCTAACCCTTTAAAAACAAAATACACCTGTTGAATAAGAGACTAGGCCTTCTGGTTGAATAAGCAGGAAACTGTTACATCTGAAAACTTTTACTCCTTTTTTAGTTTATTTTTCAATACATACATCATTACAAGTTTGTTTTTTTTTTCTTTTTTATATCGTGTTTTCTGCTATCACTTCAGTATTTACTTATTATACTTGGCTTCTTCAAAATGCATTACATGATGGCAATAACATGAGACGTTCTGTCCGCTGGCTAAAATAAGAGAACTTACAGAAATCCAACATGCCAAGCATCAGTGTAAATCACTTGCTGGAAATTTACGCTTTTGCATCAACTCGCAATTCTTCCATGTGCCAACTTAATGTGAGGACTCCTATGCCTGGACCCTGTTTTATTCAGCACAGCTGTACAAATTTTCCATGGCACTGAAGCAGCAAATTCCCATCTACTGTCGTTTGCATCCAGCTGCTATCAGGTGTGGTAGCATGTTAGCAATAAATTCTGATATCAGCAGACAATAAACAGATGTTTTCTATAAACTTATAAATTTCTCAAACTCTCTGAAAGCATTCTCAAATGTTACAAATAAAATAAGACTGAGTAGGAATTAGCTCTGAAGGTCAGGGTATGATGTAACTCTCCTGGGATTGTGCTTGTGTAAAATATAGTTGCTTAAATGTTTAGGAAGTTGTTGCTGCAAGGGTCCAGCAGCAATGAAGTAATTTTTCTGCTAAAAAGAAAAAAAAAGAGGTTACAAATTTCCATGATATTCACAAAGAGAATAAACTAAAACAGAAATCTGGAACAGATAGAGATGCCAGTATTTCCAAAAGTCCCCCCCCCCCCACATAAATCTGAATAATTGTATTTCCAGCCACTTTTAACAGAGCACTGTGCCAATCTTTCTCAGACAATATTTTTGTCTTATCCTTAATTTTCCAAGTTTATCTTCATTTTTTAATAATGAAAAAATAAGAGTCCAACTTTAATAATATACAGCACACAGAAAGTAACATAGAATGACTACACAAAGAAAATTTCATATTTAGGGGAATTTGATTCCAGAGAGAATGTGGTACTTTCAATGTTACTATTTTCAAAGCATTAAAATCTTTGTGCACTCATCCAGAGAAGTTTAACTAAAAATCCACATTCTTGGAGCCACCACTTACATCCCTTGAGATGTCAGGCCCAAGATTTACTGAGTTCTACTTATGACACCATTTGTAAAAGTTGCCAGTTCTGCAGTTTCACCTTGGCAAAAATGGCACTCTGATACTATCTGCATCCTGTCTTCTCATCTTTGTTGATGAAAATATGGTGCCTCTTTATTATTCTTTCTGAAAAGATGCCCAAAAAGTAGCACTATTTGAAAGAGCCAACCAAATTATCACAAAACAGGTCTTACCCCCCAATAGGGCTAAGGTTCTTGTGGACATAATAAGAGTTAGTTCCCTTTGACTAAAATGTATTTTACTCTGGTTTAAAATATTGAATATATTACAATCTTGTATTTATTTGCACCTAGAAAAAATATTTTAAAAAAACCTGAAGTCGTTTTTCAGGAATAAACAGGTTAAGAAATATTTATTTCAGAAAGATACACACTAAACTTGACTAAATGTGCTACATCTTTAATATGCAAAGTAGATCTGGTGATCCAAGCTTGTAAACATACCTAAGAGAGACTGTCCGTAGTACAATGACACCGATCCCCACCAGCCCCGGTTCAGATCACAACAGGAACTGCTGGTAATAAAGGAGGGGGCTGACCCATTAAAAATCGAACTAGATGAATGGTCAGCATGTGGAAATATCAAACAAGTCAGTCAACACCTACAGTATTTTAATGGCACGCAACCATTCAACAACCTCCACAAGTCAATGGATCATGCCACAATCAATGATCAAACCTGGATTAAGAACTCACAGAAGAGATTTTAAAATCCAACAACACAGACTGTTCAGCCAAAAAACAAGTTCAATGTACACTTACTTCCAGTACTAGCTTATCTTAACTCGAATTTAGCTTATTGCAAGTTGAGGTGGCCAAAGAAGGAGGATGTCTCACCTTTGATACAGAGAGAGAGAACCAACCCCTCAATTTTATGGATTACCAAAACACTCACATTTTGTGGTTCCTCTGTAAAAATTACATCTCTTTAGCTGGAAGAAATCAGCTTGGTACTGCAACAGGCTGAGTTTGTTCCAGACAGTAAGAAGACTCAAAATTCAAAAGGAATTTCAGATATTCCAGAATACAAATAGCTTTAGTGCACTCATTGAATGTAGGTTTCCTTTTTCTTTCTAAATAGTTTAAAAAATTCAAGGGCTTTTCCTGAGTTGAGAAAATGAAAGATAAAACAGCTAATAAACTTGAAGACAAAATGCGCTTTCCTTCATCCTGCAAACCGACTTTCAGGTAATAATTAGCCTGAAGTTTTTTAACATTACTTAACTAATACTATTGTTTAAGGAGTGAGAGTTAGGAGTTTACTGAATCACTGGCTGTAATACAAAATAAATCGTTATCGTGGTTTTAGGAAGCAGGATACGAACAGGTGGTTGCTGATAATAGAACTTAAGAGCAATAATACTAATTCACAAGTTTGAGAGAGAGTTTAGTATTAGTTACCTCAGCTGCCTTGCAGTGCATTTACTAGGACAGACATGCAGATAACATTCTAAGGTAAAAAACAAACTCAGTTTCACATGAGATTTTAGACGATGCATCTTTTTCTTTTTGTTTTTACAGTAGAACCATTCCCCCACCAATAGAAAAAAAGTGGTATTAGAGATATAAATTATTTTTTTAAAAGTAAGATTTTGAGATTACAAAAAGGCACTTACATAAAGATGGCAGCATTCTATGAAAGAATGTATATTCTGAGCAGCAACTTAATTAATCAGGTGTTCCTTAGCCTTCCTTTGTGAGTTTTCCTGTGCCTCACCAGGCTGCTGTTTTCAGAAAATGTCCTGTCACATGACTCACACTTGTATGGTCGATTCCCAGTGTGTCTCCTAACATGCACAATAAGATGATCGCTCACTTTAAATGTTTTCTCACAAAATTCACATTTGAAGGGCTTTTCCCCAGTGTGGATTCTCACATGCCTGGTCAAGCCCCAACTGTCCAAAAATGTTTTACCACACTGTTCACACCTGTATGGATTCTATTATGAGCAGCAATGTGGTTTTTGCTCAAGAAGCTTTTGCTGCAATACTGACATGTGTATGGTTTCTCCCCGGTGTGGCTGCGCACGTGTATGATAAGTGGTTCGCTAAACCTGAAGGTCTTCTCGCAGAATCCACATCTATATGGCCTTTCACTAGTGTGGCTCCTCATGTGTCGTGACAGAGAACTGCTGTCAAAAAATGACTTGTCGCATTCCTTACAGTGGTACGGTCTTTCCCCAGTATGAATCCTGGTGTGCATAGTAACATTTCTTTTACAAGAAAATGTCTTGTTGCAGTACTTGCACTTGTAAGGCCTCTCACCCGTGTGGGTCCTGACGTGAATAGTCAGTGTGCATTCTTCTGAAAATGCTTTGTCACAGTGTTCATACATGAAAGGTTTTTCTCCAGTGTGAGTTCTCAGATGGGATCTGAGGTGACAGTTATCTATAAATCCCTTGCCACAGTACTTACACTCGTAGGGTTTTTCACCAGAGTGTATTCTGAAATGTATATTCAACTTGAATTTTTCAGTAAAATACTTCTTGCAAAGTTTGCAGGCAAAAGGCCTTTCCCCAGTATGACTCCTCTGATGAGATGTAAGGCGAGAATTGAGTTTTTCTCCTGGATGACTTCTGAGATGAGAAGTAAGGTAAGAGCTGTGTTTAAATGACTTGTTGCAGTATTTGCACAAAAAATGTTTTTCCTTAACATCAGTTCCACTACTTTCATTGCCATTCAGTTGAGTTTCAGATAATTTCTCTTCAGATTCACAATGTAGAGAATCCTTTTCAGAATCTCTCATACAATTGTTTGTAGAAATACATTGCAGCTGACACGAACTTCCATCACAGTTTCCCACACCATGGATCTTCAGATGGTTGTTGAAATTGTCATTACCAAAAAAAAAAACTCATTGCAATGCAGACATTTACAAATGTACATCTTATTATCAGTCTTCAACTGATTCTCCAGATCTTCTCCTTCCAAAAATAGTTCCAATAGGTGATCATGTTTATAATCTTTCTCCATAGTTTTGATGGGTTTTTCAAGTCAGGTATCGTTTTAATAATGTGAAAAACACATTTTCGTTAAGATGACAAAGACTTTTCCTTTATGCTCAGAGTATGGAATATATATCAGATCCTTCTGCACATTTGGAGAAACTGAATAAATAGATATTTTTAATGTCACAACTTGTAATTTAACAGTCTATTTTACATGCAGTCTAGTCAGAGAAAACAGGCACGTCAAAGAGTTAAGTAGCCTGTTCTAGTACTCTCTGTATGGTACTACTGTAGTCATACCATAAGTAACCAATTCCAAAAAAGCTGAAGGATTGAGACCTGACATCAGGCAATGGAATTAAATAGGGAAATCTCCAGTGGTGTGAACAACAGCGATGATCCATTTTCAGGGAAAAAAGGTAACAATTCGTGCATGTGATGGCTAATCAAAGCACAGGAGGAGGTGTGGAGTGTGGAAACTAAACTGCTCCCTCCCCTCTTTCCTCCGACAATCGGTTGTAGATTAAGTTCCCCCCGCCCTCCCCCTGACAGCCTGGTGTTCAGAGACGTGAAATCATCGCCGTCCATAGTCTCCTCCTCATCACAGCGCCGACCCCTGTCTTCCTCACAGCGGCTGACGGCTCCTTGTGTTCTCTGGAGTCGGGAGGACATTTGTTGTGGGGGGGGTAGGACCGATGTGAATAGTAACCTCAGTACACCAGAGGGTCGGCCACCACAGACACAGTCACCAGAACCAACCCAGGCGCAGCTGGATCGCGGGGGGAGGAGGAGGAGGAGGAGGAGGAGAGGTTTCCATCTCCATCTCCATCTTCATCGACGACGACGACGACGACGCGCTAGGCCGGGGTCTGATAACCGCAGAAGCTTAGATACGAATTTTTAGAGGTGGCGCATAATGGCGATAACTTCATAAATATTACATTACCTCTTTTTAATAAATTCAGCCAAAATTTGCCGCGGATATTTATTTATTCTCAACGAAGACGGCTAACTTTTTGTCCATCCTAACCTACCGATTTTCTCTCGAGCCCTAAGGCTTGGCTTCTAACGACGGACTATAGACCAGCTGACAAAGGCTTCATCTGAACATTCCTTCATTCATTCTTCTTCGTCTTCTTTATTATTATTATTATTATTATTATTATTATTATTATTATTATTATTATTATTTTATTTTTTTTTATTAAACTTGTTCTTACGATACAACCAGGTTTTAAAATTAATTAAATACCACTTATTGCATAAAGTCATGATGTTGACGAGTTTCTTATTTATTAGTTTTCCAGCAAATGAGAAAAAAAATAGCTCACTCTCCTCTCTCTCTCTCCTCGCTCATCTCTCATGAAATCTCTCTCTCTCTCTCTCCTTCATCTGGCTCTCCGTCTCTCTCTTCTCGTTCTTCTCTCATCCATCACTCCGTTTGGTGCAGCTCTCTGTGTTAATGAGATCTCTCTAGCTCTCCGTCTCTCCATCTCTCTCTCTTCTCTCTCTCTCTCTCTCTCATTCATTCACACATATTTTAACTGTAAGCCTCCGGAAGGGTGCACAAAGGGTTAATGTAAAGTGTCGTTGTTACTTTGGACGGCAAAAGTCGTTGGAGCCAATCGTTCTGCAAGATGTCTTTCGGCAGATTCTGTAGTTGTAGACGTACGTATTCTTTATAGGGGAAGTACTTTGCGGGGCCGGACAATATTTCTTAGGGTAAACCCCACCAACGATGAGAAATTCATAGGACCAATGGTGGGAGTGGCATTATGTCTTCTGTCGCAGAACCTGCATATAGATTCCTTGCAACATTTATTGGGGCCCATGAGTCATTATAGCAGTCATGCGCTAGTTAGTACACATAGTTACTACACGCTCTAGTAACCGGACTGTGAGATAGACGGGATACATCATTGGCGCAGTCAGGGTGTTACACAGCTGCGAGCGCGTCATATATCTGTCACTGCTATTTATGATTCAGTGACAATGGCGAACGCAACAATATTTTAAAAAGCAAACAAACTATCAAATTCAATGATAGAATATTCTGAAGCCAATACTTCGAAGAATACAATACCACTGAGTTTCTTCTTGCTCTTTTGGACTAAGAGAAAGCAGTGACATCAGAATCCATGAAAACGTCACCTTGCAGAGATGTGACGCACCGCGCCGCCAGTAGTTGTTAAGAAAATACCAAGTTTAAATTTACTAAAATTCTTTTAAAATCAACGATAGAGTTAAGTTATTGCGATAATTATACATAGCAGATTTAGCGGGTTTTTTTAAAGATTCTCTTTCAGTTTTTTCTAGACATTGTAGTGTTCTTTAATAAAACCATCAGGAAAACTATAGAAAGGTTTTGCAATGCAAGATTTAGTTTTCATTACTTATTTTGATTATCGTTAGAGGGAGAAACCTGTAACAGGTGTCACACGTTCGGATTAACTCCGTGCTAAATCTGTGAAACCGAGTATGTGTCTGAAGATCGAGAGCCACGCGGTACCGTTTAAAATCATTCAGATTCAGTTGTATGGGAAGGTAAACTTTGATCTTTTAACCGAATGGTTGCAGATGCTAGGTTTGATAGGATCGGCGTTATCCGGCCCGGCCGTAATTCCTCCCAACCGCTTAAAGAGCAGAACCACGAACAACAGGTCGTTTGCATAATCATTTTATTCAGTCAAAGCTAAAGGCGTCAGAAAATACCGTCCGGGGAGACAAATCTGGTTTTACACGGCGATGACCTGCAGCGCCCTTACATCCTCGGTGAGCCCAGAAGAAATCAAACACTACATCGTGGCGTGTTTTATGAAATTGTCGAACTTCTTCGCAGAAAAGCGCCATTTTCTCATGTCTGAGCTATAGACGCGTTTCGTCTTAAACAGACCAATGAATCCACGGTTGACGGGTTCTGAAAGTTTATGCTGAAGCTTTTTTTTGTTAAAATATTTTATATATGGAACGAAGATTAAGACTGCGAGATTCTTGGTCGGTACGTCGGTCGATCGGGTTGATGGTTATTAAATGCCTATTCTTCCTGCAAAATAAAGTGGGGAAACACCTTAGACGTTCAATATGGAGAAAACAGCGGCAATGGAACTCATTCTTGGGTGCTACTTAGCTTTCACCACGAAAGCCGATCAGACTTTACGAGTAAACGTTTCCGAGTTATTGCCCTTGTTTTATTATCTAAAGGGGCACTAGAGAAGTTGGTTAATAAAGAAGTGAAACATGACCGGTTTTGAAATATCTCCAGCCCAGTCCCGGCGGCATGGGCGGGCATTGTGGGTCCCAGTCCAGTCCTTGTGGCGGGCTACCACAGGGGTTGTGGTCCAAGTCTTTTAGTTGTTGGCCCCATTGGCATCAGTCAATGGGAGCGCGGCTCGATTGCGTCAGACCTGCTGTGGTAACAGTTCGAGTTCTAGCCCCTGTCTTTCTATTATGATTTTTCTTATGCTGAGTTAAAAAATCATTGTGCCCCCCACCCACCCCGGGAAAATTTAATGCCCGTCCATGAGTTAGTTTCTCCCGCCGGGTCTGCTCCAGCCTCCTTGTTTCTATTCTTCTTATCCTAATACTTAACTGTGGCTAAGAAATCGCCAGCAGTTTCTGAGCACGTGACAGTTGAATGCGGTGTCTAATAGACTGCCGCAAACCTTGGAGAATACGACAAAAAAAACAAACACCGGGTATAATAACTAAAATAATAGACTACGGCAGCAGATCGGGCGACCGATGGAGAATAACTTCATATGCTTACGATGAACACCGTGTATGGCCTTGACCTTATGGTGAGTAGAAACAGATACGCCTGTGTGTGTACCAAAACCTGAAATGGTAAAAGAATCGGCACTAAAATGGTTTATAAATGTGGAAAGTGACGGTAATTTTTTTTAAAAAATAACAACCGAGTTTATAATAATTATTATAAATATACCAAAGTTAGAATTAAATTAATAAAAGTGAAATCCAATAAAATGAGTTTAACCACTTTAGCCTTTGACATTTCTATTTGAGCATTCTTTTAAAGATCCGCTGTGAGGGTATTAATGTCGACTACAGATAAACGAAGTTCGAAGAATCAGCAAAAGAAAATTTAAAAAAAAAAGATGATTAACAGACGATATACTTACTACCTGGCCAGTAGGTTATTCCATTGTTACAAGTAGTTTTACAGTTAGAGGGACCGAGAAATTTCCTACCGGTAATTTTTAAACTGTAGAACAAAGTGCTATTCTGTGAGGTCTCGTGTTGTTGGTTGTCGTTGAACATCTTCACTGTCACTGCACTTTAAAAGACATGGAGACAATGTGCACGGCTCATTCCTTCCGAGATAACCCTGTCACGTTAATAATCTGATTAGTATTCACGTTACCAGACACCATGACCCAGTGGGGATTCTAGAGTACTCGGCTACAACGCGGTCACTGGTTGTGCCCGCTTTTCTCACGAAATACTTTAGCAGGAAAAGTCACAATCGTTCTTACAGACAAAATAAAATGCTTCCCTGGAGGGGGAAGGTCGTCTTTAAAAACTGAAATAATACGGCCATTATTAGTCAAACATTCGCTAGAGAAATATATAATATCGTAGACGGCGTCGATGAAAAGGAAAGGAGAATTTCTTGGAAAGTGTATCGCATTTGTGTTGAATGCTTCCCATCGGTCACGTGCCGACACACGCGATTAAATGGACTAATAAGCTGATTATATACAGCAGGGGTATCTCGTTGGTGATCGTCTATTTAACTGCTTCCAAAACCGTGTCAGACAGGGGTTAATGTATAAGATTTCAACAGCAACAAAATCTAGATGGTGCGGAACGTGAAGAACCTGACGAAAGTTGAAAGCAAGTTATGAGAGATTAAGAGAAGAAGAAGACTTATTACCTAGATAAAAATCCATATGGTCTGGAATCATACATTGAATTAATGAAGTTTTAAAATGGATTATTATTTTTCGTATTCTTTTTAACGTATTTGTTTTCGTTAAAAAGAAAAAAAGAGACAAGCAACAAAAAAAAAAAACTCGGGAAGTTATACACGAGAGAAACGTTCAGAACGTGAGCATCACCACTTGAGTTCGAATTCTGGAGCCCAACAGCAATATATCCACGACACGACAGCCAGCCACATCCGCGTGGACACCGTATTCGATCAAGCAGCAAGAAAGGCATCGTCTTACAGCTGACGAGATACAATCCGATCACAGACTGGTGCTGATCTGAACTACGGTGTAATTGATGGGCTGTCTCAAATGTTAAGGATTAGCAACCGACTTCCATAGAAAGAGAGATTCTCTCTGTCTTTTAGTAGGCGTGAATGTTCGAAAAATATATTTCCGACCGGTAATTACTCAAGCACTACTACTACTACTACTACTACTACTACTAATAATAATATAATATAATAATAATATAATAATAATAATAATAATACAGGCGGTTGCGATTACAAACGTTGTTCTTCGAGCTGAGAGTTCACGCACGACGAGATTCGGAGTTACCGTCATCAAGGGAGACAATCCGTAATTACCTACTCAGTAAAGAGGTGATGTTCACTTATGCTTTACTTGTAATTCCATTTACAGCACAAAATAAATTAGCTTTCATTACCGTGTAAACCGCCATGCATCCCGTACCTACGGTACATTCCTCCATATCCAAAAGGTGAACCGTAAGCTGAAAGTATAAAACATTCAGGTAAAACCTCAAAATAGATTCAGCAATGGTAATAAGAAATATTACCTTTTTGTTTCTTGGAAGATCATTTACGTATATAAACTTTGCTACTCGACGGCCTGCATCTCCGAAGGCTCTCGAACCGTGATGGAAACATCTACTAACTATAATTAGTTTGTTTGTTTTTTTTAAATTAATGTTGCTTGCAGATTTAAAGAAAAAAACTAAATATACTGACAGTGAGAACTACAGCAGTTATTCAGTCGAAGAGTTCGTGTAGAATCGTAATAATGAGTCTTCACCGTTATCTGTAATTACGCGGACATGTTGTCTATCGTACAGCCACAGCCTCCTTTGCTAATGCGAACTATGCTCGGTAACAGAGTCCATGGTTAACAGAGATCAGCTACTGCCTGGGAACGTATCGTACTAGATGAATTAGTGGGAAAACTGCCCATTTCTTTTACTTTCAATCTACGTGTGAGCTAGTAGTGTATGATGTTTGAGAAATCTTCTCGATGGCCAACCGTAAAGCCAACGTAGGTAAGGTTTTTTAAAAAGTCAAGTGGGCAGTTAAGGTAGGCTGGATATTTCTACTTCTAATTCAACTAATGAGAATAGAAATAATGAGTTATATAGAATATTTGATATTCTGTAGATAATTATTTATATGTAGATAATCTAGATCAACGAGGATAAATGCATGTCACGTCATCCATGATCTACAATGTCGTTATGTTGGTTGCCTGTTTTCTCAGAACCTTTCTTCTTTGTCTTTTCACCTCTTGGAGTCCATGCTTTTGTTCGCATAATTAGAAATGGGTTATCTTTATCTCTAATAGTTAACCAGCTTCTCTGAGAGTGAAAGGAGATACGGGATATTCTTTCTCGAAACCCATGAAATCATCAATCAGTTTTCCTCTATGAAGACGAGCGATCATATCAAGCACATTGGAGTTTAAGCTGCTCATGTCGGGCCACACGATCACAGGCCTGACGTACACAGAACCACCGTTATGGAAATTCCTACCTGCTAGTTTTTGTGTATGATCTTACTATTTCGTGAAAGCAAAGAAGCCTTCAAAACACAACAACAACAGGACCCGTTCAGCTGGGTTTGGGAGGGGGGATAAAAAAATCCATATAAAGGACGATTCAGGAGCGTGCGACTTCCATCTAATTAGAGAGACATTCCCGCTGAAACACTAATAAGATGATAGAAACACGGTCCGAACTAATCCCTTCGAGTACATAGCACCTCCACAATATCTGTCTGCCCCCTTTGATATCGACACTGGAAGATGTCTGCTAAAAATGCCATATTTCCGAAAGTGTAAGAGATTTGGCTTTCTTCACACTTTTTATAGAAATGTCATAGTTTCCGTCAGTACCTCGTGATTGATGGGACTGAAGCGTGTTTCTGTTTGCTTGCCATCTGCTACACGTGGCCACAGCTGGTCGGGAAATGAGTAGAAGAATTTTAAAAAAACAAATTTTAAAGCAATAATTTTTTTCGCGCGGAATTCTGAATGCCTTGACGTATGGACATATTTTCTAAATAATGTATATGAAAAAGCATTAGCCTCGTCATACCATCGCATTCGTAATACCATTGGCTTATTTGTGTTTCTATAATTTCTTAAATTTAAAAAAAAAAACAGTTTTAGAAAAGACGTAAATTAGCTTAAAATAAAATTATTGCATGTTTTTATATTATAAAGAATAAAAAATTAATTCTAATTACCAGGTAAACGGCCATGCATGCCGTATCTTCGATACATTCCTCCGTATCCTAACGATGAACCGTAAGCTGAAAGTATATAGTATTCCACCAAAGTCAGATAAAACCTCAATATAGAACCAACAATAATACAGCATTTGATATTTTGTATATAATTATGCATAGCTACTTCAGTCAGGTTCAGTGTCAGGCATGACTTACTTTTTATTTCCATATATTTTGTAGTTTAGTAACTTTTCAGCCAAAAAGAAAAAGTAAGTTTTATTACCCGGAAAACCGCCAGCTAGGCCGATGCCATGGTGAATTCTTCCGTATCCGTATCCATGCATTAAACCGTGAGCTGAAAGTATTTATTTAAAAATGATGTCTCAGGTACAACCTTAAAGGTGAAAGTAGAGCATAAACGGTTTTCAGCTTTTAAGCAGCTTTCCTTCCATATTTGCAAACATTTTCCTTTTATATAAATATTTAAAAAAACTTTAGCGAAGAGGTAGAATGGTAAAATAAAATAAAATTATTGCATGTTTTTATATTATAAAGAATAAAAAGTTAATTCTAATTACCAGGTAAACGGCCATACATGCCGTATCTGCGGTACATTCCTCCGTATCCTAACGATGAACCGTAAGCTGAAAGTATATAGTATTCCACCAAAGTCAGATAAAACCTCAATATAGAACCAAGAATAATAATAACAATAGTACAGCATTTGATATTTTGTATATAATTATGCATAGCTACTTCTGTCAGGATCAGTGTCAGGCATGACTTACTTTTTATTCTCATATATTTTGTAGTTTAGTAACTTTTCAGCCAAAAAGAAAAAGTAAGTTTTATTACCCGGAAAACCGCCAGCCAGGCCGATGCCATGGTGAATTCTTCCGTATCCGTATCCATGCATTAAACCGTGAGCTGAAAGTATTTATTTAAAAATGACGTCTCAGGTACAACCTTAAAGGTGAAAGTAGAGCATAAACGGTTTTCAGCTTTTAAGAAGCTTTCCTTCCATATTTGCAAACATTTGCCTTTTATATAAGTTTAAAAAACTTTAGCAAAGAGGTAGAATGGTAAAAGAAAATAAAATTATTGCATGTTTTTATATTAGAAAGAATAAAAAGTTAATTCTAATTACCAGGTAAACGGCCATACATGCCGTATCTGCGGTACATTCCTCCGTATCCTAACGATGAACCGTAAGCTGAAAGTATATAGTATTCCACCAAAGTCAGATAAAACCTCAATATAGAACCAAGAATAATAATAACAATAGTACAGCATTTGATATTTGTATAATTATGCATAGCTACTTCTGTCAGGATCAGTGTCAGGCATGACTTACTTTTTATTCTCATATATTTGTAGTTTAGTAACTTTTCAGCCAAAAAGAAAAAGTAAGTTTTATTACCCGGAAAACCGCCAGCTAGGCCGATGCCATGGTGAATTCTTCCGTATCCGTATCCATGCATTAAACCGTGAGCTGAAAGTATTTATTTAAAAATGACGTCTCAGGTACAACCTTAAAGGTGAAAGTAGAGCATAAACGGTTTTCAGCTTTTAAGAAGCTTTCCTTCCATATTTGCAAACATTTGCCTTTTATATAAGTATTTAAAAAACTTTAGCAAAGAGGTAGAATGGTAAAAGAAAATAAAATTATTGCATGTTTTTATATTAGAAAGAATAAAAAGTTAATTCTAATTACCAGGTAAACGGCCATACATGCCGTATCTGCGGTACATTCCTCCGTATCCTAACGATGAACCGTAAGCTGAAAGTATATAGTATTCCACCAAAGTCAGATAAAACCTCAATATAGAACCAAGACAATAATAACAATAGTACAGCATTTGATATTTTGTATATAATTATGCATAGCTACTTCTGTCAGGATCAGTGTCAGGCATGACTTACTTTTTGTTCTCATATATTTTGTAGTTTAGTAACTTTTCAGCCAAAAAGAAAAAGTAAGTTTTATTACCCGGAAAACCGCCAGCCAGGCCGATGCCATGGTGAATTCTTCCGTATCCGTATCCATGCATTAAACCGTGAGCTGAAAGTATTTATTTAAAAATGACGTCTCGGGTACAACCTTAAAGGTGAAAGTAGAGCATAAACGGTTTTCAGCTTTTATGAAGCTTTCCTTCCATATTTGCAAGCATTTGCCTTTTATATAAGTATTTAAAAAACTTTAGCAAAGAGGTAGAATGGTAAAAGAAAATAAAATTATTGCATGTTTTTATATTAGAAAGAATAAAAAGTTAATTCTAATTACCAGGTAAACGGCCATGCATGCCGTATCTTCGATACATTCCTCCGTATCCTAACGATGAACCGTAAGCTGAAAGTATATAGTATTCCACCAAAGTCAGATAAAACCTCAATATAGAACCAACAATAATACAGCATTTGATATTTTGTATATAATTATGCATAGCTACTTCTGTCAGGATCAGTGTCAGGCATGACTTGCTTTTTATTCTCATATATTTTGTAGTTTAGTAACTTTTCAGCCAAAAAGAAAAAGTAAGTTTTATTACCCGGAAAACCGCCAGCTAGGCCGATGCCATGGTGAATTCTTCCGTATCCGTATCCATGCATTAAACCGTGAGCTGAAAGTATTTATTTAAAAATGACGTCTCGGGTACAACCTTAAAGGTGAAAGAAAGTAGAGCATAAACGGTTTTCAGCTTTTATGAAGCTTTCCTTCCATATTTGCAAGCATTTGCCTTTTATATAAGTATTTAAAAAACTTTAGCAAAGAGGTAGAATGGTAAAAGAAAATAAATTATTGCATGTTTTTATATTAGAAAGAATAAAAAGTTAATTCTAATTACCAGGTAAACGGCCATGCATGCCGTATCTTCGATACATTCCTCCGTATCCTAACGATGAACCGTAAGCTGAAAGTATATAGTATTCCACCAAAGTCAGATAAAACCTCAATATAGAACCAAGAATAATAATAACAATAGTACAGCATTTGATATTTTGTATATAATTATGCATAGCTACTTCTGTCAGGATCAGTGTCAGGCATGACTTACTTTTTATTCTCATATATTTTGTAGTTTAGTAACTTTTCAGCCAAAAAGAAAAAGTAAGTTTTATTACCCGGAAAACCGCCAGCCAGGCCGATGCCATGGTGAATTCTTCCGTATCCGTATCCATGCATTAAACCGTGAGCTGAAAGTATTTATTTAAAAATGACGTCTCGGGTACAACCTTAAAGGTGAAAGTAGAGCATAAACGGTTTTCAGCTTTTATGAAGCTTTCCTCGTACTGTGATTCCGCCTACTGACGTCATACTCTGGTCCATTTAGGAACAGTACATTATGTGAATGTTGATGGCGTTTTTAAAATTCAGATAAAACGCATTGTTTCAACAATTTGCAAGTTTTTGAAAACTTTTTTAAAAAATTAAAACCAGGTAACCGGTAACAATACTGACTGGTGTTAATTGGAACATAGAAACTGTGAGAAGAATCTCTTTTTTAATTCAGGAGTTTGACAGAACCCCCCCCCTCTCGGCTTCACCTTGGGTTGAATTAAGGAACCTGACGAGAAGCATTCACTAAGGTACAGCTACTGTGGACCAGGTACCGATTGAAATCAAGATTCCATCCAGACAATTCACCAAAACAGGTAAAACAAAAAAAAAAAACGCATTAGAAAAGTCGGTGTTGTTCGACGGTGCTATAGACAAGGTTTAAGATATAAAAGATGGTTTTATCAGAGCTATGGAAAAGAACCCCTGATAGAGAATGGATTCGTGACTTCAATGATATTCCAAATCGTGGTTTAAACGGAAAAGAATCGGTGGTATATGTAAAACTACATTGAAGGGTAAAAAGAGCTGTTGAGATTTTACTAGAATCGTTACTGTTCCGGTTATTTAAAATTGTAGCGATTGTGGGATGGTGTCTTTGCCATTGAATGGAGAAGCTTTAGATGGAGAAGGTTATCACTTCATGAGTCGATGTTACAGAAAACAAACTGAATAAATAAAGGGCGCGGTCAGGGCTGGGTTTTTTGTCTGTAGCAATAAAGATCCAGCAGCGGTGTTGCGTCCTAATCGGTTGCTCGTTTTCTCCCATATCTGCAAATGAAGATTTCTATTAGGGACTTCCTGCAGCTTAACCCTTTCCAGTCGTCTCGCGCATGTCTGTCACTAGAGCGGACAGGGGCGCGCGAGAGATCGGAGGGCGCAACGCTGCCAGAAGCGACTTGTACCGCCCGAGTCCCGTCGTCGGGGTCTTCAGGGGGAGGGGAGACAGCGACACCAGATGTCCCGTGATCCCGGTTTTACCCTAGTGCCTTACTTCTATCTGTGCGACTTCTGGACGGTCTAACGAACGAACCTGAATCTGGCGCAGTCGGGGGAGAAAACCAGCGCCAGTGGGACAACAAGTGACGGCGGACCTTTAAGAGGAAGTTCCGGTGTCGAGACGGAAGGGGGCCGCGCCATACCCACCTTAAGATATCAGGTAGAATTATCAAAGACTGAGAGGGACGCTGCGGGGCTTCCTGCCTTTGTGATTGTTGTTGTTTTTAATCTTCTAATCTTAAGCAGCATTTACTTATAATGAGCGAAGTTCGCCATGAGATTCAGAGGTGGAATGTGATGCAACCCATGGCTTCCAATACGTGGAGACATTAGGGATAATCTGCCGAGTCCTAAAAGTGGCAAGGTATATTGACAGAAGCAGCCGGTCTACACTCCTTGTTTTAAATGGTACAAAACTAATGGTAGATTCCGCGAGCGAGCAGAGTTCCTCTCGCTGACTTCGGAGAGAACTGACAGCTCGTCAGCTAGCAGTTACCTCCACCTGTTGTTACCTTTCCCGTGAAAAGCTGTTACGAATCGTTTCTTGGTCTTCGAGCTGAGAGTTCACGCACGACGAGATTCGGAGTTACCGTCATCAAGGGAGACAATCCGTAATTACCTACTCAGTAAAGAGGTGATGTTCACTTATGCTTTACTTGTAATTCCATTTACAGCACAAAATAAATTAGCTTTCATTACCGTGTAAACCGCCATGCATCCCGTACCTACGGTACATTCCTCCATATCCAAAAGGTGAACCGTAAGCTGAAAGTATAAAACATTCCACTTAAATCAGGTAAAACCTCAAAATAGATTCAGCAATGGTAATAAGAAATATTACCTTCGTGTTTCCCAGAAGATTATTTATATATATATAACTTTGCTACATGAGCAGCGGCCTGCATCACCGAAGGCTCTCGAACCGTGATGGAAATGTTTACTACAAACTGCAGTTAATTTGCAATTTTAATTTTATTACCTGCTTAAAGAAAACTGACGAGAGCGAGAACTATAGCAAGTATTGAGTCGAAGAGCTGATGTAGAGCCGCAGTAAGGAATTCTCGCCGAGAATACAGACGCACCATGCTTGACGACAAGTCTGCTGTAGTTGCAGCTTTCCTGCCGTGCCGTGGGGTCACGGCTGTGTCAGAATAATTACAGAGGGAACACGCAAAGAGTAACGTCTTCAGATTCTGACGAAACTCCGCATTTCACCAAGCTGGAAATTTTAGAAACTGAGAAGTTTTCGTAATTAATGAGACGGTATCAACCAAGGTGGCGGGTATTTTTTGATCGCCAACGAACAACAGGCGCGGGGACCCTGTCCTGCCATACGGACCCGCTCGTGTGAAGACTGCCAGTGCGTCCGGCGCAGGTCTACAGACAGCCTGGTACTGCATGGTTTTTGGAAATTCTTCGAAACGCTCAACCGCTATTACCGGGAAAGCCGCCAGTGAGGCCGTAACGGTGGGGGATTCCTCCATATCCAGGCAGGACGCCGTGAACTGAAAGTACAAAAACATTACCTAAACCAGATGAAACTTTAGGGCGGAGACGGGATACAATCGGATTGAAGGAGTAAATCGTTTTCTTTTTTCTTTTTTTAAGCCATTGCGTCGTGATGTATAAATTATGGTGCAAATCCAAAAGCTTTACCTCTGGCAATTCCACTGGTCACCTTGTGGATGTGCTTGGAGCTGACGGACGATCCGCCGATAACTGAAAGTAATAATATTAGTCTAAGCAAAACTCCATCGAATCGCTGGGACAGGGAGGACGCCATTTTAAGTCACGTTACCCACGTTTCGGTTTCGATGGTAAAATTAGTCATAACAAGTTAGCAAATCCAGGTGAGAAATAATTAGGCGGATCTTCTCGTACCGTTACTTTAGAGACCTCCATCTCGTGGTTTTTTGTTGCTTTTTGGGGGATTTATCAAAGTGAAAGTAGAAAAAAAGTAATGAGCGACCAGATACCTGCTGGCGCGGTGTGAGTGGCCGCAATTCTGCTTACCTGGCATTTAAAATGTTTCAAATCCTGCAAAATGCCCTTCAGGATTAGTCTTTTTTTTAAAAAAAAAACAAGTATAAAAACCTTGATTATTGCCAGTTATTTATTATTGTTAGTAATAAGGGTGTTTAAAGAACAACAGTTTTTACTAGACGACAGAGTTAAGCTGGTGGGTCCAGTTGTTAGTCTATGGACTGGTAAAACTGCAGGGCCCGATTTCGAACCCCGGTCTGGACCAGTTCGGCTTGACGTACCTTCCTTACATAGTTTCTTTAGGATCCTTTTCACCAGCCAACTGTATTGCTTCCGGGTACTCCGGTTTCCTCCCGCATCTAGAAATGCGTTATAGCGAGGACTGCAGATGTCGGAAGCGCAGGATCTGTCATGGCGCAAAAAAAAAAAAACCAAAAAAACGCCCTCTGGCGGATAACCGCAGCACCACTTGTTGTCTCCCCTGTAGGGATGCCACCTCTGTTGTTGAGACCCATGTACGCCATTGCAACAGTAAGCACTCTGAGTGTAACTCCTCTCACTGCATCTCACCTCCTAGGAGCCTTCGTCGAGGGGTTCGGGCGACATTCACGAATGACAGAGACAAACAGGATTTAAAATCTTATAGCGGGACCACCGAGCGGGACCCGACCGGTCTCGACTTCCGGGTGATTGCCAAAATCGACTGAACAGATGAAAGCGGACCGCACCTGAATTTATTCCATTCGGAAAAAAAACAAAGATACAAAGAGAAACTTACGCTGAGAATGAGCACCAACTGCGAAAAGGATCGAAAGAAATGCTGGAAAAAAGAGAAAGAGAGAGAAGACAAAAAAAGAGAGGCAAAGTTTAAATAACAATAATTATTAATTTTTAAAAAAAATAATAATTTGCAAGTCGATATTTCGGTGACCACTGTCTTGTGTTTGTAGCTCTTTTGAAGTGAGATTTGAAAAAGAGTAACTAACACCAAACCCCACCCCCACCCAGTTTTTGCACGTCTATGATGAGGACAAAGCTTTCTGTGCTTTTCTTGACAAGAGAACAATGCATCTTCGAAGAGCATGTGCCCTTTAATTTACTGGGAATTCCCGCTAAGTTAGCGGTGCAGGAGAGTTAGCTGCACAGCAGATCGCTAACTAATATCAAATGCGTGATTACAAAATAAAAACGAGATTGTTTAGGGCTGCTTCCTGGTATTGTTGATGTTATGTCGCTTTACGCAGCGAAGCGTTGGAGCGTCCTAGTGAGGGGTGGCATCGGCTAAAGTCGCACGTACCGACGATGGCGCAGAAACTGGTGAAAGCCTTCATCTTGAGGATCGAAGGATGTCGACCGACGACGAGAAATGTGCAAGCCGCCAAGTAGCTGGCAAGTGACTTACCAAGTTCGCCTAGCGGCTTATATAGTTCTCTCTCAGCTCAGTGGTTACAATACCCTCCGCCAGGGCGGGCGGGAAGATTCAGCATTTCGCTTACATGGCGAATTCTGTTTTGCGGCGTCAGCGTTCTTTTTGGAATTTAACTTTAATAGCCGCTGGATGGCGCTTCTCACTTGCGATAAAATAAATATTTACTGCCGAATTAAATCGGTGGCTGTGGTGGAGGATTTGAATCTCTTTGTTGTGGCTTCAGCAGGGGTGAAGATCTCGTGGGAACTGCAGACGGAGCTTGCAACAAAAGAAACTTCTGCAACGAGCATATATTATTTTATTCGAGAATTTAAAAAAAATATATTAAATATGCATATTCTGTTAGTAGCAAACTTTCGTGTGTTTTCGGGAGAGGAAGAGAAAGTAGAGTACGATGCTTTAAAAGAATTCCGTGGAACATTGCGTAAAGCATAATTAACAGTATTCCACTCAAGCCATATCAGAGTTTAGACAAAAGAGTCGAAACTGTACCAACTGCAAGGATACTAATTATTAGTAACTGTAAATAGTTTAAGTCTTTGTCCTTTCTTTTTTGTTATTATACGTTAACCTTAACGTTACTAGTAGTACCCACTGATTCCGAAGTAAATATTAAACACCATCACCAAGTATTTTCCAGCGCCATATATCATGCCCAATGGAATCTTGTATTATAATAAGCTTTGATTTATGTTGTTCCGTCTTTTGTTTGTCTTTAAGAAATTACCATTATCTTGATAAACTAACCAGTTTTCGCAAGAATTTTTGCATTTATAGAATAACAGCATCATTCGACAGCCCCTGTAGCGGACTTTCGTTTTAAAAATAGTGGGGTGGGAGGAGTTTGAGGGGCCCAGAATATGTGCTGATGGCGTTTTGAAATTCTTTAAAATGCTTTTACCATTTTTTTCTATTACTTGATAGCTGTCTGTTAAGTTCCCACTAAACGAAAGTAGAGCTTACAATTCTTTTCGAAAGCAGGGAGTCAAACTCCACGACCACGCGCCATTTACTCTCTAGCTGTTTATAGACAACTAATGATTGCATGGCTTAATGCTGTTTACGGGGTTAGATAAACTAATGATTTAATTTGCTATTCTGATTGTGGAGCCTTTCGTATTTGTTTTGGTAAAACTTTCACTATCTTCCTCTGTTGTTGTTGCTGTTTTTTTTAAAATAACAGTCAAAATTTTTTTACACAGAAATAAAAACTACAAACTACTGCTATCGTCGTCAACATTTGCCATCCCCGGTGCGGCGGAAGATCGACAGTCCCGCAGCACAAGCCAATATTCAAGGGAGGCTGGAGAGAAGAGGCGCTCGCGTGTCGGGCTGCTGTACCTCTGACACTGCCTTCCCCTACCCCAGGAGGGGATCCACCGAAGGTCTCCAGTAGACACTTCGTTTGTAGATGGGTGAGGCTCACGCAGCAGAAAGGTACCCAGCCACACCGAGCCGGTCTCCCGACTTTCAGTAGTCCAGTAGGCTAACCACCGTGCTACTGCGCCGCCAAAAATCTATTGTAGAATTATTAAATATTGTTTCTAAATTTTTTGGGGTTTTTTGTTTGTGTCTTTTTTACTAGATACTAAGTCTAGCAAAGAAAATGGAAATTTAAATTTATTGCTAACAACTGATTGACTGATTAGTATGTACAATTTCGGGAAATTAATCTCGGGACTCGTGACCCAGGGTCCTCTCCGCCGATCTTTAAAAAGTAGATAAAGTATTCTTTCTACGTTTCATTTTAAAAGCAGTAGATTATGATTAAAAATAGATAATCCTTATTGGGAACCAGCAAATCTTGACTTAATTATTACAGAAGTAGTGGGTTTATTACACGTGCAAACCGATAGAACAAAACTCTTGTTTAAAAAACATTTTTTTCTTGAAAAAACTGTTTTGGCTTTTTTAAGAGACGATCGACATCAGTGATGTTTTACTGCCGAGACGGTCAGTGCGCCTTCGCTAAAAGAGAATTTCTTTTTCTTTAGAAGTTCTGCTGCGCTCTGATTCCTTTCCAGGTTGACAATGCGGACACATCCTTTTCTCGTCACCTAGTTCTTCTAAAAAAGAGCATCTTTGTCACGAAGTGAAAGACAATAAACTAATTAGCCTGGCACCCAAACAGAACTTTCCTGAAGACGGTGTAGGGAGAGTTTTCGAAATGTCGACAAACGAAATAATTAAGTGGTGATAAAAGCCAAAAATCCTGCGTGGGATCAGGGAGTGAAGGGATCAAAAACATAAACAGTCCGAAGCGTTGTTCAGATTTTAAACATCAAATTAATTTTTTTTTTATATCTGCAAATCATTTGTTGTTCTTTAAAGGCTGAAAGATTATCCTTTCTGTTTGGTAAATCGTGATATATTCGTACTTATTTTTGAAAAATTATGCCGTTCGAATAAGAAAATTAAAAATGCAGCGATAACTGATACACAGCCATATGGCGGAGAACAAGCATCTTTACCTATAAATCGCGATACGTCACATCCGCCGAGGTCATGTGATGTATGTACTGACCGACCACCACGCACAGAGGAGACGCGCGAGCTTTTCCAAATAACGATTTAAATTTTAAAATGCTTATTAATGCATTTTTACAGTTTTTAAAGGGAAATTTTGCTGAATAAAAACGCGGAACAATATCGAATTTTTGTTTTTAATCCCCCCAGCGTATAAAGTTGTCCCCTTCGGTGGCTCGTGCTGTCGTCTTTCCCACGCTGCTTGACATCTTTACATCTGATGGCGTGGAATCGATATCTGACAGAGAACCTCGGGGTTCTAACCCCGAGAGTAATTTGGGTTGGGTTCTTCAGTCTGGCTCACGTGGGAGGGGGGGGCCCGAGGAACTGTCCAATAAACACAACCCGGGGCATCCCCCTTGAATATCTCGCTCTCTCTCTCCGTTCCAAAGCAGCGAACGCGTTCCTCCTCCTCTTAGAAAAACGATTCTTGAAAAGTTCCGATCTCTTCTACCGGATTGGAATAAACCCTACGCCACCCACCAGCTTCTGATTATCAGGCTTTCGTGCCGATCAGCCGCGGTTAGAGGCCGGGCCGATCTCTAACGGATCCAGGCGGGGATTTCTCCGCTCCCTTCCCCAAACACATGTCTGTTAGGCTGTAAGTCCTTTATTACCTAAGAAAAACAAACAACCAATCTCATACGTGTGCGAAACACAACTTTTGGGTTTTGTGGACTTCACTTAGACTGCCCGAAGACAATCAAAGGAATGCATTGTTTTACTTATGGTAATGTCATCTGAATTAATTAGTATTTTAATCTTAGTTAAAATGTTAAATAAACAAATTTCTATTACGTATACGTTAGTAGTGTCAAAGCAAATCTACTGATGATTTTGTTGTGGTCTGTATTCTTTCCCGTCGTGTTCAGTGGAGGTTTAAAACCCCATAAGATATCCATCTCTTCGTCCATTCTCTGATACTCCGGTACATATTCTGAGCAAGGTTCACATGTTAAGTAACTTAGGGACTAAATGGGACCTCGCGGGTACTTAGAAATATTCAAGGGACCATCAGAGATCCCACGGACACGTAAAGTAACTTAAGGCACGCGGGACCAAAGCGGACGCTCTGGTTTCCGGATCCGGTTCGGATTGTATCTGAGCCCTATATTTTTAAAATTTGAATAAATGTTATCTTGAACTTTAAAATGGAAAATGAACAGACGCGATATTACTGTGCACGTGGTCTACAGGTGTTTGGTCCATCCACACACTTTAATATTCTCATTTTTTATCTGTTTCCTTAGTGTTAACCCTTCATTGGCAGCCGAGGTCGGTCAGGCTGCGGGCGCGATGGGGTCGCCAAGCTACTCGATGTTCGCCTAAACAACGTCTATTGCTTTTTTCCATAGCTTGAGCCAGCCCGTTAGCTAATTAATAATTCAATTAGGGGGGCAAACAACTAGAGCGAGTGAACTGTCTTCCAACTATAAGGGAATTCCCGATCTCCTTCCTTATAAAAGTAAGCTGATCGAGCGAGCTGACCCCCGTTTCTAACTTGATCAGCCCACTCAGTCTGATCCCCTGCTAACGGGTATGCCGATCATTTACAGACATCCGATTTTTAATATCATTCACAGAGTTCAGCTTTAAATGACGACTACCCCCCCTACTTCCTGTCCCCCGTGGAACACTTTTTCTTCTCTGTTTTTACTTACAAATTTGGTAATTGATGGCGGCCGAACATAAACCCGCGTTCGGGCTTCTGATCTGGCGGTATAAATAAAGCTCTCTGGGTGTTATCCTGATCAGTATATCCTCGTCTTGAATACTTCCGCGCTCTGTCTATTGCATGCTTTTCTGGAATATAGTCCCCAGGCGCCTTTGTTTTCCCTGGTCGTCAAATCTATCTCCATACCTTTTCATGTGGTACCATAGTTTTCCTGGCTTAATGGGGGATAATTCAGTCAACCACTACTTCACAGTCTGAGAGATAACTCTTGTAAAGCTATTTCTGCCAGTAATAGTCGAGCCAATAATACCCCCACCTTTAAATTATTTTCGTGAAACTGGGAAGGGGAAAAGTCTTAAATTAAGGTTCAGAAGATGGTCGTTATACGTTTCCATAACTCACATGTTTGTTGATCAGCAGACATTGTTACACCATTTTAAATTTAACAGGATACATTCAAATACCAAGGTTTTATCAATGTGTTAGAGAATGCAGAAGTGGTTAACCCAGCTAAATCTGCAGGTAAAAATTGGCATTCAGGTACCATGTACTTTTATGGTAACCTTTTCAGATGAGGTCTCTGTGGTCTGTGACAGAAGTTTACACTATTTCAAACCTTTAGGAGTAGCCACTGGTTCGGGCTAACGGACAGCCATCGATGAGGATCCCTGGTTGGGGTTGGGGTTAGTTTGGAATACTTCCCTGACAGGGTTCTTGATCTCTTTCAATTGCTGATTGTGGGAGTTTCTTCCCACATCTAAAATTAAAGAATTGTGGTAGAAGGTTGCTGGACACCTCATGGTACAAGATAGGCAACACTTTCTAGCAGATAACCATGCCACCATATTTCACCAGAGTTGTCAGCAATGTAAAGGGATTATTTCCCTTGTAGAGACTGGTGTACAACACAAACCTTTATTCTCACTATCCAACTAATTGGCTGACACAATCTTGAAACTATTTCACATAGAACTTGATCATCTGAGACAGTACCATGTTGGTGACGTGACACCAACTCATCCCTTTAATTTCCCTTGAATTTACTATGACATGCCTATTTTCTTATGCTTCACAATAATTGTTTTTTATAAATTATCAGTCAGCATATCATACAGCAATGTTTTGCCAGCATGGAATAATTTACATACAACAAATTTTTTTTCAATGTCACATAATATCAGATTTCATCTAGTGACTTCCTAAAATGTTGCCCCATCTGCAACATTCCTTAATGAGACATTTTTAATTACACTGCCATTTTAACATTAATAAAACCATTTCCTTTTTTTTTTTAAAAAATGCATATAAGTTTATTTTGTACAATGTTAATAAATCCCCGTTGTGTTGTCTTGTTCTCCAATGTGTGGTGTGACACTTGGTTTTAGTGAATATTCAGACAAATGTTCTAAAATCACGACGCATTCTGGATGAAAGTCAGGCTGTACTAATAATGTCTTGAAATATACATATTTCATCTAAAATGCAAAGTTTTTTTTCTTTCCTAATATGTTGTTAATACAAGGATTACACCGGAAGTAACAAGGCCTAATTAAAGGAAAAGCACTATGTGGGCAAACCTGTGATTTTATTAGAACACCTCATGGAATGCTTGAATTAGTGCGTCTACATGCATTTTTGATGCCATGTGTCAGAGCAGGCCGCCTGACACATGGCTTGTCCCCAAAGTTGTCATTTCTAGTAATAAAGTATGAAGACCAGTCTTCCACATTTGCATCATTCTAATGGTAAAATTACCATGCACATTCCACAGTCAGGTATGAACACATGTAAAGTGTGCGGTCTTTTCTGTATGAATCTCTAGGGTCAATCTTTGTTTTGCCTCCATCTGCAACTGTACTGCTCCCAGGAAACGATTAACAACAGTGCCATTTCACCAAGGCAACACTATTAATAAAATCTCAGGTTTACTCAAATTGTGGTTTCCCTTTAATTAATTTTGGCTCATTACCCTCATAGGTGTGAAGGAATGCAGCAAACCAAAAACAAGTTATCTTTTTAATTTCTCTCTTCCAGCCTACATGAACCCCACCCAAATGTGAAATGTGTGGTCAGAATTTTTTTTTTTCACTGTCTGTATCCAGGATGAGTTCTCAGATGCCGAACTAAACACGCATTGCGTGGATATCCTTTCCCACACAACTCGCATCTATAGGGTCTCTCACCTGTGTGCATTCTCACATGTTCCGTAAGATGTCCAGGTTGCAAAAATGCCTTATTGCACTCGTCACATTTGTAAGGTTTCTCACCTGTGTGAGTCCTAACGTGTCGGTGGAGGCTGCTGTTATCAAGAAACGACTTACTACAATGCTTGCAAATGTAGGGCTTTTCACCTGTGTGAATCCTGACATGTTTTCTCAAACTACTGCTCTCTGTAAACGATTTATCACAGTGCTCACATTTGTAAGGCTTCTCACCAGTGTGAATTCTAACATGAGCCATCAAATGACTCGACTGAGAAAAGACTTTACCACAGTGTTCACATATGTACGTCATCTTATTGACATGGGTTCTCAGGTGTTTTACGAGGCTATGAACCTGGCTGAACAATTTGTTACAGTGCTCACATTTATGAAAAATTTCGATGCCATGCTTTCTAACATGTTTTCTGCAGGAGCTACTCTCTGAAAAGAATTTACCACAGTATTCGCATTTGTATGGTTTCTCACCAGTGTGGGTTCTTACATGTTTTGTCAGACTACTGCCATCAACAAAAGATTTCTCACAGAACACGCACTTGTAAGGCTTCTCACCTGTATGAGTTCTAATGTGCGCTGTAAGATGGGAAGCACGTGCAAATGATTTGTCACAATGCTCACATTTAAAAGCCTTGACGATGGAGCAGACTAGCTTCTTCCCCACGTGTGTCTTTAAGTGTTTTTTCATGCTGCTCCGTTCTGCAAAATACTTCTCACACTTCTCACATTTAAACGGTTTTTCACCAGTGTGCGTTCTAATATGTGACATTAAATGGCTGCTATTCGAAAATAATTTCCCGCAGTACTCGCAAATGTATGATTTTCTTTCTGCATAGGTCTTCAGGTGTTTTTTCAGGTGCGCCATATTATGGAACAGTACATCACAATGCTCGCACCGGTACGTTTTCTTCACAAAATGATGTCTGATATGCTTCTTGCAGCTACTGCTGTCTGAAAATGCTTTGCTGCAGTGGTTGCAGCTGTAGGGTTTTTCCCCCGTATGTGTCCTCATGTGCTTCGTGAGGCTGCTAGTTTCGCTGAAAGATTTTTCACAGTACTCACATTTGTAAGGTTTCTCACCAGTGTGAGTCCTAACGTGCACCGTGAGATGGCTGGACTGGGAAAAATGTTTCCCGCACTGTTCACATTTATACTGTTTTCCAAAATTAAGCATTGTTGTTTTTTTTTTCTTCCCCCTCTAGTATAATCTTTAGTAAGCCTTCTCATGCCACTACTATTCAGCGCAAACGACTTTCCACAATACTCACAGTGATGCGGCCTTTCGCTAGTCTAGGCTCTCAAAAGGGAAGACTAGCGTAAGAAAATGATTTCTGACTGTACACAAATGTAGATTTTTCTTCTCCCCCTTTTTTACAGGATTTTTAAAACATTTTTTGCCTTTGAAAACTCGAAAAATTGCAAGTTTTCCATTCTTCTTCCTTAGGTTCCATAATTTTTTGGCGGTAGATATCTTTCGGTATTCACAAGTGTTCAGAAAGAGTTTGGCTTCAGCGCCTCCAACAACAATCAAAGTTTGCAGTATTTTAACTTCGACTCTTTGTAACATGGAGGTTTTTTTGGGTGGGTGGGAAGAAATAGAAGAGTGATTTATACTCGTAAACCCATAAAATAATGCGCTATCATGCACAGAATTACAATAGCCACTGCTTCGTTTCCTGATGAGACATTTCCGCCTTTTTGTTTTCTCTGACAACAAATAAAAGTTTGATTATTTCAAAAATATTTGTAGGCTGATTAAACTGCCAATAGGTAATTAGCCAGGCTGTAAATCTGAAAGTATAAAAGTAAAAAAAGCCAAACAATTAGTCTGAGTAGAATATCAATTTATCAATCTGCTTACCCACTATACTTTGATTGATATTTAACTCTTTCAAAACCTGTTCCTTGGAATCCAGGGTAATTAAAACCACAGAAATTCATTTCCAATATCCTACATCAATCAAATTAAATTTTCAAAAGAAAAAAATTCATATGTGCAAATTATTCTTACATTAATAATGCTTTAGGTAATCAAGCAGATTTTTTTCTTCTTTTCTTTCCTCTAATTTCAAAATTGAATTTCTTACTGGTTTTTCAAAAATAGATTCCACTGAGCAGAGAAACAGAAAAACTAATAAACCTGAAAACAAATGATACACTCACTGAAACAAAAGTATCATTATAGCCATTAAGTGCACATAATAACCTTTTATAAATCAACAACAAACTTTAAATCAGGCACTAGTTTGTTTTTTTTTCATATAAAAAAGTATTTGTACTTTAGAACATAGAGTGACAAGACATACTGCACTTTCTACAGCACTACACCATAGCAGCCATTCTGTATTCTAGTATAATACAGCACCACATCATAGCATTCATTCTACAGCACTACACCATAGCATTTATACTGTCTGGCACACCTTAGTACCAATACCATAGCAAACTCAGTACACATTCAGCAATAATCGACATAAGCCAGTGATTTTACATAAGAGTATCCCTCCATATTTGAACATATACATTCAATGCAAATAGTTTTAGGAAAGTTTAAATTAAACTAAAACTGCATACTAAATAACGTCATTTAGCTGAAAAAAGAGAAGAACAGGGAATTTGAAAGGACTGTGTCACACAGCAATGCAGACTAAGTTACAGAGCACTATAGTAATAAAAATTGGTTTAGGAAAAAAATTTTAAAAAAGATTTAAATGATTTTCTATTTTTCTTACTAGGAAAGAAAATAATGGTATCAGCTGACAGCAAAGATCACCACAGGTCAGTTACTCCTTTTTACCTACTCTGAAATATTAGCATTAAGGGATCTGTTACACAATTTTGTTGGTCTCAACAAATGGAATTTCTTTAAAGATATAGTTTGACAAAAAAAACACAAGACATGCAAGTAAATTAAATTTGCAGCAAACTTGGCTTTAAAAGCAAAAAAAATGCACGAAGTGATCACCACAGCAACCCTTCCCACACCTGTGCAACAGAACAGACACCTATAACTGAGCAGTATAAAAAGAAAACAAAAGGTTTAATAGACAGACAATGAAAACAACATTAGCACTTCAGACATATTACAAACATTGTGGAGCATTAGATTAAGGTATCAATTCAGTAGCCAAACATTTTCTTTTTTAATCTACTTGTTTCTGTTTCTGGGCAGCAAATACAGCTAAGATGATTGTTTTTTTAAGTACACAAAAATCGCATAATATGCCAGTTGAGTTGAAGGCAAACAATGCTGACATCTGTGGAAGAAAAATCTAATGATCTACAACTTTTAAGTACTGACAGTGGTTCTGGTCTTCAAATAATTTTAATCTTTCTAGAGCCAATGTTTCCCATATTTCCAAGTCAGTGCTGCCAAATCTGATACAGCTAAAATGCCATATTGTCAGATGTAAGCTGCAGTGTCTGGGAAGAGCTATGAACAGGTCACCTACTCGTACAACATTATATAAAGATTTCTAGAATGGTTACGGTAAAGAGTACACCTTTAGAAAACTTTACAGAAACCAGTAAAAGAAAAAAAATACAAAGGAACAGACTCAAATAATCGAGTTCTAATAATTTAACAGATAATTCAAACGCATGGTTTCAAAATTCCTGGAAGAGATGAGAATAATGGACTTTGTCTGCAACTAGCTGTTTGGTTCAAACTCTGCATCTCCAAAAATAGTAGGTACACTTCTTAAGGTCCGCATTAGCCAAAACAGGTCTTAGATTAAGATGATGGGACACTTTTAAATGGCTTTTGTCCAGAATGACCATCCAACTTCACTCACATACCATCATTTTCTTTCTTTTTTTTGTTCAATTTTCCTGAAAGTAAACCATTAATGCCTTAACTTGGCTGTCTGACAAATCACGTCTGCTTCCAGACTTAAACATGTAATACATTTCGAAATCTGGTGATACCTCTAACGACAGAAACTGTCTTTCTAATTCACATCCAGACAGCTCGCCGTCCATCGATGCATAGAAATGGACAGGACACTCAGTACCCCACTCCCTGGAGAGTTACCTCCCCTTGCTCTCTTGGCGTACTCCCGGTTAAAACCCCAAAAGAAAATAATCTGGCTAATTAGACACGGAATCCCCGTGTTTACCCCTCCCCCCCGGACGAGACACGAGAACGAGAGATCGTCCATCGTATCGCCTTGAATCCAATCTCAAGTATCGACTGCCGCGGCGGCGTCTTTACTGGTGTAGGGCCAACGATGTTCATCTCCCCCCCTTACAAATACCAACTGCATTAGGCCGATAGCATCATCATCATCATCATCATCATCAATGGTCTTCAAGCTGATAGCAGCATTTCTGGGAGAGAAAAAATTTGATTTGGAAATCTGCGACCGGACAAAATACGATAAATCGCTTACCAAGCTGAGTACAAATCGTCTGTGGGGGAGACCAGCACATGGCGCCCTCTACTGGGAATGGAGAGACAAGCTGTAGTTGCATCAGAAACTAAAACCCTCTCTATCTTCGGCAATTCTGCAACCGCTCATTCCGTAAAACTTAGAAAAGACATCTTATTTTAAATTCCATTATACTACTTTTCTTCTAACCATATAACCCCAAAGTTTACTTTAGTAAATTAATAATTGTTCTTTGTTCCAGTACAATCAATGCTCGGTTTGTTCTCCTCCCCAACCCATTAGGGGAGAAGTCCATATTTACAATAGTCGGGCAAACTAATCATTGTCATTCATTGTTGGTGACATCCAGTATTTCTATCACCAATTCTGGTTGCGATGGAAAGGAAAATTATTCTAGATCCAGGCAGATTTTGTCTACCTGGCCCAGTGATTTCTATGAAACTTTTATTATTTTGTTTTTGACCTGTCTAATAATCTTTCACCACCAACTACTTGCTGGTCCCAGGCCGCCGCATCTCTCCTCCACATCTGTTACTCTGTCGATTTTACACTTCATGTTCAGTTTAAACTACAAAACCATACCCGTAATTATTAGTGCCAAGATTCTTTGTTTTCAGCCTATAACAGCAGTTTTAAAAAAGTTTTTCTTTATACTAATATTTTATTTAATTTAATTTTACTGGTTACATCAAAATTTGTTTTTAAAGGTTGTCTCCCTTCGATCAGATTTTTATCCTTTGCCAAATGAGAATTAAAATGTAGAAATTATAAATTTGTACTGGTTACAAATAAAAATTTTTATCAAGAAACATTTTCTCCTTCAGAACTGTGTCATTTCACATTCTCTATCTCTACTACTCGTTTTATTAGTTCATACTTTTCCAAAAAGTGATCACAAATCAATTTATGGAATCAAGCAAATGAGATCAATTCTTGTTTACTACCAATGGATTATGATAGGATTGACTTTGATAGAGGTAGCCATCAATTTTGCAGTTATTTGAACCATTGGTAATTAAATGTTTCTTACTTCCATGACAGAGAAAGAAAAAAAAAACCTAGTCAAGGCTATATTCTACCCAGAAAACCTTATGGTAAGGTAGAATCTAAGCTGGCTCAGAGCTCATGGGTAGTTTATTCATTGAATGCAACAAATGAGGTGTAAAAAGTAGATCTTGATCATGGGATCATCAGTACAAATAACCCTTTTACTGCATTGATGCCAAACATTAATATGGTGTATTTTCCAAAAACAAATATTTATGTATATAAGCAGTACTCAGCAAAATTTGCCTATATTTTCTGAACATCAGCTACATGATGAAAGGGTGGAGTGGGGAGACATCATAGCTAAGTCAAACGTACCACTGAGTATCGACCTTTAGTTTCTCTCTCTTGGTGTTTGAATTTTAAAATGGGTCAGAAAAACATCCATCTTGTTTGTTTCTGTTAAAATATTCAAAATCTCAGCATAGCTGAGGTTAGTTTAGTTGCTACATGGAGACAAGAAACCATCAGTTTATACAGGGCCCCCACAGATAAATGTACTCTCTCTTGGTTTATACTATTACTATCAACAAACATCAATGACAATCAGTTCATTTTAAAAATCTGTTAAGTTTTTTCTTTTAATATCAAACCATGCTGATAATTTTCTCTTGCTATTTTTAAGTCTATAGTAAGAATTTTACTATCAACTGTTGCATCTTACTAATAGTCACCACATGAAATCCAAACTCTGAAAGCATAGTTTTTGAATAATGAATTTGGGTTGTGATTTCAGTTGATGAATTGGTGAACAAGAGTTGAAATAATAATTCCATCACCCAAATGATACAGGCTGAATTTTTCAAAAAGTTTTTTTTAAAAACAAGCATAAGTTGTTTGCTTCTTCATTATAGCAACATTAACCATAAAACAATCTTAAAGAAATTCACTTTAATTTTTATCTTACAATTGTTTTACAATAATAAGCAATTTTGACAGAATTATATATATATATATATATATATTTTTTTTTTTTTTTCTTTGGCAATAAATGGATTTTAGTTTTGTAAATGATGAGTGCTCACAAAATCTCACACACATGCAAACACACAAGTTTATTAAGACTGATTTCTGGGAGCCAGGGAGTCTAGACCCCCCAGCATAAGACAACTTGTTTTAATTTAGTCTTTTTCCACAAATGTTAAATCATCATTTTTGTCCAGTGATGTGATGTACAAGATAACAAATAATGTATACTAAAATGAATTCGTATAGTAGCTTCTGGAAGCGAAATCTACCAACATAAGTGCAAAGAAAAACTCAATGATAATTTTCATGTCAGCAAGAAACAGTTAAGTTCCAGCAATTTACTGAATGCTTCTGAACTGAATTCAGATTATGATTGTATACTTTCACCAACAAGTTTATTCTTTGAAAGTAATGTTAGTTGGCCATCTATCACGGCTTTGTTAGCAGTAATTTTGTTTTTCTACCATAGAAAGCAAATAACTTACAAATTTATTTCTTTGAAATATCTAAATATTTAACTTAAAAACGTGACAAACCCACCAAATATTAAGTACTTTTGAAGTTTTTCTTTCTTCTGTAACATATCTTTAGAAACAATTAAGAATTTCCTACTTTTTAACTTAATGCATCTAAGAAAAGAAATTAAAACAATGAAGAAAAAAAATGTTTATAGCTATCAAAGCACAGAAACTTAAATCTTGGCCACACATCTTAGCCATCTATTCTTCTTTTTAAGTGCCACGATAAAAGCAAGTTCCCCATGGGGTACAATCAACCAATAATTAATATACTTACTGTTCTACTAGAATTCACACCAGTTTTCTTTGTTGAATAGTCTAACAAAATCTTCCATTTAATTTCACACAATTAAAGGTTAAAAAAAAAACAAAAATCAATTTTAGCTTTTATTTTTTTTTGTTCAGATGTAGCAAGTTTAAATCTGGATCCAAAGATCCTCAAGTTGGCGGCATAAGGCATGATACAGGTACATAAAGAGCAGCCACTGGTCCACGTTGAGCGATTAATGCTGATAAGATGCCGATATTGAGGCTATAGAGTTTGGAAAGTGCATTATTGCTAAAATGAGAAAAGATGGCAATGTGATTATTGTTGTTAAGTTCTCAAAAGTAGAATTCTCATGCTGATTAACTATATTAGGAATATTATTAATACAGCAAAGAAACTGCCATATAAATTTCGATCATTCTGTTGAAAGAAACCCAAAATTGCTTAAACAGAAGTTAAAATGAGGATTTTTCCCAGTGTTGTGTATACCTGATCTTGTTATTTTAAGATATTTACAGAATGGTTGTGGGATAACTAAGGTATTTGACATGATTTTTTTTTTACTCCAACATGCGCACAAGAACAGAATTTTCAACTGGCAATGACCACTGTCATCAACAAAGTCAAAAGTTATTCTCACTAAACCCAACAATGCTATCCCAAGGACCCCAGGAGAAAGAGTTTTTTTAAATTTTCATAATTTCTCTACAAACAGAAGTCTATTAAAGCTTTGAAAAGTGTGTGACATGTCAATTAGTTGATTCAAATGAAATTTCAATAGAGTTCTCAAATAAAATGCCAAATCATAAAAATTAAAAATAAATTGAGGCCTTTTCAGACAGATTAATTCAATAACTAGATACATCTTAGTGACATGTCTAGTTGCTGAAACAGGGCAGAACACATTTCCTATAACTGCCTACAGACAACACTGGATCGGGCACTCTCCAACAGCTGCGCGGCAGTTTGGATCCACAATGACCTCACCAAATCTGCCACAGATAGCTAGACAGAGCACATTTTAGTCTATCGCAACAGTGTCTGAAAAAACAAAAACCAAAACAAACAGAAAAAATCATTTAATTCTCTTTTATAAAATATATAAAGGTGGTAATGGTGGAGTGTGCACGCCTAGTACCGGAAAATATATTATGGGAACTTCATTACATGTAGTGGTTTGTTAATTGAGATCTCATGGGCACAAGTTCTATCATACAATGTTTAAACAATGTGTGCAAGGTAAAAAAGTGGTTTGTAACTCTGAATGTGATAAACTGGCCAGCACAGAGTCCTGATACTAACATTACTGAGAGAATGCAGTAGTACAGAGATCAACAAATGCTGAACATATTTCACTTGATCACATTCATGAATGCAGTCAGATCATATGAACAAATCAACAGCAAAAACACAGTAACCAAGTAGTATAAGGGTTACACAAAGTACACATTAATATTATGTAATAACTTAGTTTACTGTTATTTATTAAATACTTGTTTTCATAGTTTTTTTCTGCCATTGTGAATGTTAAACAATGTTAATTCTGAAATAAATATTAAACAAAGCATTTCCCTTATTTTCTCCAGTACTAAGTGCAATCAGGTTATTCTCAAGTATACTTCAGAAGTATTGATCCACTGTATTTGACAATCAAGCATTTTATTTCATTATATCAGTGTTTAAAATTCCAGAGAAACCTTGCCACACTCCTGCCATAGGAGTTCTGACATTGATAAAGTTATTTCTCATTTTGGACTTTAAAGTTGCTTATCTGCATGATGGCTTTTAAGATGCCTGACCAAACAAAAGTAACGAGGGTATCCTTTGCCACAGTGCTCACATCTGTAGGGTCTCTCACCTGTGTGAGTTCTCACATGTTTCGTAAGATGACTGGGTTGCAAAAAGGTTTTGTCACACTCTCCACACTTGTAGGGTTTCTCCCCAGTATGCATCCTTATGTGTCTGTTGAGGCTACTGTTGTCAAAAAATGATTTGCTGCAATACTCACAAACGTACGGCCTTTCTCCGGTGTGAATCCTAATGTGTTTTCTCAATGTACTGCTCTCCGTGAAGGATTTCTCACAAAATTTACATTTACATGGCTTCTCGCCAGTGTGGATTCTAACATGTGCCAACAAATGGCTTGATCGAGAAAAGACTTTCCCACAATGTTCACACACATGTGTTGGCTTTTCTATGTGAGTCCTCAAATGTTTCGTCAGACTGTGAAAATGAAAAAAATGTTTTCCACAATGTTTACACTTGTGAAACATCTCCATTCCATGTCTTCGAACATGCTTTCTACAAGAGCTACTCTCAGAAAATAGCTTACTACAAAATTCACACTTAAATGGCTTTTCTCCTGTGTGAATTCTCACATGCTTGGTCAGACTGCTGCGATCTACAAAAGACTTCTCACAAAAGACGCATTTGTAAGGTTTCTCCCCGGTGTGAATTCTCACGTGTGCAATCAGATGGGAGGTGCAGGAAAACGATTTCTCACAGTGTTCACATCTGAAAGCTTTCCGAACAATGTAAACTGGTTTCTTGCTTGCTGTGTGTGTTTTTACGTGTTTCTTCACACTGCTGCGCTCAGCAAAGTGTTTCTCACAGTGATCGCACTTGTAAGGCTTCTCGCCAGTGTGCGTTCTGATGTGGGAAGTGAGGTGGCTCGTGTTGAAAAACATCTTCCCACAATACTCACAGATATAAGATCGTTTTTCAGCACAAGTACTTTCATGCCTTTTCAACTGGAAAAGATGGAGAAAACATTTCTCACAGTGCTCGCACCGAAAAGATTTTGCCTTCAAATGGTACCTAGCATGCATCCTGCAGCTCCTGATGTTCACACTCACTTTCCTGCAATGTTCACACTGATGTTTTCCAGGTGTCTTTTTATCATCTTGCATGTGAGTTTTCACATGCCCTTTCAGTGAACTTTGTGGTCTATAAAAGCTTTCTCGCATTGGTCACATTCACAGGGTCTCTCACCAGAGTTCTAATGTGCGTAGCCAGAGGGCCAAAACTAATGAATGATCTTTCACAACACTCACACGCATTTTCTCAATGCACATGCAAGTACACACTTCTCAAAAACAACTTCCCTGCAATATCAACACTTGTAAGACTTTTCTCCAGTGCGCATCTACACTTGTTTGGCAAAAAATCTACTACAGTATTCACCTCTGAAGGGTTTCTCTCCTGTATGGGTGTGTACGTGTGATGTGAGATGACTGGATGAGGAAAATGATTTCCTACAGTACTGATACAAAAATACTTCTTTCTGATGAGCACACTCTCTCTCTCAAAATCCTCATCAAGTGGGGCAGCAACTTCCAAAAATAACTTCTCCCAATGATTTAGTTTGCGAGAATTTTTATTAATGGGTGCAGAAAAATCATTTGCAGCAGCAACATCTAGAACTGGTAAATCACATTTTCATATCTGCCTGATGAAATTCATGTGCAATATCCATTTTTCTCTTTTCTAACCAGCTTTTGTTATTTTTGTGTGGGGGGTATTTGCAATTCTATTCAATATTTATCACTGCATATCTAATTCTTAAATTATATTCACAACCATTGAACAAATTAGCAAGCACAATGTTACCATTGTAATAAAGACAAAATAAAAACAAAAAAGAAAGGAAAAGTCAAGATGCTGTGATCTCCTCCTTTAGCTTCCAGCATTTTATATATATATATATATGTGTGTGTGTGTGTTGCGCGTGTGTGTGTGTGTGCTGATTATGAAAATACTAATTTCAGTTGAAAAAATTGGAAAAGAAGCTAAATCTTTTATGAATACAAAGGTATCCAGTCAGTTGCAGGATAAACTGTGTTGTGAATCTGCAACAAAGAGCAAATACATATATATTTACACAAACACACATATTTTGGAGGGATTTTAGTATCAACTAGAAAATATGTTTGGGGTAAGGTAATTAAAAAAAAAAATTAAATAAGAAAAACGAAGATATACCAGTAATCTTATTTTTGTGAATTTACTAGTCCAAACAGAATACATTTTATTAAGATTTACATGAACCAAATCCAAAAGAATAACATATTCAAACTTGATATATAAGAAAACCTTTAGTCTTTGTTTCTAGGGTGACAACATTCCTTTCAAGGATGAACTTACAAGTGAAACAAAAAAGCAAACAAGTTTCTCAAAGTCAGTCAGACAGATTCTCTCTCTGCTAAAATTCAGCTATCATTTAACAACTTATCATACTGGATTTTTAACCAAGAGCAGCAAGCAATCCTTTTCCTAGAAATGCTCTCTTTCAAAACATATCAGCCTGAAGTCATTCTTGTGCTCATCAAATATAAGCTAAAGCATAATAAAGTGACTAGAGAATTACAAAGAACCGTGACAAAATGAGAAGAATATTCTTTGGTTTCCACAGAGACTGAATATAACAGCAATCTATTTAATTTAGAATTCATTTCTCAAATAAAACAAGGAAAATTTCTGAAATCCAAATGTGTATATTATTGGAAAAAAACAAATGAGTGATATCTCAAAGCCACGCTAATAAGCACAGAGAAAATGTACATTCCTGCAGCTGAATAAAAGCTAAAACAAAAAAATGTTTTGATGTTGAATTATAAGCTTGAAAGTAAATATAATTTTACTCAATTGTGTTTTTACTAAGAGTTTCCTGAAAGATATGTTATGTAAATGCTTCTAAACTATAAATCTGAGGAAACATTGCATAGAAATTAATTTAAAGATATCTAAATTCCTTAGTGTTTTTTTTTAAAATCCAAGATAATCAATTATGGTAAAAGCATGTGAAACCCATGGCGTATTAACAAACTCTGAGAAATACAATTCAGCATTACTAACCTGTACTCTAAAAACAGATATTCCTTTTATTTCAAAACCCCTTTTCTCCATAATACATAATTAACTCTCTTGCCACAAAATATTGAATTAAAAAGAAAAACTAGTACTACAGACTGACTGACAGAGCAGACTACTAAAAACAATTATGGATTAATCATAACATCAGATAAAATTCCTACTGTTTTCTTACACAACTATCGCTTAGTGACAACTCTAATCTGCCTGCGTCCACAAACATTGTCTAATGGAATTTGTCTTGCTAGATTGTTAAAGAGAAGCAAACAAAAACAACAAAACAAACAATGGTATAAGACAATTCCTAAACAGATAATTCTAAAGCAATGCCAATCTTGAAACACCTAAATTTGTAAGGACTAAAGTCTCTCTAGTGAAATATTTTTAAAAAACAAAAACCTCCAAAAAAATAATAGGCAGAAATAATTACATGTTTAAAGTACTATCTTAATTAGAATTTAGCCAAGAAATATTTAGATATAAAATAAAGACATAAATGTGTAATGCTATTAAAAAAAAATAAAAATGTTTCTAAATGATGTTATGGATGAGCTATTCTAGAAGAAAGAAAGAATCCACATATTGTATTATAACACACTCAGAGCTCCACATTAAAAAGTAAAGATTAGCCATAAACTATGATTAAGTTAACTAGTTCCTTTCCTGGGTGAACATTCTAATAGGTTTTTATTATCATATTTTCAAAAAAAGCAAATCCATCTAAGGCATGCAGTTTCCAAGTGACAGAAATCATCATTTAGTCCCCTTGCCACACACATGCACACAAAATCTACTTGAGGGTTTCTCACTTGTAATTTTCAAAAATGCAAAAATGAAGTATTTACATTGCAACAATACAAGTACTTCTGTAATTCTTAGCAGCCAAGTTTCAAATGATTTCTTCAACTTGAAAACTTTCCTAACCAATGGACCTTAAAATCTTTACAATAGAAATTAATTTTTAAAAAATTGAGGAACATAATTCACATGACAATAAGAACACAACTATGAGAATTTATAAATGCAAGTCCCTAAATACTCTGCAGTATGCACCACCGTCCCATTAAGTTAGTGAAGCTAAACCAGTTTTGCATACTTGAGGAGTTTAATAATCTTATTATTATTATTGCTAATACTACACTCTCTACCAGTGTAACTATTAAATAACATACATCCCTCTCTATTATTATTATTATATTATTATTATTATTATTATTGTTTGTTAATACTACACCACTCTACCAGTGTAACTATTAAATAACATACATCCCTCTCTATTATTATTATTATTATTATTGTTTGTTAATACTACACTCTCTGCCAGTGTAACTATTAAATAACATACATCCCTCTCTATTATTATTATTATTATTATTGTTTGTTTGTTAATACTACACACTCTACCAGTGTAACTATTAAATAACATACATCCCTCTCTATTATTATTATTATTATTATTATTATTATTATTGTTTGTTAACACTACACTCTCTACCAGTGTTTAGTAGAAGACCAAACTTTGTTGACATGGATTATACTTAATACTCAGTGGTTACTGCCTGCGGCGTCACGATGGCAGACTATTAATCGAGGAGATTTGATGTGAGGACCGATGGAGGCCGTCGGGCGACTTACCGAGCAGAGACGCGGGCGAGCTAACTTCCATGACCGATTGGGGACTTCAACGGGAAACACCGTATAACCTCTGACTGAATTCGATAGTAAAAAAAACGTATTATCTTTATGATGTATTGATAGTTTACAGATTTGTTATTAATACAAAGCATTAATAAATAAAGGTGGCATCCGTAATGTGTCGTTTTATCCGGTGCGCAGAAAATATTTCGACTGTGAAAATACGTCTCGATTTTGTGACTACGCATGCGCAAAACGGACAACTTACTGTTGTATTGTAGAGATGTCTGGTAGTTTACGGGGCAAAAGTCGGGCGACATGGGACGAATTAGTTTCGTCCATTGTTTTCGCTCCTCGACTTTAACTGACCGCTTGAATGCGCAGCAGAACCCCAGAGTGGGGCGTTAAAAATAAATAAATAAATAAATATTTCGTGCCTTGGCAACAACTGGACAAAAATGTATGATTTCTTTTTAAATTCTTTTTAAAAAATAAATTAAATTAAAATAAAGACAAAGAATCTTTTTAAGAAAAGAAGAATTTATAGCTTCCAACGTCTCGGAAGAACTCGATCGATCATCCAACCGATTCCTATTCTCCGCCAGGAGATGCGACGCCGCCGCCGAAGCCAATGGCGTCTCTTCGGGTCCTTAATGGCTGATAGCGACTATGCGACCTGTAGGAGAAAGGAGGGAATCCTATCAGTAAATAACTAGTGTCTAATGTTTATTTTCTAAGTTTCAAAATCATTATAATAATTCTCTCTCCATTGGCGGCTGGAAGCGGATCGTGATTAATCCTTTCAGTCTTAATGAACATAGGGAGCTTAACGACTTTCAATATGTAAGGGGAGATAATTCATGTTTTCAGTTTGCTGTGCTGTATTCAAATTTTTAACCATTTGTTTGAAGCCAAATCAAAATATTTATGACAGAATTGATGTTATATAGTATAATTAGTCTGGAAACCATTTACATTATTTTTAAGGGTTTAAAATGATCCTTTAGAACGTTAAATGATAGTAATATGTACAGTACTTTAATAATTGCTTTCTGTAAACCAAAAAGTAAATGATAGAAATGCATGCATCGTTACACTTTGTGCTAAAAAAACAAAACACTAGTTTTTATTAGAAGGCTAAATTTTCTATTGATTCATTAGAAACTAATAACTATGGATGACAATTTGTAACTTTCATCAAACAAAATAATTGTCACTACTTTCAGATTTACAAGACTTGCCTTGTTCACCTTTTTTATGCTCACCTCCAGCAGTATACTGACCTCAAAGTATCAAGGCAAATGCACAATTTCTAAAACATTAAAAAGATGCAAGAATTCCTGGTTGTGCATTTGGTATTGTCTTCATTTAACTTTTTTCCCCTGTAAATTGTACTGCAGGCAGTAGTAGTGAGAGTGAGCAAATTTGATTCTAGATAAAGTTTCGAGTAAACTACTCATTCAGAGAAATGCAAAGAAATTCTTGGAAACTAATTTTATCAAACTATGGAATCACAATTTCAGAAAGCACATTTATCTAACAGTTAAAACAATGAATCATCTCGTATGCCATAGAATTATTCATAAACACAGACAGAAGACATTTTAAAATTTTCAAAGAACTTCATACATAAAATGGCCATTTACAAGCACATGCACCATCTCTTATCTCTGTCAAGACTTAATTAATTTAATGTTTTTGTAAACAATTTTATTAGCATAATTATATTTAGGTTTTGTTGCAAGGCCTTAGGAAACATGTATAAAACAGTTATATTATTGTCAATAATTGGAATTATTATTAATGATGATTTATTATTTTTTGAGAATACATTGATATTTTATCTTTTCTTTTGATTTTTTCTCAGTGGAGATTCAGAATCTTATATCTATTTGCCATTATATTTGACTGAAATCCTAGGAAGCCAACCATGTCTTCTCTGCTATACACTGGAACTTTAATTTTAGGTTCTTTTTATTTTTGTTTGCAATGACTAAAAATGTAAACACAGACTGTCCAAAACTGAAACTGCATATAACTTTGAAAATGGATAAGCACAAACAAACCTCATTTAGTATGACTTAATGTTTTATTGTATCCTTTGTAAAATATTCATTTGAAAATGTTATAGTCAGCATCTTCATAAAATAAATTCCAAATAAACACAGTTGACGCCATGATGTAAAAACTAATGGTGCTTCAAGCAGATTCAAAGATAATGGAAATGAACATTTTTTTTCATTAAGGTTCTCTTTCTTAAACCAGCCTGACTTAGTCTTTTTTTTTTTGCAGCAAGAAAAATTAATCTCAAGTTTTATTCAGAAAAGTCTGGAATGAAAAAGTACAGACCAATATTTCTAAACAAATGTACCTTTTTCCCTGATCTGACAGCAGGATTCTTTAATAATTTTTTTCTCTTGACTAATCTTGTTTCCAATGTCATCAAATTTTATTTTTTTTTTAATTTCTGGAGTATATTCACTAATAACATATCGTAACTTGTCAAAGATTTATTTCCATAATAGGGCCTAATCATAAATTTTGAAGTTACATGAAGACAAGTATACTGCACTTTTGTTCTTTGTCTGTTTGGTTAGTTTTTTTAATGTAAAGTCTAAAAAACAAGTTTCAAAATTTCTAAAAGTGTACTTAAATGAAAATAATGTTCACTTTTCAGTTATAATTCCCAAAACTTCTTTTGGGTTCTGGTAGATATAGTCTATTGTATGTCATCTTAAAGCATGTCATCCTTACATGCTGTAAGTCCATTGCCTTAATTAACATTAAGTGTATTTGCATCAGATTGCAAATCTTCATCAAATGGATTTTCTTTGGAAGCCAAGCTATCCTCAGAAGCTAAGATCTCATTGCCATGTGTGTCTTCTCCTCTAGAATTAACAAGTATGTCATCACAAGGTCTTTCCACAATGTGGGTCATAACATGCTTAACTAGATTTCGCCGCTGCATGAATCCTCTGCTGCATGTTGTGCACTTAAATGGTTTTTCTCCAGTGTGGGATGTAACATGTCGCATGAACACTCTATGCTCTGTAAACAACTTATCGCAGTATTCACACCTGTAAGCTGTCTCCCCAGTGTGAACTTTCACATGCCTTGTGAGATGACCCCTATTTCCAAATGTCTTGCTGCATTGGTCACATTTATATGGCCTTTCACCAGTGTGTATCCTGATGTGTTTGGTAAGTCCAAACTTCTTTGAGAAAGTTTTCTCACAGTAATTACATTTGTATGGTTTCTCACAAAGTTCGCTTTTATCCTTGGTATGGTTTCTGCGATGTTTGGTAAGTCCAGTGTTATTTGTAAAAGACTTCTCACAGTGATCACACTTGTAGGGCTTTTCCCCCGTGTGAATCCTAATGTGTGTGGTGAGGTGACTATTATATGAGAAGGATTTATTGCAGAATTTACATGTGTAAGGTCTCTCCCCAGTGTGAGTCCGAACATGTACTACCAAATGGCTCTTATATGAAAAGAGTTTTTTGCAAAGTTCACACTTGTAAGGTCTCTCCCCAGTATGGATTCTCACATGCCTTGTGAGATGACTACTGCTCAGAAATGACTTTTCACAATACTCACATTTATATGGTCGCTCGCCAGTGTGGCTTCTAAAATGCTTGGTGAGTGAATTCCAGTAAGAAAATGATTTCTCACAAAAGTCACATTTATACGGTCTCTCCCCAGTATGAAACCTAATGTGTCTGTTGACGTTACTTTTAGTTGAAAATGACTGATCACAGAAATCACACTCATAAGGCTTCTCGCCAGTGTGAGTTCGAAGATGTTTAGTTTGCCCTGTTCTGTCTGAAAATGATTTGTCACAGTACTTACATTTATAAGGTCTCTCACCAGTGTGACTCCTGATGTGAGTGGTGAGGTGGCTCCTGTATGAGAATGACTTTATGCAATACTCACATTTGTAAGGTCGCTCCCCAGTATGGCACCTCAAATGAGTGGTCAAATGACTCTTATATATAAACATTTTTTTGCAAATGCTGCATCTGTTCATTCTCGACCCTTCTTGTTTATCATTTATAGGTAATTTTGGTGAGTTCAATTCTTTCTTCAGCTGCTTTTGTACAGACTCCTTACATTGTACCTGACAATCTTCTGCAGACTTCCCATGGTCATCACTCTGTTCTTGCTTGACTTTCAAGGGTTTCACTATCTTACACTCTTCCAGCTTGTTCTCATCCTGCTCCTTTTGGCTGGCCTCACTTAGCTTGTGACTGCTTCTTAAAATATCCATATCTTCCTCATTCTCCTGTTTAAATTGATGCAACTTCATGTCTTCATTTTTCAGGAACTCCTCATTTTTGTGAGACTGTTGCTGATTTCTCTTGGATTTTTCTAGCTCATTTTTCTCAATCCATTTTTGCTCCTTTTCTCCCATCATATTACCAGTATGAAGGTCACTTTTTGCGTGGCATCATGTTTACCTCCCTTTCTTCAATGTAAAATTTTTTTACATTACTCTCATAATCCTTGCACTGCAGATTTTTTAATTAAGTAATTACATTTTATGATGATAGCCACCAAGGTAAATAATCTGAAAAAAAATTATTTAATAAATATCAGTAAATAGTGAGAAAACTTACTGCAATTAGACCTTTACACCAAATAAGTTAAGTATATCTTTTAGATTTTAGGTAAAAACCCCAAATTCAAAATACCCACAAGATAGGCTTTTCTTTTTTATTGTACTGTACCACATCAGCAAAGATGTTGTCCAAAAACTTCAGTCAACATTAAAATCCTCTTTTTTTTTTTCCAATCCCATAACATGAATTTAGGCAACACCAAAAACTGGGAGACTAAACATATGCTGTTGAAGTTTGAAGTAATAAAAAAATAATAATAACTTTACTTGTTAGTTCTAAATAGGACCCCAGGAAAAAAAGAATTTCGCAGTTGGTTAGGTGACACATCAGATAAACCTTCCAGGGAGTGAAAGTCCCAACTTTATTTTTAAAAACTGATAAAAGATTATCTAAATAAACAAAATAAATACAAATAAAATATCACTGTCGAATCTGTAACTTTTTCTGTTTTGGCCGACCGGGCCTTCCTCAAACGTGTAAAATAGATACGAAGACTAAAATCTCGTCCTCAAAGGTTAGCGGTATCCTCCGTCCAACAAGATTCGTTTGCTTCTCGCTTTCGTTCAGTGCAAAACCGCTGGATGCTACAGTGGATTTAAAAAAAAACAAAACAAACAAACAAACAGAAATTAAAGAAAATTCGTAACACCGGGTACTGAAAACGGGACAGAAGTCTCCCTCCGACTTCGGTCGAGCGAGTGCGCCAGTAACAGGCCCTGGACCAACCCGCTTCGATATGCGACCCACCAGATTCGAACCCCCGGTGATCACGCTCAGCACCGTGGCGATCGGTTCTAAGATGGAAATCGGTACCCATCGCTGATCGCCCGTCCTTAATCTCGGTCCCCAGAGGAGAAATCGGTGATCACTGATCTACTAAATTCAAGCAAAATAAATTACATTTATATCTCTTTTCCCTTAACTAATTCGAGAAAGGTAATCTGTGGACTCCCGCACCAGGCAACTGAAGGTAATGAATGTTAACTCTACAATGCATACATAGGGCTTATTAATCTTTGCCTCACTTTGCTGGAAATCGAACATTACTGCCCACTTACGTATTAAAGTAATCTTGACAATCCACATTCGTTAGATGAGCGCCATCTTTCTTTGTGTTACATTGAATTCAACTACAGACAAGTATCAAAAAGACGAGCCACAAATGTAGGCTCGCAGATGAACAGTTCCTTGGAGAAAAATCAGAAAAATACTTCCTCACAAATGTTTCGTGACTGATATATTGTCAAAAATAATGCTAGAATTTTTGTTTATGGAGAAATAATAATTCTAGACATTTAAAGAATATATATATATATATATATATTTCAGAAGATTGTGGTGCTTCGTTTTGTGTTGTTTTTGGTGGAGGGTTATCTATTAGAAGCAAATTGAGTTAATATTTAAGAAAAAATATTTAATTATTGAAATAAGGGTTCAGCATTGATTTTCTAGATTATTTAGGTTTCCAAGTATGCAGTAATATTAACATTATTAGATTAATTCTACTTTGGATTTGAGATATATTTGAAAGGAAATCTAAGAGATTTTTTGAAAGAATTATAACATTATGTAGGACAGCAACAAATATTTGAAATAACTGGCAGGTACAGTTTTAACTTTTGGCTTAGTTTCATATTCAAAAATAATTTTTAGCAAAATGAATTTTAATAACCCCAGCAATAGTGTTTAGTAATGATAACACAAATCAGTTTTAAAATTAATCTCTCCAAAACTAAGATCTTGCATAGACCATGATGAAGCTTCTTGTGATAACACCACTGCTGCGACCAGATGCAAGAGACATCTTATCCAGATGGTACTGCACATCTTAAAATTATACATTCTCCATGTTTGTGTATTATAACTGTTTCACACGTTCATTTTGTGTATGCTATTTAAAGGAATGAAAGATTTTTGGTTTTCACTTGTACATAGAAATTGTTAGAATATTTTATTGTTCATTGCTTAAAGACAATAAAGTAAACTCAGTTTTATTTATATTTATACAGAAGTTAATAGCAAAAAAAAACAAACTATAAACAATAGAACAGAATTTGGGTTTTTTTAGGTGTTTTTTTTAAGAAAAAGTTCAGCATTTTTTTCTTTTAAGTAAATTAATCGACTACAAATACTGGTGTCTCTGCAAGACCAGGTATCGGGTAGAAATCTATCATAGACCCACAAAGGTGCTGAAATTTGTAAATATCTTTAACAGTTAGAAACTACATTCATTAATAAATAAGAATCCAAAATTATTGAAGTTTTGTTACTTACAAAAAGCAGAAGGTTAGTTTAAGTATTTCTCATTACCTTATTAGAGTTAACTAAACAAACAGATCAGTGCTAGGATCTATCCCTTATTACTGTTTTAATTGAAAAAAATATTAATTTGCATAGCAGCAGAATATTTTTCAGTTTCTTTGTATTTTGGGGTAGTACAAATATCCTGAACTGATCTCAAACCCACAACCTGTGGGCTGCTAAGATGTTTTGACCTATATTATAACCAAATACTCCACCAGGACATCAGAAACACCTACTGCATTTTAAAAAAACAAAAAGATAACCCTGGTGATGGTAAAAGAGAAAGATCAAGCATAGGCTTGTTAGTTCGTTTAATACTACTACTAAGTTGATGGGAAATACCCTCTGCTTTTTGTTCATTTTGTATTAATTCATAATACAACTGGATTTAAGTTGTAGATGGCAATTGATTTTTTTTTTTTTTTTGCTATTGTCATAGTATCTTAAATTTATTACTTCTTAATCGAAGAAAAATATGCAAGACAACAATATGCATAACTTGCGTTCTGTCTGTGCCAGGACCAGCATTCAACACTTCACCTGAATAGAAGCCACACGCTATGGTCATCTCAGGATCAAATTAATCTAAATTTTAAACATTCAATATATAAAAGTACAGCATACTGTTTTCTCTCTACCTCATAAACAGCTAAAGAAAATAGAATAGTCTGCAATAGTCAGGCACCATCAAATTTCTTGAAGTCATTTTGCTCTAGACGGGATCTTTCATACCCTAACCCCTGCTTGTTGCCTTGCACTTGCCTGCCACTACTATAGAGTTTTTGAGCATGAGCAGGTTCTGCTGTCAAAGGGTCATCATTGGCAGAATCACAAAAAGATAAACTGAAGCATGGGTATACATACCAACCTTAAATGGCTATTCTTTCCTTCAAGGAGTAGCTTTAGGAAATAGTTAAGGGATTCTTTGTCAGTTCAGACTTTATAGTACTGTACTATAGAACTATTTAGTTTATACCTTGTATGAAATATGTGACATGGTTTAACTTTTTACAGAGAAGTTTTCCTTCCCAAATAAATGTTATGTTCATAAAGATTATGCTGCACTTTTTGAAATAGTAATTCAAATTATCCATAAGCTATGCAGTCCATATCAGTGTTCCTAGAAAACTATGAAGTGATAATCATCGCATTTACTTACACCTACCATTGTACAGCTAGAAAGTTTCTCTAACATTCTGTACACATTTTCAAATTTTTATATGGGCCACTTACAAATATCTTTGAAATGCTTTTATTGCATACCCAAAGTTCCTTGTTAAATTGCATCTGAAAATCCAAATTTTTAATAAACTGGATTACCAAGTAGTGTTTAACATAAGGTACTATAGACCAGTCAAAACAATTCAAAGCCTGGAAGCGATGAAATAATCTTACATTTTGTTTCATGTGCCTACATTCCTCAGACAAAATCATCAGGTAAGCTGTTCAGAGATGATTTCAATCAATACCAAATTATTCCCATAACTATTTCATAAAGCGGTTGACCACACTTTTAATTAGATTTCAAAAACATGCCAATCACAATTTTAAAAATACTGGAAAGTCATGATTTCACTCTACACCAACTGTCCACAACACGAGAAGATTAAATCAAGTAGCTTATCACTAATGAGTCCTAGTAATTAGAAAATAACTCAAATGGGAAATAAAGTATTCTTTATTCAAGATTTTCTATCTTTCTAGAAGTTGGTTACATTTGAATATCTTGATGTCACTTGATAAACTGCATACAATCAGTATTATACATATTAAAGCTGAAAATAGATAGCATTATGTGCAGCAAAGTACCCCCTCTGATGAAAAGTATGATTATTCTTTCCTGCCACAAATATCCAAAGATAATCTGATAAAATCTAATTTCTATATACAATTTAAACTTTTTTTTTTGTTAAAGATTATCTCCCTTCTAAGGTAGCAAATGTAAAACTGTAATAAACACTTCCTAGAACAGCAGCATCACCCATCTAATTTGCATACAGTACATTATTCATCTCCCTTACTGACCACTCTGGGCTTTTACAACAAAAAAAAAAAATTCTAAAAATCAGAATTTAGAAATTCATGCTCTATCAACAAACTCTACTGTGTGGCCAGAAAGAGAGAGAAAATAGATGGCCTGCAGTATAATGCCAATGTACTGTATTAGACAAAAGCTACTGTCATGGTTTTAAAAAAAAAATGAGGGGGTTAAAGCTGACACCCCAAACTACTACACATCCACATCTTTAATTTAAAAAAAAAATTTTTTTTATCATTTTTAAAGTATTACACAAATGACCATTTAAAACATAAAAGACTTCACAAGAAAGAAAAAAAACAAACTGCATGTATAAAATTTTAAGTGGGTTGTATGAATTTGGAAAGATTACCTCTAATGATTAAGGAAACATTCCCACAATGCAATGTTATTAAAAGCTGAGACTCCTTCCAACACCCTGAAATAAATAATAACCAGGGTGGTGGGGGTACAATTCTTCTTTCTCTTTTTAAACTCTTCAAACACTAAAACATTTAGGGATAAAGCCATTTCTACTGTTTCTAACAAGTTCTAAAATAAAAAAAAAAACAAGCAAGTTTCTCTTGGCAGCTTCTGGAAGTAAAGGGTTCGTTCTAAGTATCATCACATTTGTTTGTCCAGAATCTGCATCAGTGAGTGTAGCACATTTAAGCATAAGTCAGCTTTAAGCAGAAATAAATGTCAGCTTATGCATTATGGAAACATGTTCCTGATTATCAATGGAGGGAAACTTTTGTCAAATCCAACATGTCACCCCACTTCAACTTTTATAAACAAATCCGCTGATTATTCAAAATTATACATCACTCAAAAAAATCTTCTAAATTCTAAAAATTCCAGTCTATTATGATTAATACTATTACTATACAAGTTATTATATTTACACAGTTCATACTATATATATGTTGCAAATGTTGATTTCTGTATGAAGTTTAGGTTTTTAAATGTCCACTAAAATTATACTTCCTCAAGTTATTTTTCCTCGTGTCTTTAAACATGGAGATGTGGGTGGTTAAAAAAAAAAACATAATAAAGTAAATTTTGGAAAGATTATGATACAGACCAAACACACACACATACACACACACACACATTACAGGAACCTTGTAAAAATCTCAGATTTCTTGTGTATACATATTCGGATCACATAAGTTATACAAAAATTTTTGTTTTTTTAAAAAAGGTTGTAAATGAAAGGAAACATCACTTTTTTTGTGAATGCTAAAATAAAAATAAAAAACACTCTGGTTTGATCTCTGTTAAACCTTGATGTATTTTTTTAGGTGGTTAAAAATACCATTTACAACATAAGAGGGGACAGCATTACGGGTGAATTATCAGCAGTTGTTATGCATAATTTATATTTGAGATACTACAACAAATAAAAAGAGTACCATCACCTAGATAATAAAATATATGGTAACCAGTAACCACTGTTTATAGACATGCAGAACATCTTTTAGTTTAGTTGCAGGCATAAATGTGACAAAATTCAATTTGCAGTTCTTAGCAGCCATCAATCCACAGTAACCTTTAATAAGAACATTTTTCACAACATGCAGAAGGCTCTTACTATTCCAGTGTGCACCAAAAATGTAGATAAAACAGAATTAATTATCCTGAACAAGGCACACAACAGGGTTTATAGAAACAAAATTAAATATGTACCATCTGCTATATTTCTCCAAGTTTTCTGAATGCATACCAAGCTGACAATTTTTCACCTAATTAATGACTACACAAACTGCATCCATTTTAGATTTTTCATATTTCAAATACATGTATAAGAAATAAAAAAATTTATTTACTTCTGTATTAGCTTGGCACTAATAACCTGCAAAATCATGTTCAAAAAGTCATGGACAACAAAACAGAAATAAATAAAACACTTAAGGCATCAATTCTTAAATCATTCTAGAAAATAAAATTGTTTTTAATTTCTCAGGAAATACTTATCAGTTGTTAGCAGAACTAAAAGCAACTCAGTAGAATGCAAGACACAAAAATTATTCAAAGGGAGATAACCCCATAAAAGCTCACATGACTGGAGAAAAGATTTGATTAAATCATTGGTTTGGCAGGATCTAAGCTTTGGTGCAATTATAGTGTTTTTAACAGCATTTAGGAAATGCTCTTCTATTATTCAAAGCCCAGACCATCTATGGGCAAGATCATTTATCGAATTTGCCAATTATTTCAGATTGGTCAACGTCACCTCACTACATAAGAGTTCAACATCCACTAGTAAAACACAAATGAAATCAGTCTCATAAACCTTTAACATAAATGAAAAAAAAAATTTTTTTCTTTATATACATTTGTCACAAAATAACACTCAAACTTAAAAAAAAACTGCAAATGAGACACAAATAAAACAACAACAAAGTTTACTCCTGCCTTTTATTCTGGCTCAAGATCTACTTTTACGGAAATTTTACAGTTACATATTAGGCATCTCTTTCTTAATGCCTGATTTTTTTAAAAAAAATTATTCTTTGACTATAACATCAGAGGCTGTACTAGAGCCTTAATGGTTTAGCAGCAAGTGGTACTTTAGCTATCAGTTGGTGTAATAAATAATTTATATACATACAACAAAATGTTTAGACAATTATTCTTAATATTCTACTGTGGATTCTTCATCTAGGAATTAAAAAAAAAATTTTTTTTTTTAAAATACTCAACCAACCCCACCTTCCATAAATACAGTTCTGTACCCTAGCCTCTTCATCTGTAAAATGTGCCAGATTTGAAAGGGAATACAATTTTTGAAAAAAGTTGGAAATGGAGATAAAAATAAACAAATCTAAAAAAAAAAAGATCAAATGCATTCTCATTTTTTCTTGATGAACTCTGTTTATGACAGTGCAGCTTGTTTTTTCTTTTAAATAACCTTTCCATTCAAATTACAATCATTTAATTTGGAGTTGTTTTATTTACAGAACACAAATTCAAGTAATTGTGTCTTAGTCATATGGAATCGTGACTGAATACCCGGCTTGACTGCCATCTGTTCCTGAAACTATGAGTCAAACAGGTTGCCCAAAGTACTACTGTATTACATTAGTTTGCATCTTTAAAAATACACACACAAACAACCACACACAAACACACAAAACACACAACAGTCAATTATAATAGTTGGCTGACTGAGAAAACTTAATTATTTTTTATGACAAACTAAATGCTGTGGAAAAGCATTGCAAGAAAATGTTGCTTCACAGCACTCAAACTTGCAAGGCATCTCTTGATTGGCCACCTTTTCTGTTAGCATGGATAACTTTGCTGCATGAAGTTTGCAGTGCTGGCTGAGGCTGTCTTTGTCTAAAAACATCTCATAGCAATGCTCACACTTGTAAGTGTTCTTAACGTGGGTTGCAATGTGCTTGTTCAGCGCGTTGGATTCTGAAAACAGTTCATTGCAGTACAAACACTTGTAGGGCCTTCCTTCATTCTGCACCCTTCTCCCACCATTGGGATCTGGAAAGGTTTCCTTGCGTTCAAACAGTCCTTCAGCTGTTTGTGGCTGACTGTTCTTACTGAGTTCATCGGCACCCGAAAACAATTTATTGCAGTACTGACCAGTGTGTGTTCGCATGTGGTTGTTTGCAGTGCTGTTCTTTGCAAAAGATTTGTTGCAATACTGACACTTGTAGGGTTTCTTCGTCTTCTCAGTGTGGCACCTGCTGACATGTATGTTCAGACCGTGGCGCTGTGAAAATAATTTATCACAATACTCACATCTGTATGCCGTTTCCCCAGGATTTATGATGTTAAGTTTTGCAGCCTCACCAGAGTCTGAAAACGACTTCTCAGCGCTGTCTTTACAAGGTTTCTTTCCCGTGTGGGTGTCCATGTGCTTAATACGATGATAGTTATTTGAAAAAGATTTATAACAATAATAACATTTATATGGCCTTTCTCCGGTGTGGGTCCTCTCATGTCTGTTAAGGTGGTACTTGCTGAGAAACCCCTTTTCACAATACTCACATTTGTACGGTCTCTCCCCTGTGTGAATTCTCACATGTCTTACAAGGCGATAATTATTCAGAAATGACTTTCCGCAGTATTCACATTTGTAGCGACTATCACCAGTATGGAGCTTCACATGCTTCATGAAGTGATAATTATTTGCAAATGACTTTTTACAATATTCACACTTGTAAGGCTTCTTGCTGGTGGATGCATTATTAAACTGTTTGTTGAGTGTGGAATTGACAGGAAATGAGTCATCACAAAAATCCCACACATGAGATGCTTCCCCAGTATGAGAGTTAACCTGTCTCTGGGAAATATCTTTAGATGGAAATAACTCATCAGAAAATTCAAACTTGTAAGATGTTTCTCCTTTGTGAGTGTCCGCATGCCTGGTAAGAGAAGTAATGTCAGGAAATAATTTTTCACAATACTTACATGCAAACGGTCTTTTCTCACCTGAAAGTCTTTGATCCTTTGTTGGATTGTGCCTGTTTGCAAATGCTTTCTCTCCATACTCATTTTTGTATGCAGTTTCATTGGTATGAGTCTTAAGATGGATGCTCAAATCGTTAAAATTTAAAAACGAGTTAACGCAGTAGGGACATCTAAATGGTTCTCCTGGGTGGCTTGTAATGTGTATGATGTAATTTTCATAAGTGAATGATTTCTTGCAAAGTTGACACATGCAAAGTAATTCTCCTGCTTGAGGCTGCTTATTCTTCTCAGACATTTTTTATGCTGAAGATGTCCAAACTTGAAAATTTCTAAGAACAATTATTAAAAATAACCAAAGTATAAAAAAAAAAATGTTTTTTTAACCTAACAAAAAAACAAACCAAGAAAAAAACTCAAAAATTTAAAGTGAAGTAAATATTAAAAATAGGTTTAAAAAGATGCAAGGCATAGTTCTTCCTTAGTGATGAATATATGATGTGAGTAAGATAAATGAGATTCTTAGGATGAACTGTCCAACTTGAGAAGTAATCCTTGAAATTAATGGGTTTTTTTAAATTAAAGTCTTTTTGGAGGAAATATCTCATGGAACAACTGCAAAAGCTATAAATCTGAAAATAAAAAAAAAGAAAAGTTATCTTATTTATAAATTAACTTTAGCAAGATCCTCTTATGATTTAAACAAACTTCCAAACTACTAAAATTGTAAAAAAAAAAAAAAAAAAATCACAATGTAGCAGTGTATGTAGTACTGTTTAAAGCTACTTTAAACAGTAATACATATGTTACACCCAAACTGTGAAACTGCTGTTCATATGAACAATTTCACAGTTGGAATGTAATATATATATCTGTAGTAATATACATAAAATGTATTATGTTTTTCAACAGAAAAATATAACTGATTATAAAATTACCATTGTTGCATCATTTCTATTGAATCAAAACTTTAAATATTTTCTAATAAAGTATTATTATTATTATTAATAATAATAATGATACATCATTTATGGAAGAGAAAAAGCAAAAGTCATAATACACTGGCATTAGTTAAATAGTGTCTTACCATAAAAGCAAAGGTGCTAGTTCCATGAAATCTTATCAAAACTGCTAGAATGAACAAACACAGAACAGTTCCACCTATTGTAAAGCAAGCTGAAACTGAATGGATGGGTGGATGGATGGATGGTAGGCAATTTGATTTTAAATTATGCTTGGCCAAGGGTTTCAACTATGTGGTTTTCTTTTTTAGCTGACTCTTACTTTGTAATCTGAGTTTGTAATTTAAAAAAAAAAAGAAGACTTTCATATATATGTATAGCACAAACAAAAAATTTGAAACAGGATAAAAATAAGTTTCATTATAAATTCACATTGTTCTTTAGGTAATGACAACTCAAGACTGATAGTTTTTGCCTACAAGTAAAAAGAAAAATTTATCCCTATGTTTAAAAGTGTTGTATGGAGAATGAAACTTGTTTATATTAACTAACAGCTAAGATAATATTCCCACAATGCTGTAGTAGAAGTCTGAAGGTTGTCTGCTGAAACAGATCACACTAGAATTGATGGTAAATCATAAACACTACAAAAAAATATTTTCCAATTTTACCCAAGTTTAGTTTTGAAATTGGTTTTGCACCAATGTATTTTTCCTTAATTTTAGCACCTACTTGTATTAAAATCAAATATGAAATAACACCAGGTTCCAATGGTTTCCACATAATGTTCATATAAAAAACTTGATGAGTTAGAGCAATGAAAATACAGAAAACTTAATTGTTTTAGTAGCAAGAAATCGCAATGTAGAAACATGTTTCATTTAAGGCTTTCTCCTTTCAACTGTTTACAATGTTTGTTTTTTTTTTTAAAATAAGAAACAACAAAAGTACTGATTACTAAATCTTCTCTTACAATGCCAAAAATAAAAAATTTACATGGAGGCTCAGGGCTCTAAATCAGCTTAATCTTATGGCAAAAACTATCCAGATCTTTTATTATTTAATTATGAACAAAAATAACTATGGTTTACAATTTGGTTGCAGACGACCATCGTACATCGATCTGATCAAAGCTGGATATTTCTCAGTTCGATCGTCAAAACTAAAATAAAAAAGGTTTTAATAATGGATTTTACTTACACTTCCCTTTCATAACCTCTCGCTACGGACCGAACTATTCAAAACTCTACTTCTCTCCAATGTTTGGGAAAGAAAAAAAGAGGAAAAATCAGTTAAATCCCAGCTTAACTGGTTAAAATCGCCAAAGCCAGGGGATGGGATGAGATACATTGATATCAGATGCGGTTGATTTCGTGGGTGTTTGTATGTATAACCCGTGCTATTTATAAGATGACAATTGAGAATGGTGAGCAGTTACCAAGCACTAACCAGGGTCTTATCACAAAACAAACCTATATTACTCCATAGAAATCGAGATGCAAAAAGCTAGAGAACGTGTTTTGCTCTTCGTTTTACCAGCCCGAAGAGTTAATGGATTATTAGATTAGCAAGGAGCCTTTTTACCCTATATAGCGTAAGTGGCTGGTAATAATAATAATAGCCGCCGAGCTCGGAGAGTAGGTGCGCTGCTGATGTGATCTGACCTTTCACTCCAGCACCGCCACCCAGCCGCGGAAAACCGCTCGGGCTGGGGCCGGGGTGACGCAAACACAACCATGCAGAGGTGTGGACATCAAACAGACGCGAGCAGAATGAAATAACGAGGATTTGTACAGCTTACTTTTACTTAAATCTTCTACAAAACCAGCAAACGGCATCTTTGTCCTGCATCGCGCTCGACAGCGGAAAATGTGAAAAACGCAGTGAGCATCTCACGGTCCCTGAGACGAACAGCGACGAAGTTCGTGTCATTCTCTTTCTCCCCCACCGTTTTCGTTTGCTTGCGGGTTATTTCTGAGATTTATTCCAAAATAAACAGCAAAAAACTAATAAAATTTGTTTACTTTATCAGCCCCAGCCACTTAATATCAAGGTCCGCCATGTTACACTAGATTACATGTAACTGATGAACGCTATGTTTTTTGTTTTTTTTCAATATAAAAAATATAAAGTTTAAAATATAGATAAATTTATAGTTAATTTATGCATTTCATATCATCGCAAAAAAACCCCACAAATTAAACTTAGTGCCCAAACATATTATCTATAAAATACAATATATATTTTTTTGTTAAAAGTGGTTAAAATAATTTGAATACATACTACACTGTTTCTGTTTGGTCATTATTTTTGTTCTTTTGAAGTTACTCTGGTTGTGAGTTACCTCCCCTGGCAGTCTAGCGTTAAGCCCGATCACTTAGAATAAATTAATGTATGCTCTCTGTTGCTGTTAATGTCGGTAACTCTAAAGTAAGTTGGTAAAATAAGATGTGTGCAGTTTGTTGCTTCAGTAGGGACTGAAATACATGTTGCAAAGGACGGATTTGGAAATAAAATTTGTCAGTGTGAAGTAATGCAGCAGTGGTGGTGATATTAAGTGGAGGAATACTATTTGTAAATGCTTAATTTACATTAGATATTCAGTCCTCTTAACCCTGATTAGTTTGTTTCTCTACCTCAACAAATTACCGTGGAAGTTATTGCCGCTTTGAACGGTGAAATGCATAAATAAACGTTTTTTGAAATTTTTCCCTTTAATTTAAAGCAAAAACACCCATAGCAAACATTGATGGTACATTTTTATTTGTAGCAAATAATATATCATGGGGATTTGTTACATTAGATTTAGAATACCGAGTTTTAGAGAAAAAAAATTATAGTATCATTAGCAACTTGATTACAGATCCCAATGACATGCTGAAGTAACAATGCAAATCATCCTTTGTATTATGCTCTCCAAAAACTGAATAACGTTTTGTTTGTTTCCTTTTTTTTAAAACTTTTTAGATGATTTTCTTTTTTTTTTTTTTCCTGCAAGGATGGGCTGTTCAAACAGATCTGAAGAAAATACTATGGATTCAACCAGCAATAACTCATTTTGTGAAGCACTGGATGTATTAAGTTTTTTGCTGGATCATTTTCTTATCATCTCACTTTTTCAAAAAAAGTAATTTCCATGCCATTGGTTTCATTAGGACATCAAAATGTCAGGATCGAGGAATGAGCACTGCATTGCAAACCCATCTCAGGTGCTTGCAACTTGTGAAAGCCCAGCAACTGTGGGCAGTGATGGTGACGTGAGCACTGCTGTAATGGAATTCTTAAGATGTCACTGTTGTGGTGAATCATTTACTTCTGACAAGGTGCTCAAGAGACATGCTAAAGAAAGACCCTTTAAGTGCAGAGAATGTGACAAGTCCTTCACATGCCACAGCTCACTGTACAGACACAGGAAGTACCACAGCAATAAACTGCACAGATGTGCACATTGTGATAAGGTTTTCTCTACAAAGTATTTTCTCACAAGACATGAGAGGACACACACTGGGGAGAGGCCTTATACATGCCAGATTTGCAAAAAATCCTTCTCCAATGGTCCATATCTTACTGTCCATGTTAGGACACACACTGGTGAAAGGCCCTACAAGTGTGAATTTTGTAAGAAAGGCTTCTTAAGCACCAGTCTCTTGAATAGGCATAAGAGAAATCACCTGGGTGAGAAACTATACAAATGTGAATTCTGCAGCAAATCTTATGGTCCTCTTGAGAAGCATTTACTAAGTTACTCAAAAGAAAAATCCAATGTGAGTAATCACTACAATACTTCAGTTGCTAGTGAATCAAATCATACACATTCACTCAATCACAGTTCCAAGAAAACCAACAGATGTCAGTACTGTCAGAGAACGTTTGTGTATACTGCTTCATTTTTTAAACATTTGAAAAGCCACATTGAACTTAAACCCTACATGTCGTCTAGCACTGGCGGTGGTTCGTTAATACCTGTTACACACATCAGAAATGACATGAAAGTGACTTGTCTGAAGTGCAAATCATGTAGGAAGTCATTTATATCTCACAAAAGTTTTGACAAGCATATTGAAATCCACTCTGTGGAAAAACTTTACAAGTGTGGACAGTGCAGTGAATCATTCCGGTGTGCGAGTAATCTGTACAGACATAAGAAGTTCCATAGCAAGGAAAAGCTTTTCAAATGTAACCATTGTAATAAGCTGTTTTCTGATAAGTATTTTCTTGCCAGGCACATGAGGATACACACAGGTGAGAAACCATACAAGTGCCAGTATTGTGAAAAATCATTTGCAGATAGTTCATACCTCGCCATTCATGTGAGGATCCACACTGGTGACAGACCATATAAATGTGAATATTGTGATAAATCTTTTCTAAATAATAGCTGTCTTGTTAGTCATAGAAGAAAACACACAGGTGAGAAACCATATAGGTGTGATTACTGCACTAAGTCTTTTACAGTGCAGGCTAACCTTCTAAAGCACACAAAAAATACACATGCTGACCTTGAAAAGTTTGAGAGCGCACAGAGTGCTAACAAAGGCAGGAAATGCCAATTTTGTGGAAAATCATTTGTACATGAAGCAAGTCTATTTAATCATTTAGAAACTCATGCTGAAAATAATTCAGGTGTGTCAAATTTTTCTAACGAATTTTCTATAGTTGGCAACACCAGTGAATTCACTGCAAATGATTTGCTTTTCAGAAATTATTGTAATGCAAGTACCGATTCACTTATATCTGAGAGTAATCAAAATTTGTCTGTGGGTAAAATTTCACCCAAAAAAGATGCTACTGCTGATGAACTAGTAATTTCTGAGAATGGCCTAAACCAAAGTATTAAAAATAATACTATAAATGCTGTTCTGAAGTGTAAATTTTGTAGCAAGTCATATATATCTTTGAAAAGTCTTGAGAAGCATGTTAAAGTCCATGCAGTGGAGAAACCTTATAAATGCCAACAGTGCACAGAATCTTTTAGAAGTGCTAGTAATCTTTATCGACACAGAAAGTACCATAACAAAGACCAGCTTCTCAAATGTGAATACTGCGGTAAACTGTTTTCTGAGAAGTATTTTCTTGCTAGGCACGTGAGGATGCACACAGGTGAAAAACCCTACAAGTGCCAGTTTTGTAAAAAATCATTTGCAGATAGTTCATACCTTGTCGTCCATGTGAGGACCCACACTGGTGACAGACCCTATAAATGTGAATGTTGTGATAAATCTTTCCTAAATAATAGCTGTCTCGTTAGTCATAGAAGAATTCATACCAAGGAGAAACCCTATAAATGCAATCATTGTGAAAAATGTTTCACAGTTCACGCCATGCTTATAAAACACTTGAAACAGATGCACTCGGAGAAGATACCCTACTTTTGTAACTGTTGTAGTAAGCCATTTGTAAGTAGATACCATCTTGCAAGACATATGAGAACGCACACTTTTCAGATACTCTATGAATGTCAGTATTGTGAAGAATCCTTTCTAGATAATTGCTCACTCTTAATTCATGAAAGGAACCACAAACAAAAGACTCGGTATGGGTGCTAGTACTGTGAAGAATTTGTAGAGTGCTGTGCTGTTCACATGAGGAAGACTGTTTTCAAATGTAAATACTGTCACAAACTCTCTCTCAGTGCTATGATCTTAGAAGAGGCGGTTTAAATGAACATCAATACAAAATATTATTCACTGCAGGCAAATCAAAATGTCTTTCATTTCGAATGTTTTTAAAACATTTCTAACCCATTTCTGATACAACCAGAACTAATCCCCTCTCCTACTCCATCCATACACGTTTTACATAGCAAAAGCTGTAATTTTTCTCTAACAACTGGAATTTTATTGAATGTTGCACATTTTGTGAATGGAATGGAATAAATTGTAGTTAATAGCTTTAGTGTAAACCAGCCATCTCTCCTGCCAACTGTAATAACTCAAAATAAACTAAAACGTGCAAATAAAGGAGTTTAGATGGAGATTAATATCATCGTTTAAAAAATTAGGTAGATAATGAAAATTATGATGGAGCCTGTGACTTTGGTTTCTCAAGTATAGCATAGTTTATTCAAGGGAGATAACTACCGCTAAAAGAAAAAATTTTAGTTTTGTACTTGAGATTACTACAGTCAGAAGAAATTACTTTTGTCATTAAAATTTGAAATTAGGAACAAAAACAAACGACATTAGTCTTTGTTCTCGTGGAAATTTTCTTAAAATCTATATTAATACCTGATATTGTAAAGACAAATATGTGGAATGTTTTGTTTTTGGGTGAAGCATCCATAAATTTTATTTAATTACATTTTTGAATGATGATTAATGGCAATCATTTCAGATTTGAGAGGAGTAAGCTTCTCCATGAAATTTCATTTTCTTTTTAATTTTGAAAACTAATGTAAATTCATCCATAAACTCAATTTACATTAAACATCATTATTGTTGTTTCAAATTAAAAAGTAAGTAAATTCAAGCAGGTAAAGAATTACTAATATATATATCCTTTTTTTTTCTTCATAAATCACACTTTAGCAAGTCTAAATATTTAAACTGTAACCAAACTGAGAATGTTCTAACTAGATATTGCATTTTAAATACTGTATCTAAACTCTATTCATATTTGCTATACTTATGATCTAGTTGTTTTTTTTTAAAGTATGAATGTTCCTCTTTTAAGACTAACAGGTTTATACCTAAAGCAAAGGAGAGTTCATACAGATTTCTAAATATCTTCCTGTTTTTCATTCAGTTTTTAATTCTTTAAACTACTATTTTCCTACAGATGGATTAACTATTAATATGTAATCTGAATCGAAAGGGATTTCTTTTTCTGCCACTGAATGACATGTAAAATGGTTACATACATGTTTGTTTGTAGCTAAGCAAAATCAGGATGTTTATTTATATATAACAAGTCTATTTTTGTGAGGTTTTTTCAACAAATGGATGATAATGTATCTTCCCATCCATGTGAAATGGAACTACCATGGTGTGGTGTCAAAATTTCTGAGATGTTGACTAATAAAAGGTTTTTAGATGAAAAGATTTCAGATATGCCTAGAATAATTCTTGAGCTTTTCATAGCATCACTAATTTTTGTACATACATCTTCAGGTACTTTTCATGTAAGTACCACTTTTGTCTTTTTTTCCAACAGATCTATGGCACTGAAGCAGCAACAAATGATAAAAACAAATTTGGAGATCTAATTTGGTTTGATTTAAAAAACATTTATATGTTCATTACTGACATCTGTTCAATTTATAATTGGCTGTTTATTGTCATTTTACACATATACCAGTGTTAATTTATTTATGAGTGAGAAAAGAAAGGCATATCTGTGTATACATGGGTTCATTAGTTATTTACTTCCAATCAGGTGAGCAGGAAAATACTAAACTAATGTAGCTGTTAAAAACGTAAGAAAAATATTTTAAAAATGTAAATAACAGTAAAAAACGTTTCTTTAAATTCTTTAATCCAGTTCTGTGTGTTGCTGGAAAATATAAACAAGAATGAAGCACAATATTGTAAGCAAGAAGAAGAAAGACAATCTTTGCAAATGGAAACGGCAGACATCATCTTTAGAATAAGGAAAGTACAGAGACCATTATCAGTAAATAACTTTTAGTGTTTTTAGTTTGGTGGTGGGAGGATGTTCAGCAGAATTTATTTTTGGTAATTCTGAAATTGCAGCGTTGAGAACCTAAATGAAAAAAAAGTGTACTATTATTTTGTGGAGGGGATACCATCTTTTTCACACAGCAAGGAGAGTTTAGGCATACAACACCCAATCTTAACATGCCACAAGAGATTGATGGAGTTAAAGAAAATGTAAGTTTCCATATTTTATAATTGCTTGTGAATAATTTTAAGAAAGCTTATAAATATTTCTAGGTGGCCAGTAGTACATTGCTAGACTACTGGACCCCAGGATCAAAGGCTGGAGTTTGAATCCAGGTTGTGACCAGCTTGGTTTGGTGTACCTCAGCATGTCTTGATCTTCTCCACCAGCTGACCACATCTAAACATTGAAGAGTTCTAGTAGGTGTTCTGGATACATGTGAAGGTTTTTCAGGTAACTTGACTGGCCTATGCCTTCAAGAGCCCCCCTTCATACCTGGGTGACTTGCTTTACTCCACACACACACTCTTCCTAACTTACTGCTATAAGTTGTCCATAGACCTCAAAAATCAAGTCAGAACTGTGTTCATCGAGATGATAAATATTCCTTGGTTATTTTTTTTTCAAAGAATATGCATTGCAGGTACTCATTTCTAAATCATTGGTCAGACCAAATCTGGAGTATGATATATACTCAAGGAGTCCTTACCTCAAGTATATATGTTCTCAGTATCTCTGATTTGATATTGTAGACAACTAGCACTGGGATTTGAACCAGGAATCTCCAGTTGGTAACCCATGTGTGCTACCTAGCAACTGGAAATTCTTGGTTCTAATCCCAGCATTAGCTGTCTACAGTATCAACTCAGAGATACTGAAAACATATATACACACCATTCACTCTACTTGTGACAAAAAGTGCTAACTCAATTAAGATATTGCAGTGAGTTCTGTAGCAAAGCATCAAGAGTCTTACCTTTTGAATGATATAGTTCATCTGGAAAGGGTATGAATGAATACGATTATGAACAACATCTAACATTGTTAAAATTACCTAGTCTGGTGCATTGATGTTCCCACAAAGACTTAAGACTGACAGACAAAATTTTGATGACCAAAGAACATGTCAATATCTCAAATTCTTTACTTTAGATCTTATTAATTAGAGTCATTAGCTAAAGCATGAGAGTTGATGATAAATACTAGGAAGATGCTTGCTCACCCAGTGTTATACACTCATGGAATGATTTACTGAGTCAAAATGGTGATGTTAAGAGTAATTGCAATTTAAAAAAAATACTAGGGTGTTATATAATTTATAAACATTCTGCTAACATTATAACCTAATTTAAAGAACTCTTCATAATTGGTTGCAACTTCTATGGTAACTAAAGGCTAATTTTAGTGATTGCTCCAGCAATATTAAAATGGAATGGCAATGTTTGTCACTTATAACCATGACACTACACAACCTCATCAGATACATCCACCTTCATAGATGACAATTGTGGAAGAAAAGGAATGTTAAAATAGACTTTTTATCTCAGTCAACCATAATTAAAGGTGCCATTGTATGCAGTCACTGAAATAACTTGTAATGATTATTGTCAACCTTACTATCTTTATTAATAATGAAATAAACTCTACTAATGCACTATTTTACCCAACATTCTGTTGAAATGAGTAAGGGATACTAAGTGTACATTTGATTTTATAGAAAATTAACTTAAGTAGCAAGACATTTTAAGTTTCTTGAGTTTAGATATTAGGACAGGATTTGTAAATAACTGAAAATATTCAGTTTTAAAATTATATATTTAAAGGCATGAATAAATTTATATTCTTTCCCTCCCTCTCTCTTTCATCCCCCTACACCCAAAACAAATCTTATAAATGATTTTAAAGTAAATGAAAATGCAAGATGGTATCTACAAAACAAAATATAAATTACCTCAAACAGTGACATAGCAGAAGTCTGTTAATAGAGAAGACTAGATTGACAAGAAAGGGATGATCTTTAGAGAAAGCAAATTTTCACTTATCCTTAAAAATATTCAGAATAAAAAATAATCTTTGAAATTTGAAGAGAAAAAATTGGTGAAAAATAATAGAAATAAAATTTTTAAAATAAAGTGGGAGGGAACATTCTGAAACATCTATACGATGTCCAAGAGTTGCTATTATGAGCCAAAATTGTGCCACTAAATATTAGAAGATTTAAGACTTTCATAAAAGAATATGTCTTCTTAAATGGATTACTTCCAAATTTGTGAATCAAAAATGTAGATAGTTGATGGTAACTAGATGGTGCCAATTTGCTTTCACTGAATCAGTACAACTACAAAATACAAAAAAAATATAACAGTTTGTGTGCATTTAATTGACAGAAAAGAAGAAAACTTATTTTAAAGTAAAGTATTATCACAAATCTTTCTACAAACAAAATATTGAACATCAAGACATCTGACTATTGTCTCCAACATTCTTATAAAATCTTTTGGCTATAACCTGCTTATATTCTAAATGAAAGTTCCAAGAAAGTTTACTGCATTAAATATAACTACAATATGAATAGAGAAAATTACATTAACATATAATTTTAAAATCTGTATAATTCTTTTAAAATTATATATTATTTTTGCTATTTGGGATGTTGTTGAAAAGCCTAAAATAATAATAGTTAATTATTTTTAATAATATTCAAAATTAATATAATTTAGTATTAAGACAAACTTATTGTAAAATAAACTTTTGTCTGTATTTATACTGTCTATATTTTTTATTCCTTTAAATTAAAACTTTATTCAAAATATATACAGCATACTCTCGATAAAACTGAAGGGACCTCCAAAAATACACTTATCCAAAGTTCAAAATTAGAAGTTGACTTTTTTTTAAATCAGAGTTACTGGTTTCTCCAGTTGTTCAGGTAAGTATCTTTGGTCTTATCGTTATTTTAATGCCATGTGGAAAATATTTGGAGGGATGTCAAACTGCTTTGTTATTTCTTGTTTTACTTTTCAATCCCTTTTTCAATTTCAAGAATCACCTGATACCTTGTCTCAATTTTGTGAGTGTCCTCAGTTTGCATTTTTGTGATGCCATATCGTTGGGCTGGCTGTTACTGACAAGTTTTTTTGCTGCAGTGGCAAGTCAAAGGGCAGGCGGTACAGAGTCGTGGATCCTTTTTCACGGATAAGAGAATAAACTGCAATTTCTTATTTCTGTTAATTGTACATTCACAACTTGCAATAAACAACACCCTGCCGTTTAAAACTTTGACAACCATTCCCGGGTCGTTGGTTCTAAAATTACACAACGCTCGCAGCCCCAAACCCCGATATAGCGACCTATCATTTTGTAAAGAGTAAACAACTCCATCAACCCTGCCGTTTAAAACTTTGACAACCATTCCCGGGTCGTTGGTTCTAAAATTACACAACGCTCGCAGTCCCAAACCCCGATATAGCGACCTATCATTTTGTAAAGAGTAAACAACTCCATCAACCCTGCCGTTTAAAACTTTGACAACCATTCCCGGGTCGTTGGTTCTAAAATTACACAACGCTCGCAGCCCCAAACCCCGATATAGCGACCTATCATTTTGTAAAGAGTAAACAACTCCGTCCACCCTGCCGTTTAAAACTTTGACAACCATTTCCCGGGTCGTTGGTTCTACTAAAATTACACAGCCCCAAACCCCGATATAGCGACCCTGCCATTCCAAACTTCAGCAAGCATCCCTCGCCGACGAAAGCCACGATAGTAGATCTGTTCTTTAACATTAACCAGCGGGGCGCCGAGCGTAGAGAGCAACAGCTGCCACACGATTACACAAATTCCGTCTCCGAAATCTCTTGATTGCGATTCCGCCCAGAGCCCGAAGAGCAGCTGAGTGCCACTGACGGCAAAGACCCTTTTGCTGAGACCCGGCGAAAAATTGCCTACATACCTCAGTCCGCATTTGACAAGGCTGCTCTCGCCTTATTTACATAATGCTACAATACAATCACTAAATATTAATTTATTCATAGCGATAACTCTGGATTTATTTGATAAATTCGATTATGCATGTATAGCTTAACATTTAGGTTTATATTGGGTTCATAAATACGTTGGAAAAGTTGGTGAATAGTTGTAAATAACTAGGAAAGCTCGTAAAAAAAATGTGTATATATATAAACGGTGCCATGTACGTGAAGTATAATGCGAACACTAATTATAGACAAAGATTATTTATCATCAACTGAGATAAATTTATATTTATGCATTTCAAACTTTTCGTTTAGGCGTCGTTTAAATTTAGGTAAATTCAAATATATGAATATACTACGGATACATTCTCCTTTTTTTATCCCCTTAATTCTGAAGATGTTTCAATGGTATACAATCTGTGGTGTAACACCGGTAAGACGATGACCTTTGTACCCCGTTTACTTTTACAATTTAAAGAGCAGGATTCGACCGGTCCACACCACATCCCCCCCCCACCAACACACACACACACACCTGGGGAAGGGACCGGAGTCCGGTATGACGAATGTTGGGGAAAAAAAACTTCTTATTTATTCATTTTTTTTAAGGGAAGTTTTAAATCTGTGGTATGAAGATTAGAAGGTAGAGCAGGGGGGGGGTGCATATCGTGGGGTTCCAGCTCCGGCCTACATACCTGTATGAATGGTGGGGTTATTTTAATATTGTCTGGTGGCTGCTGCCACTTGTTATTATCTGCATTTATGTTCTTGCTGGGGGGATGGGGAGAGAGAGACAGCGAATGCCCCAAAGGCTATTAACAGATCCCTAGCCCCCTAACCCTCCAGACAGCATCAATCAAACATCACGCCAACCGTGTAAGCACCTCTGGTCAGGTCTGATCCCTGACAAAATCATTTAGCTTAAGCCGAAGAGCTGGCTTTGGCTGACCATCCACACGTTACTTCTACTACTAATAATTCTTTTAATAATAACATCCATGACAAGATCACGTTAAACAGAAAGGAAAATGACACAGACGTTGGGATATTTAAATATGAAATTTCTGCTGAAAACTTTACAGCCATTAATTCTGTCACCAACTTTTAAAAATTAATCTTAGATGAATCAGAGGTCGGTGTGCCTCTCGGAAATAATGATTACCATTAACTTCATGAAGGTTTTGTACTCACTTTCTATTATTATAAATGTGCAAAAGCTTCATTAATTGTTTACTGTGTTCACAAAACGAAAGAAGGTATATCTATGATGTTTACTTATTTATTTTGGCTGAAAAAGAACAACAGTTGAAAGAATAAATGTTCATATCTTTTGCTTCATTAGAACATTTCAAATAGTTGAAATTTCTTTTCTTCAATTACTTGATATCTAATGCTGTTAACATCAGTATTATTTCATTTAACAAATAGTTGAAGACCACACATGTATTTTGTTAAATAATGGTTTCTGAGAAATATAATGTATAACAGAATTTGATGACATACACTGCAGGGCAACAACAGAGGAATTTCACAAGTTGACCATCAACAAAACACAACAAAGTATTGTGGGATAAGGTTACTAACTTTGAAAATTAAACTAATATCAATATCTTATGAAGAACTGGAAACAAGATTCAGATTAAGAAAAAAAAAACAATTATATTCATTAGTGAAATAAATTTCCAAGTAAAAAGTATTTATCTTACTCTTGATAATTTGTTGTTTTTATGGGAGTAGGAAAAAAAAATCAAAGATATTAAAAACAAAAAAAGGAAAGTAAATTAATTAAAATTGTATCCAAAAGTAAATTCCACAATGAAGTGTACTAAATAATAATAATACCTTAGTAACATCGAAATATGTTTTATATTATGTTGTTAGACAGGAAGTGACATCTGGTGCTGGATATATTTTTAATGTAAGTTATTGGATCCAGTAACACTTCCATTCAGTTCTGAATGTTTTTTTAGAAAAAAGAAAAAAAAAATACAGAAATGTAAATGATGCAATTTCAAAACTGAATTAATTAGATAATCTCAAATATAATTGTGTTTGTATCATTCCAAATTGTTTTGATTATCTGTTATCTGCTTATGGAAAATGTATGATTAAAATACTATATCTATACCAAAGTAATCTGCAGGTTTGTAGGAAAGAAGTTCCTTTATTTTATGCAAGAAAAGCAATGCTTGAATGTATATTATCATGCTGTAAGGTAGTATTAATAGAGGGAAGGTATAGATAGTGCCATGATGAGTTTTGACAGTGCTGGTGAAGAAAGTAGAAGGTGAAAACATGCAATTCAGTTGAGAAGTTAGCCCCATTCCAGAGGCGTAGCAAGGGTTCTCAGTGCTCGGTGGGGCAAAGACCCTTTTGGTGCCCCCCACCCCTGAAATGTTTTGATTATTTGTTTGTGACTCATTACCCATTTAATGATAATCACAAAGAATTAATCATGCCTTATAAAGAACTAATTTAAAGTCACAATATAACATCTCACAATATCACAACTGTAAACCTGGAACTAATGAGATATCGCCTACTATGTTTACTTACATAATTTGTTAAATTGCAAACCATTTTGATATTTATTTCACCCAGTATTGTTCAAAGTCACACAGCTAGAGTAATCTTTCAAGCATGCAGAATGCAGTCACTTGTGGTGTACATGTATTACAAAACAGATTGATAAAATACTACCTATGTTTACAAATAAATTCTATTAGTTTACAAAACTGTGCATATACTTAACTAGATCTTGTACAGGTAGCATTCTGGTATCCATTGTTAGATTATATATGAACCTTTCATGCTTTTACTGCTGCAAATGAATCAAACTATCAGAATTTAAGGTATTGAGTATGCCTTTTTCAATACTTAATATTGCCAAGTTACTCAGTCAATCTTGAGTCATTGAAGTTCTCAAGTATGTCATAATTAATTTCAGATTGCTGAAAGACCTTTCACAACTACTGTGGAAATTTCATGGGTGGAGGTGGCTAGTTATTAAATGACATTATAATTTATAGGCCAGAAGAAATTTTGCGCCCCTTCAGACCTGTGACGGGCACCCCCTCCCCACCATCCTTGCTACGCCTCTGCCCCATTCATAGAAGTTGTATAAGAGGAAAGTGCCCAACGAAAAGGTATCCTAACATCAACCAATGTTTGGACAGAACTGGTAGATGTGGGACAAAAATTAGCATTCTCTCAAAATAGAGGTATAACAAATTTGAAACCTGATATCATCTGGTCAAAGAATCAGGAGGCAAATAAAAGAAAAAAAGACTTGCCAAGAAATCAAGGTGAAAATATAGAAAGTTTTTCCCAGAAGTAGATGCCAGACAAGCTTGGTGGAAAAAATACTGAAAACCATTGCCTGTTGGGGGAGTGCTGAAAGAGGATCAAGTTGGCTATGGCTTAGAAGTTCATAGACAAGAGCACAGAGTGGGAGTGGAGGGAACTGATAACTCCCTTAGGCCAACCTTTCCAAGGGTCCTGTGAGTGATAGGTTGAAACCTATCGAAGGATAGAGCACAGCTGAAAAGCCCATCAGAAGCACCTTAAAGACATTTGAAGACAAAGGCATTTGGTTACAAAATGACTTGCTACTGAATCTTTGTAATTAATTGTATGTGTAAAAAAAAAAAATTAGATGTGAGAAGTAATTTATCGGGACAGAATATATATCTTGTTGAATTATATTTATTTTCTTTAAAATTATTTCTGAAATGCATTTGAAATCAAAATCGATGTCCAGTCTTATTTTTCCAAGCCCCACTAGAGGTTAAGACAGACTTAAAGAGTTCAAGGGAGATAATTCTTCAGTGCTTAATTATAGCGCTGGTATGTAATTTCATTTGTAAACGGTTCAGTCGCTGCCACACTCCATTGACTTCGGGGTAGACATACGACCAGTTAACCACTAACTAACTGGTGGTTTTCGAATCTTTAAACATTCGAGAAATCTGACGCATGGTAACTTAAATTTACCAGAGACCCTATATCGGCTCAGTCGGACTCCGTCCCCCTCTCCCCCACCACCAACAAGATCAATCAAATATCCAAAGACCTTTGTATTATAACTTTTTCGATTACACATTAATTTATTTTAAAATAAATTATAAGTATCTTTTTTAGAAACAAGTTTTATACCCCTCGGATCGCGAATACGAAAGTAAGGCCGTACTCCCTCCCTCGGATCGCGAATACGTAAGTAAGGCTGTAAAAAAAATCTTAGAACACACTTTTCCATCGCCGAAAGAAGTTGAGACACCTGCTGGTCCTTCTTCCCCAAGGTAGGTGCTCGGTCAGGTCCGTCTTTCTCTCTATGGCGAAATATACGTATATATATATATAACTCCAATTACATAAGATTCAGCCACCTGCGACTGGAGTTAGCTTATGTAAATGGAGAGCCGGTGTAAACCAAAGAGAACTATTGTCCAGTATTACCTGGGGTGGGAGAGGGGAGTCGTACTCGTATGCATGCATGTGGTGTGTGTGTGTGCATGCATGTGTGTGTGTATGTGTGTGTGTGTGTGTGTGCATGCATGTGTGTATGTATGTGTGTGTGTGTGTGTATGTATGTGTGTGTGCATGCATGCATGTATGTGTGTGTATGTGTGTGTGTGTATGTATGTGTGTGTGTGCATGTGTGTATGTATGTGTGTGTGCATGCATGTGTGTGTGTATGTGTGTGTGCATGCATGCATGTGTGTATGTATGTGGTGTGTGTGCATGCATGCATGTATGTGTATGTGTGTATGTATGTGTGTGTGCATGCATGTGTGTGTGTATGTGTGTGTGTGCATGCATGTGTGTGTGTATGTGTGTGTGCATGCATGCATGTGTGTATGTATGTGTGTGTGCATGCATGCATGTATGTGTATGTGTGGTGATGTATGTGTGTGCATGCTGTGTGTATGTGTTGTATATGTGTGTGCATGCATGTGTGTATGTATGTGTGTGCGCATGCATGCAGTATGTGTATGTGTGTGTGCATGTGTGTATGTATGTGTATATGTGTGTGTGCATGCATGTGTTGTGTATATGTGTGTGTGTGCATGTGTGTATGTATTGTGTGTGTGCATGTGTGTATGTATGTGTGTGTATGTGTGTGTGCATGCATGTGTGTGTGCATGCATGCATGTGTGTATGTATGTGTTTGTGTGCATGTGTGTATGTATGTGTGTGTGCATGCATGCATGTGTGTATGTATGTGTGTGTGCATGCATGCATGTGGTATGTATGTGTTTGCATGCATGCATGTGTGTATGTATGTGTGTGTGTATGTATGTGTGTGTGCATGCATGCATGTGTGTATGTATGTGTGTGTGCGCATGCATGCATGTATGTGTGTGTGCATGCATGTGTGTGTGTGTATATGCACACTTGGTGTTTACAAGGAAAATGTAAAACAATGCATGTAAATCTCATGGTTTAAATTCTGTTGCAAAGAAAAAATATCGATTAGAATGGTTCATGTGTGAATTATTATTATTATTATTATTATTATTATTATTATTATTATTATTATTATTATTATTATCACCGAATATTGGTGGTGATTTTTATTTTTTTCTTTCTGTATCTCTTCGACTAATATCTCATTGGAATTCTCTTTGTTTGGAAGAACTACTTTTGACGAATGTTGCTGAATATTTCTTGCAGAAAATAACAGTATCTGTACCGTATGCAAGTGCATTTTATGCACCTGTAAGTCAAGCAGTCATGTTTTGTTAGTACAAAACCCTATTCAGTATTTGTTTTTTTGTTTTTAAGTTTTCCTTATCTGCCAGAATTGGGTAGAGAATTTTTCTTTGAGCATCCGTGTCTAGGCTTTCTATGTGTATAAAGTTATCTGGCAATAAATGTTTCTTTTGACTAATTAAATCCTTTTTCTTCCTCAATCTACTTGTTTACAAATGTGGACATGCATGAGAAGGTTGTGTAATGATGTGGTTAACTCTAACGAGTATTGCCATTCCTGTGGCTCTTGAACCCTAGCACTTTTGTCTTCAGGAATGTGAAATCTTATTTAGCTATGGGAGGAAATCAGAAGAAATGTGCTGACAATGCTACAGAAGAGCAAGAAGAAACCATACTATGGGAGGTTTGCCAAACCAAATTAGTCCCAAATGAGGATCCTCTGACATAGCAGTGCAGTATTCTTTGCACTTGAGTATTCACTGCCAGAAATAAATAATCACTTTTACATCTATGATCTAAGAAGAGATGCTAAATTAGAGATTTAAACCAAGGTTTACATGATATTGACTATTCACAAAATGTATATAATATCTTAGTCATCTTTTAAGTATGTGGAAAAAAATTTTGTAAATTAATGGGGTTAATTTCCTATAGGAGAAATTTTTCTGCAGGATGTATACCTCTCAGAGACCATGAGTGTTTAGACCCAGGTGTGGAGATGTAGACAGATGATTTTTTTCCATGACATATAAGCTTTAAAACTAGTAACCACTGCTCCAGCCTTTTACTGTGTTTTGTATAGTCTTAGTGATGTTATGAATTATCTTTCTATTAGCTCTATTAGATACCAGATACTATTAATGCATTTCTATCATCATGTTTTTATAAGCTAAGATGGAAAATTTGTCATATTTAGTTAAACCATCTCATCATAAGCTAAACTGGGCAGAACCCTAAATGTCATTGCTTTATAAAGATAGTGTGTATGTGACACCTGGGTTGTTTTCATTATTATTATTGTTAATGCACCTGTTTTGTTTTAACTTTTAGATCTGAGGGGAGTTGATGATGTTTTCCAGTAGCATTGCAAGGAAAAGAAAATATTTTTAATAACCACATTCAGTTTCCATATTGTACATTTACAATGGACTTGAAAACCCCAACAATGGAATCTGAGATGTAACTGCATCATTTTCTTCCCATCCTATTACAGAAAACTTGATGCGTTTTTTTTTCTTGTTATAATTTATTTTTTATTTACCTTTACTTAACTTCTGCTGACTAAGCAGATATAGTATCAAGTAAAAGACAACTGAGGGTGGTACTAATGCAGAGATGTCAGAGGGTAATTGTTTCACAATACACATGACAACCAACAGCGGTGAAAGGGTGTACAAGTATGACTTTAATAACTCTACGGATGGTCAGGTTCCTCTGAAAAAGCAGATTTCGGGTGGCAACGAAAAATGTTACAAATGTGACCACTGCTCTGGTGTGTTTCCTCATAAGTCTCAGCTGATTAGGCATTTGAGGATCCACACAGGAGAGAAACCTTACAAATGTAAGCTCTGTGATAAGTCATTTACCAACAGCAGCCATCTCACCCGACATGTGAGAGTCCACACTGGAGAGAGACCATATGGGTGTAAATTTTGTAAGAAAACTTTTTCCCAGAGCAGCCACCTGACAACACACATGAAGATCCACAATCGATACAATTTACCATCAAAAATTTGCCTTAGAAAGAAGAAAACGCAAATCCATGCTTCGGAAAGGATCAGTAAACAGTTCTCACAGAATTTGGCTAAAAATATGTCAGGATACACTGCTGCAGACAGGTCCCGCAGCCAGAAAATGAACATTTTTGACAAGTCTGTTTTGGAAATTGCAAATTTCAGAAAAGAGGTGCAAACGCTCCAGCAGAATCGTGCCATGGTTAAAAGTAACAAACAAAAAAAGGGCAGAAAGTCATTTTGGAAATTGAATAACTTTAAAAGGCGAAAGAGATGTGCAGAGCAGAAAGGGTCTGGTGAACCAGAAGAAAACTGCAAAGATTTTGCAACCAGTCAAAAAAGAGGCTTTCAGACCACAGTTTGCTGGGAAAACGTCAAGCGAGAAAAATTGCTCTTAATTCTGCTGCTGATAAACTGCTGTCAGATAGTTCCATCAGCAGTCAAAAAACCTCTAATGCAGAGAAAACCTCGTTTAAGTTTGAATGCTGTGGAGAAGTATTCCTGACAAGTAACGGTCTTGCTCAGCATATCAGGCTGCACAAAACAAATATATAAATATATATACATTACCAAGTGCTGTAGTAGTTACCCTGTGTATGCCCGGCTGTTTGCTTGAAACTGACATTGATGTACAACATGGTCTACATATGTATAAAAAGCTGACAGTGCAATGTAATTGTACATGTAGATGTAACCAGTGTACTGTGTACTTGCAAAGGTATACTAGTAGTATAGCTGATGTCTCCATATCTTCATTTAGACTTACAGGTTTATCTTATCTACAGTGTGACTTTATTACTTCGGCTTCTGGACTTCTCCATTATTGAATGCTACAGATAAACACTTTTTGGACTACTGTGCTTTGTTCATGGAAATTTCATGTATTCAGTCATCCAACATGATCATCATTTTTTTTTTTTTCAAATTAAAGCCCTATACTATTTTTTGTATTGTTTTTGTGACATTTGTCGTGGCACTGTATATTGCAAACTTAAGCAGGAAATCGTGTATCCTGAGCAATATTTGGTACAGTGATGTAGGCAGCATTTTAATGTTTAGTTTTTACTTTTTGAAAAAAGAATCCTAAAAATATATATTGCACTATGTAAACTGAATAATAGTTATGTTTACTTTACTTTTTTTTTTTTTTTTGTCTACAAAAACTGCGATGTAAATGTAAAAATAGTTCAAGAAATATCTTTAATATAAAGCTGAACTTGAGGCCAGAAAATTGTATTTAAAATGAAAGGCCTTAGAGGTGAATCACTAACCAAACAAATTCTAGACAAGAATGCAAAATCTACCACTAAAATTTCAGCTTAGGATAATTGTTTTAAATTAGTTTTACTTTAAATGCTTGTTTCCCATACCAGATGCAGTAAGATTGATTTATATGAACATGGTCTTATTTCTTTCTTTTAATACAATCCTTACTTAAATTATCAGCCTCTCAACACTGTTTCCAAAACCATCGGTTTTTAATGCATTTACTTACTTTTTATCTCAAGCTTATAAAATGATTAGCAGTTAATTTTTAATGGATTGCATATTTCAGCTATACTGTTTTGTTTGTTTAATGTTTTGGATCAGAATGATCTCTCAAACATTTATCTGAAAAGCTAGATTGCAAAAATTATTCAAAACACCTGACAGGAGGAGGAAGGTAAAAAATTTGATACTTTCTTTTAAAAAAAAAAATAAAAAAAAATTCATAATCTGACAGGTGGGCACTAGTGGTACAGAATCAATTATTTGAAAATCTAACTGTTTTCTTAATGTTGTATAAGATGTAGCAGATGTTGAATATTGATATTAGCAAGAAAATGCTTCAGATATGTACAAATTTCCTATAGACATCATCTGTAAAACCCATATGCACTGGGTGACCATGTTCATTTCGAAGCCAGTTGCTTATAACTCCCAAAGCACAACATATCTTAATGGAAGTAAATGTGCATACACAAGTAGTTATGGGAAATGCATTTCTACAATGTGCAGATTTTGCTTGGGATGGGAGGCACCAGGCTATGTGATGTCACTTCATTAAATTTGTTTGTTTCCCTGCAGATTTGCTTGCAAAGAGAGACTCCAAGACTGCATAGCACTTATGAAGTTTGTCCATGGTAATGACTATAAATCTGGATTTCATGTTTGCGTGCTTTCTGAAAAATATTGGTGTATCATTCCATCCGAAGCTGACAACTGATCTTAAGACCATCATCCAGTGACACATTCTTGCCATCCACAGAACCCAATTTTGCATGCAGCTGTATTCCATCTGTTGCAGTGTCTGAAACCTGTTCTCGAGAATGGCAGTAGATATTGTGAATGCCCATTGTAACAAGTTAAAACAGTTCAGCAAAACATTAATATGGTTTTGTTTAAACTGGTATTGGTAACTCTCTCTCTCTCTCTCTTTTTTTTTTTGTTGCTCTGTTACAGCTACAGTGATTTTAGAAGAACCTTTTTTTTTAATTGGTATGGTCAAGTTGGACTTCTGTGACAAAATCTGCAAGTTCTGGTAATGCAGTAAACCCCGTGTTTATGCAGGCATACCTTTACTTTTGCATGTTATGTCTGAAAGTTATAAGCAACTTTACAATCACCTGGTGTCATCACTTGATTAAATGAATAGAATATACAAAATGTAATTTCAGAATAGACAGAAAACTGAAAATTCAGTTGCTGGTACTGTTTAGTTATGCCACTATACCAGTAAGGCCCTTCATAAACTGGGGGAGGGGATATCATATATGGCTTTGCAGGTCATATCTTTATTGTAGACATTTACTTTAATGTACCATAGTAGCCAAAAATAAGCGAGCATACAGAAAGACAATTGGTTTTTCCACAACTAGAGATGATACAACCTGCAGATGTCCAAGAATGAAGCAGACACTAGGGGCATGTTGTATAAACATCATTTCTTGTACTGTATGATGGAAACTGTGATGTGGACTTCATTAGGTTTTGTGGTTGGTTTATTTTGATTGTATTACTGCATCTATTGTTTTTTTATCTCAGAAATTCTTCATAATGCATTTTGCTTGGCTGAACCAAACAACCTGTTAAATGGTGGTTACAATAGTGAATAAACAAGTTTTTAGAAATGTTTAAATCAACTCATTTATAATGAACCTGCAGCACAGTGGGCTGATGTGTTCAAACCATCACATCCAGAATCTTGTGAACCAATAGGTTGCAGTTTGGGACCAGCTGGACCCACTTGAATGCTCCAGAAATAGAAACCCACTACAAAATATGTGTATATCTACTGCAAAAAATAATAACAATACATGCCTGCAACATAAGTACAACAGTGGAAAGATTGCCAATATGCAAGGTTCATTAGTTGTATTACTATTAACAAAGTGATCAGAAAATTCTGAACTAACTTGCATTTCAGAGTGGCTCTAAGTAAACCTAATACACCATAGTTTTATTGAAGTAATGCTACTGCATTAAAGATATGCTACAAAATAGTTAATGCAAATAATGCATAAAATGACGACTACAAACTACAGTTGGAATTTGCAGTCGGTATAGTCATATTTAAATAGCTTAACAAATAATCAGACATTGATTTCAAATGTTTTTTTTTTTCACCTTAAGAGAGAATAGAATGTCAAACAGTTAGCATAGTACTGTATATACATTTTAGAGAATTTCTTTCCATTTGTGAAAGTCTGTTGAATGTTTTGGTGTATCCAACACCTTTCTCAAAGGTAGGTTAATGTTACTGGCTTTATTTAGGATTACAGCAATTTTTATCTTTACATATTTTCATATTGTGCTGATTAAAAATGTTTCCTCATATTAAATATTTCAGCTACAGACAGTAGGTCAAGTAGATACTTTTCAGAGTTTTTACTTGCATGTACTGTAGAAAGGGAAGCTATCGCTAAAAGCCTGGAAGGGATCTGTAATCATTACAGACTTGTATCAAAAGCCTATTTGCTTATATACAGTAACAGTATTTAAAATGACCATGTAAGAACAAGCTAAATACAGTTGTCCCCCGGTATTCGCGGGGGTTACGTCCCTTGAGCACCCGCGAAGAGTGAAAAACCGCAAATATTGGACGTGGTCCATAAAAATGCCTATAAATGTCAAAATATAAGTAAATATATAATAATAATTTAATAAAAAACACAACACTCAAAGAAACTCTCGAGATAGCTACATGCGGTAAACTGGGATGATGCTGGGCTGCATCTGCCGAGACGGCGCCTCATGGGCAGCAGCCAATCAGCAGCAAGGAGAAATGAATAACGCTCTCGGATTGGCTACTTTCAAACCTCCAGCCATTTTATATTGATATTTTGCTGAATTTACGTTAGTATTTAATTACAAAATTAGTAAATTATATTGTTAATAATTTAGCGTGAAAAAAAATATTGCCATAAAAAAAATTGCGGAAGATATTTGCGATTCTACGAATATGCTGGGATTTCCATGAACAATTATTAGTTAGGTTCTAAGGAAAATTCTGCGAATGCCGAACCGCAATTACGCGGGGGTTGACTGTATACCATATTTAGTAAACTACTTAACACACAAGGATTATCAGAAAGGTAGCTATGGTAACACACAAAAAAACTATGTTGTTGTGGCTTAAACATGCTGGTCATTTTCATTTTAAAGACCACTTAGAAATGCTCATGTGACTGGTTTTTGTTACCACGAAAGGAAAATTATAGGAGATTTGAGGGTTATGTGTTTGGACAACTAGAGGAACTGATAAGAATCATCTGTCTAAATGGGTACCCTTGGTGTGTGTTTGTTAAAAATTATTAAGTCTATTCACATCTCTATGTTGATGTCTTCTGGCCGTTTAGAATACTTTTAGGAGCCTCAAGGACCTGATTTCTGTTTAGTAACTATGAAGTATATCCACTTTTGTGGTGGCACTTTTAGTGCTTTGGAACTCGTTGATATGGCTGTTATTTCAGTAGATGGTATTGTATGTAAACATTTGAAGTCCAACTTTTTTTACCTCTGATGTTTGGTTAAATCTTTCTGTACTGCACGCTAATGACCGTTAAGCTGGTTGCTGTTATCCGTTCTACTATTCTTGTTTATGGGCATCAGCATAATTCACTACAGCCCAAGGCTGATTTGTGTTTTTTTTTTTTTTTTAGTGCAAACTAACCAAGAATGAACATTGATACCAGATGGCAATCGTTTAATTGGTGTTTTGTAACATGAAATGTCATCTTTTCACATGTTGGCAGACCATTTCTTTATTCATGTTAGAACTCCACTTAGTTTCCTTTTATTCGTTTGTCAGAATCAGTACCTGGTGTGGCTCTAGAAGCAGCTGCTTCATGTTGCCGCCTGACAAATTTCTGGTTGAAGACCCATCTATGCAGGCACAATTCTCGCTGGATGGGACATCTACAAGCTCTCAGGAGTCGGTAACTAAATCCCGGCATTGCTGTAAGATAACTCTTGGTTGTCTGTACCTGCCACTAGGGGAACAGATTAAAAATGAGATGTAGCTAGTCATATGCCACCTCTTGCATTTCTTGTGTCATTTCCAAACTTTATATTCTTTTTTCCTTCTCTAGAATGATAACCAAATTATGACACTCTGAAAGACAATGTTTAAATTGATTTATTTAAAATGCGTGGTTTCAATCACCAAGATTACACTACACAATTAATTGATACCTTCGTGCTACAGCCATTACTATCTAAACTAGAGGGAGAAGGATCCTTTGGATTTCCAAAGAAATCTGAAAAAAAAAAAAAAAACTGGATAAAAACCACGATGAATGAATAATTTTGTTATGAGTGACTGAATATTTCAAAATGTTTGCACATTTAACTCGCGTAAATTTGTTTTAATATCCTTTACTCCATAAATCTTTCCATGCATAACTCAGTTTCATCCTGTAGTTTCACTTGCACTACTTGACTTACATCACCTGTGGCTAATTACACAGAACAAACTATTCTTAACCTGCCAGGTAAATGTGATAACTTCTCAGAAATAAGAGGGTGGTTGTGTGTTTTTCTCCACCGCCTTATTGCTGGTGATACCTGTAAACTAAGCGCAGAATCTCAGCCCTAACCCTGACAATGGTAATGAGGAATGATCATTAAACCTCAGCTTTACGGCCATGATAATTAACCTGAAATGAAATCTAATTTCTGTGAATAATGCATTACACTAGAAACTGTATTTTTATAAATAGATTCTTTTTCTCAGTTTTGATTGATCACCACCACCTTTTGTTTGTTTGTTTTATAAAACATTAACCATGGTGGTTTACCAGCTAGAATTCCAAAGCCCCCTCCCCCTTTTTTTTTCTTTTCAGCTGTGTGGTTCTAATTGATGCAGAATTCTTCAGAGAACAGCTCCACGTAAGAAGATGTAGTCACACTTGTGGACTGACTGACTCTTTTTTATTTGCAGTTGTAGATTAAAAAAGAAACAAAAAAATTCTAGAATTCTTTAGTGATGGTAAAGGTTCCTTAGCCAAACATCCGCTTCTGATAGCATTTAAACTTTAGTGTGTGTATGTGTGTGCGTGTTCACTTCATATCTCTCTCTCTCTCTCTCTCTCTTGCATACCTCAACCTACCAGAACCATTGCTTTTTTTCCTCATAATTTCATCCACATCAGAACGGAGACCAGAACCATGTTAATTTTTACCATGTCTGCTCCTGGAAATTCAAAACAAAACTTAGTAATTTTTCATAAACAGTGGCATACACTCGATGAAAATGTGCTTAAATTACATATAGAAGAGGGATTTTCCATGAATCTTGCTTAATCATAAAACAGTAGCAAATATGGGTATGTTTAAATTATCAGTGTGTTGGCTTGAAATATCTATGAAAATAAATTATTATTATTATTATTATACTATGTGGTAATTAGTTTCTGTAACAGAGCAGATCTGTACTATCACTAATTTGATGAAGGTGTGAGCAGTGTTATTACTTATTATCATTTGTGATTATTATTATTATTAGTCATAATAAATGGCCATTGTGAAAGATATTGGACCCGTGTTGGTAGATCCAGGTTTCTGGTTGTATCCTTTGATTCTGTTGCAGTTATTTTGAAACTTGCTTAGTAACCCACAAGATATTCCTCAAAAATTACATAGGAGATCATTTACCCAAGTCCAGCACACTTGGAGTTATTGCTAAAACAATAGACCCCCAGGATTCTATTGTACCCATTTGGTCAGATAGAGGTCAGAGGGGATTGTGGTGAATCTAAATTTTTAATACTTTTCAAATTTGCAGTGACATGTTTTCGACACTAGGAGGAGGTGTGCACTTATTGCTTGTTCGCTGTATCCTCTGTTATCGCCAAGACTGGCTTCTGCACACAGGGTGATGTGAATAACTGAATGTAGTGTTCTGAGGAACCCCTACATACTATACACATTGTGTATTAGCTGACCTTACCTGAACTTTTAGTTTCTCTCTTTTTAGGTCTTGGTGTTGGCCTGGGGAGTACTGAAAAAGAGCAAAGTTGTACACTTATTTAATAAGTTAAAAATAAAATTGAGAGCTTTGAGATTACACATTCTATTACTGTTCAGGTTATAACAAACCATCACTATAGATCACAATTAGAAATTGTTTAAAGCTGCAGTATGGGTTGATGTCAAAAAAATAAAAAATTACAAACAGTTCATGATAAATGAAACAAGTTGCTGGTGATAGTGTAATAAATTTTTTTAAAATCATTTTTGGTAAATATTTATTCTCACTAAGGTTCTAGTATAAACCATAATGAATTCTTGCCTCATAATAACTGAACTAAATAAAGTAAAACTTGGTTTGTACAAATCCTACATATGTAGCACAAGGAACTTTTATTCAAGACGGCTCACTGAGATATAACCATTTTATGAACTTAATTGAATAAGAATCTGGTTTTTAAACAGAACATTCAGTGATTTAAAATAGTAAATGATGAGAGTGCAACTTTAATGGAGAAGATGCAAAGGGAGAAAAAAGTTCCTTTTTTTTTTTAGTTTAAATATATTTCAAAGTTTTCCATTAATTTAATGGCAACTGTCAAAGATTTTGAAAAAACACACGTATAGAAGATTTACTTAACTGGGGAAATCTCATATAAGTTGTGGTGCCTTCCTGTTTTCTGATAACCCTTTTTTTTAAGGAGGAGTCATTTCTACCAAGTTTGAAAAATAACTTCGAATACTCTATCTTTTGTTATAACTACGGATGAAAATGATTTTGCATACTGATATTCTGAGATTTAGATTGACTTAATGAATGCGATAAACCTGCCCGAACACATCCAAAATGACTGAGATTTGAAACACCATGCAACACTTAGAGAAGTTGTAATTAATTTTATTTTATTCCACATTGATGACTTTCTTTGTCCCTTACCTTACCTAGATAAGCTTTGTCACCTGTTTCTTTGCCAGAAACTAATTTCATAGCCGGCACCTAATGTCAGTAAGTGCCTGTGCACCTTTATTTCCATAGTTATTTTGGTTTTGGGGAAACATCTCAGACCGCAACACAGTAAATAAGTTTTATCTATATTATTTTTTTAACTGAGGTTCCAGGTCTGCACAGCGTAGAAAGGTATTCAAGGTGCCATCAAAAGCTGTTGCGTTTTTTCCCAAGCGATGAGATTACGTTCAACATTCCATGCATCATTGAACATCAGAAACGAAAACAGAATTTTCTCGGGCTGACTTTTAGTTTTACCTGTACATAACCTACCTTTCACAGAAAGATTTTTTGATGCAGAAAAAACTGATCCGAAACTCGACTGAACAGAGCACTGATAGGTTCCGCCATCTTGTGCTTGCACAGGCTTCAGCTGAAGTGTTGCCTGAACATTGTTTTTTGTGAAATTGGTATCGATGACTCTGGCCCGCTTTCTGATATTTTTGTCCACCCATGTTGTTTCAGACTTATCAGTATTCACAAGTGTTTTTTCATTTTTTATGAAGGATACTGAATAGATTTTTCCGCCAATGTCTGTGTCGTTACATGATATACTGAGCTTGTCTGTTCCTGCCACTGGTACAGAAGGGGTGAATCGCAAGTCGAGGGCAGCTGAAATGCAGATAATGTGGCTTTTAGATAAAATAATCTGTGGAAAAATAGCAGTATCCCCATTGCATTTGAAAAGTTCGCTTTAAATGTGGTATTATGTCTGAAAATGTTTATTATAGTATTTTTGTTTTTATTTGAAATTAAATTTATTTATCCAAAATTTGACATTGTTTTTTTTTATATGTAGCTTTTAGAATACAAAATTTAGAATGTAGTATTCACTCTCCCAAAGCTTTCTCCACCTTCATGCATCTGAAATGAAAATTGTTATTTCTGTGCATATTGTTAACTCAGGTGCCTGGTGCTCAGTGGATTCAAACTCTAGGAAATCACTTGAGGCACAGGTTTACAGTGCTAGCAACCTAATCAAGGGCTCTTGTTACCATTACAATCCAAGAGAATTGCAGTCATGTTCACAAGCCCCAGGGACACTGGAAGAGGAGACTCCTTATTCCAGAACTAATATCTGTTTTCTTCTGCAACATTTTGATGATAGTATGAGGGTACAATGTCATGGTGTGGGAGGCCAGCAGATGCTAAGCCTCCAATAGTCTAGACATAATTTAGAACTGGCCAGGTAATTTTATCTGCCATTCTCCAGTTTTTATTTTTTGCTTGATGAAAGTACAGTGGTGAAGTAGTCCCTTTGCCTGCTCAATCTTGCAAGTATATAGTGATCACTAGGATATTTTGTTTGTGTTGGTTTTGCATCACCTACAAGCATCTCGAATAGGCCCCATTCAGACCGACAACTTTCCACATGTTTACAATAGCACCATTCCTGTGTTGTTTTGTGCATATTGAAGCAGTAACCAGCGAATGGAATGGAGTGCCAAGTGCATATTAAAATGTGTTCACAGATTTTTGTTTTCTTTTTTTTTACCATATTCTTCAGATTTTTTAACTTTTGGGGAAAATGTGTATGGGTATATATGGAGAAGGGTAGCATGAATATCCATGATGATTTGGCACAAAAATCTAGCAAAGTCATTTGGTAGAAATGTCATGTGCATATTTGTATTTAAAGAGAAAATTAATATACAAACATTAAAAAAAATTTGTAATGGATTGACCATTTTATAAATGTGGTAAGATATCTAGCATTTCTGAGCTGGAAGATTTTAAAGATCCAGAAACAGATGCATTTTCATACTTCATATTAACCCTGCACATCCAAGATCACTAAAGGAAGGATGAGGGTTAGTCCCCTATAGCAGTTAACCTGAAGAAAATATTCAAAGCCTCTTGTTGAAATAAATTTTGGGCGTGCGACATGGCCTTTATTTTCACAGAGCAAATACCTTGGCCAGAAAAGGGAAAGGTGTGGGGTGGCATCAGCCTTAGTGACCCAGATAAGGATGGACGACTTGTGCAGGATTTCCACCCTGGAACTTCTGTTTAACTGTGGAAGGAAACCCATTGGCAAACCGTTGAGTGAATAATCCAGAATTATCTCAATTTGTTGTTTTTTGGCAAGAAAAACTAAAACATTTTTACAGGTATTGTTAGTATTTCTCTAAAGAATATCAAAACCAGTAGGTTATCTCCCTTCTCTGTAGATTTGTTTTGTGTTTTTGAATGGCCTGCAATTATGGTTCAACATACAACACAGATTAAGTATCAGAAAACGGTTTGGCTGAAAGAGTCAGATTATGAAAAAAGGAAAGACGAGGTCATATGTGTGTTCACAAATCTCTTAGTACGATGGGTAATTATATGGTAGAAAAACTGCCTCGAGTCATCTTTACAAACACAGACAATTTTGTCACGTGATTTGTTTTCACAAGCTGCTGCTTCAAAAAGGTCTGTGCTACCGGACAGCCAAGGTTGAGTGATTCTTTGGCATGGCTGCTGCTAGTTCTTCACTGGCCGGTTGTGTGTTTGTTTTCTTCCCCATCTAAAAATAAAGGGTTCTGGTAAGGATTTCCTGTTGAAGTCAGCAGTGCTGAGCCCTTGTGACATAGAAGTATGCTTTCTAGTGGATGAGTTCAGCACTGTGCTACTTTGGAATAGTCTCCCTTGTAGAGACTGGTTAGTGAAAGTACATAGTACTAGCAAAATTGGATATAGGCCAGGGAGTTTTCTTTTAATATGCATAAAACCATTTTTTTCTCCAAAAATTCTAGTCAAATAAAAGAACTATTTATGCTTTTTTTTTTCTTTTTACTTCTATTACCTGGTTTAGCAAACTTTTCTTGAAAGATACAGTTACTAAGTGCTTCCTAATGAGAATGTTCCAGTTGTTTATTGAGGTGTCCAGTGATATGATTTGTCAAAGAACCTCTGTCTCTCTCTAAACTTTGATGTTAGGTAGATAGTAGTGATGGTTAGAATGCTGCAGATATTTTTGCTCTATACACTATTAAAGACCTCTTTCAGCCAACTAAAAGGTGTCAGTTACTTGAGAAAGGTTTCTGGATGGTTAGCACCTTATGTAACCATAGTTAAAGACTAGAGATGCTTCAGTTGCCCAGTTTAGCCAACAGGCATTTTTGTAAGCATCCTGACTGAAGTTTTTCACAATTTTCTCTCTTTTCTGACAATGAATGCGCACTGGATACCCTAAAGGGCATAAGTTTAGAATCATTTTAAAAACATTCTAGATAAGGCTTTTTAGCAATCATGTTGTTTCAGCCTGGAAAGCTTTACCAAATCAGATGGTAGAAGTAGCAGCATCAATGCTTTCAAGAACAAACTGAACACTTGTCGTCTTTAAGTTGTAAAGCTGCCCGGCCCCACTGTTTTTATATCAATCTACATAGGTTTAGAAACTCCAATTACATTGCTGTGAAATGCTTGTATACCAAACTAGGCAACCAAAGCATGTTTGGTTTTCATCACAACTATTAATACATAGGATCACAAATTTAATTCATTTAAAAATTTTTTTCCAAGATATCTGGTGGCAGGGTGCCAAAATTATTGCAGTATCATATCTTGTTTTTAATCAAAATAGTTTTATAATTGTCCATTTTTAGGAAATGTTAGCTTATGTTCACTGGAGGGGAGCAGAAAGCTAGTATGAGGACCCACCCTAATCCTACCCAAGCAAAGAGAAACAACCATCAGTACAATTCAAAAAACAGATTTTGAAACCACATTTGCTGGTATCAGATTTAATCTTAATTTAAGAATAGGTAACAATCAATTTTTGTCAAAATCAAACTAAAAGCATTCACGAATGATGGCGGCCAAGGCTAACTTGTTCGTAGCATTCGAACAATTTTTCAAAATGGATTTGCATTCATTTGAGTTGCAAGAAACCCAGATAGATGATCATTTTCAAATTTTTGGCCATTGCCAGTTCAAAGATTTTTAGAAAATGCAACAAGAATATTTCAATACAGAACTTGAAAACACCAAAATATCAGATTTACTCACCTGTGAGGCCAAACCCATGCAGAAGAGAGTATCCCAGAAAAATTGTTAATGTGATATCCATTTTTTTCCATCTGCTATTAAGTCATTATTGGTGGCTTATATACTGCATTAAAAAGATTAGTAAGGGGTTGTATCAAAATGACAAAGATAATATTACATCATAACAACAATATGCATTTCTAGTATATAGAAGCTTAGTTTCTCTTTCCTGGGGTCATTCTATAAACCATGATGGCTTCTTGCCACCTGCTGACTCAACAGTAAGCCTGGCTTTATTACTGCAGGTAAGGGAAGTCTTAGCCACAATTATAAACGCAACTGTTAAATGCCGTGGTATCTTCATGGAATTTTATTAGATCTGAGGAGAGAGAGCTAGAAATGCAGTATTATTAAATTATCCTTCACATTGAGTGATAAAAACAGTATTTGTATAAAAATCCACTTTATAGAAGATGGATATCTCAGAAAATGGTATATGTTCTGAAGTAATGTGAATACAGACATTTCACATTTGTTAAAAAAAATAGGTTGTTGCAGGTCTCCTTGTAATATTCCTGCGTGTTAGAAAAAACTCACAAAGTCCCTTCACCAAAATGGAGCAAAAAACAAAAAAAAAACATGCCCACGTTTTAATGAACTTTTGAATATGTTGTTAATATTTTTTCTTAAATAACTAATTTTCCAGAATATTGAGTAACCGGTATGCCTGCATCCCAGTTTGAGGAGCTTGTCTGTTTGATTATACGCACACGGGTCAATGGGTGAAGTGAGACACACCCTTTCAGTCTCCTAAAATGAGACAGATACTAATTTACCCACTTAAACTTATTACTTTTTTTTTTTGAAAAAGAAAGATTAAAAAAAATCATTTGTTTGTTAAGAATTATTAGGAAATTCATCACAGATCTAAAACATTACATATATTTTAATTACCAGTACGTTTAGTTATCTGTATTTGGGGATAAACCGACATTTACAAAACAGTACCCTGTCAGATTTTAATTCGTTGAATTGGCTTGTGAAAGCCCGCCATCTTCAGTCAACCGTTTAGGAAAGTGACGGCATACTATTTTTAAACAGTTTTTACTCCTAAACAAGCATACTATTTTCTTCTAATGTTAGTATTTTTTTTTTTTATTTAATTCTAATATTTTTAACTTGGATTGCAAATGGCTGACTATTTTAGTGAACCACAAGACTAGTTTTCATACAAATTATACACAATATTTTTAAAAAATAATTTAAAACGTTTTGACTATAACCCTGGTATAGCACTTTACCAGCCAATCACTTTGTTTATACCAGTCTTGCCTCTGGCACTACCTTTCACCTAAGACAAATCCAATAGGATTGGATTATAGTCCCATATTAATCTGATGCCAGAGGAATTAGAAGCATAGAATTGCTAAAGACTCTTTAATATCTTGGGCGTCAGTTCATTAATAATTTGTTTCAGGACACATGGAAGTAATGTCAGCTGACAGCTTGATAGAATTTTCGGCAATGCAATTGTTAATAAATGGATTAAACTATAAACTTATGATGTTAACAGAGATAGGGAGCAAGCCAACATGGCCGCTTCCTTTAACTGCTCTGAACTTTACAGCTTTATAGAAAGACATCTGTAATGTACATAAAACAGAATTTAAATTTTTTGCTCTGGAAAAACAAATTCTGCAATTTTTAATACATTGTGTTAAAATTCTGACATAAGACTGTAGTTGAGAAATATGTCAATAATGTAATTCTGTACAGAACTTGACACAATCATTTCTCAGTAATTGTATTAAAGGTGACTAAGAATTCATCATAGTTATTTTTGTGTATATACAAAAATATATCCTTACAATGTTTAGAATATATTTAATTAATTGGAGGGACATTCTCCAGGCAGACAAGAACCAAACTCAAGACAGGCTGAAGGGGGAAATTCAAAAAGAATCTGTAGCTTGCAATGTCTGTTCACCCTCAAAGCCATCCATTAATAGTGTTTTAAAAAAAAAAACAAATTGATAGAATTAATTTCTTTATAAGACCTAGATCAAACAAAACAAAAGGTGTATTAAGAATAACACAAAATAAACTTAGCAAAATACAAAATTTTATTTTTTCCATTACAAACTGCACTCACTAATCAATTCAGAAATAGATGTGCAACAATATCCTACTGGCAGCACCAATAGAACAGTTATAGAATTACTTTATAACTGTAACAAAATAATGGATTTCATGCCTCAGGATTGTGGAATACTCCATAATACAAAGCATTCTCCAGCACTTGACAAGTTTCTCTGGTAAATAGCATTGTCAAATGTAAATTCATATTCAAACATCTGATAGGCTTACTATCTAAACATTGTTGCTTCATGTTTAATTTTTGTAAACTTCTGGAGATAAAGTGGAGAGAGAGGGGTTGAATCAAATATAAACTGGGATGACTTTAGATTCCTTCATAAGAATTATTTTGAAAGATGCAAAATTTCAGATGACTTCACCAAAGACTCTGCTTTGGTAATGGTTTCTGGAACATCCCAGAAATATTTTTTGAAAATAACTGGAATTAAATTTCTCATCCACTCAGTTCTTGCTTTATCTGATTTGCTAAATAAAACCTTGAATTTTTATCATAGGATTTTAGCTGGTAAATAACTTCATTAATGTTAATGAATGTAGAACCATTAAGGGTTACAGAAGCTACCTTAACCAAAGAACTTGACAAATCATTGCTCTAGTCCACTTAAAAATATATATATTTTTTAGCATCCTCATGGACTATTTAGATGAAATCAGCCATTTAAACATCTTTGATGCAAGTCTGTTCTGAACAAGTGTGCCCTATTCTATCATTTCTAGCACGCATACTAAGAATAGGAGGGGGATCATTTTTTGGCAAAATTAAGTTACTTCTCTGCTCCAGCAGACTCTCTCAACAGTTAAAAGTTACAGTGCAAATACTCGCCATTCATTCCTGTTATCTGTAATGGGATTTAATCACACCTGCACAGAAATGGCAAGCCCTTATAGTTCAAACAAGCTTGGCCTTTAATGTCTGTCAGTAAGATTTTGACATAAGTTCTCTCACAATCAAATTTCAAAATGTCATGTGAAAACAGTTCTTTATCAAAAGTGATCCTCAACATTCCGAGCTTTGATGGTTTTTACATCTTGCTTTAGCAAAGGACCACCATCATATACTTTGATAGTAGATTCACCTGTCAGTTACACTCAAAATTTTGTTTTCTTCTCTAATTTATGCACTAGGAAGTTAATTATCTTTTAGCCCCATTTTACAGGAAATTTCTGTTCACAAGCATAACTCTACATGTTCTAAGCAAATAAGATTTTAAAAGTCTGTATCCATCATGCATTTTTTTTTTTTAGAGCAATACAAAAAAATAAGTTTGGAGATAAAGCACAAAAAAAAAATTACCGTATAAATTATTTTGCTCATTTAATTAATTTTTGGAGAGAGTTTCTGCTGCATACTGCTCTAAGAAATAACAATTCCCTCCCTCCCGCCACATATATAATCCAAAATCCGCCTTGTCTGATATCTTCGAAACTTACATACTTATGAAAATGTGCCAAATCTGATGGAAAACCAGATTCAAAAGATATCTTCAGAATGTGGAACTGGTCTTTAAACTAAGAACACTGTTAGAAAGAAGGAAAAGTGTTATTTTCTGTCAGTTTGACCACACGCTGCATGTTAATATTATCGCTGTCAGAGGGTTTAGAGCTTTAAAACTTGTTTGCTTGTTTCTAGCTAGAATTTTTATATGCAGGTACGTGCACAACCAGAGAAAAACAATGCAAGAAATAAGTGGATATTTTCATGACAATAACAATATTTCAAGCATCGTTCACACTATCACTAAACTTGTCTTGACTTTTCTTTTCTTTCAAAAGGTGGAAAACATTTCCAAGATCTTGGGCCTTCTTCAAAACATAAAACCAAGTAATTGCACAGGTGCTAACACATTATGATATTGGTGCGTTATCAAAAACTAACTTCCTGAAGAACTACTTTACAACGATAGTAAATGCATACATTTGAACTTTCTTAAATACACAAAATTAGCTCAATGACATCTACTGGCACATCAAATCTCAAAGTTTAAGAAAATCTTTAAAAAAAAAAAAAATTCTGAATTCATTCATTTTTACAGAATAAATCCGTGATGAAATGGTTTATTTTAAAAAGATACCAGCTCAATAATAACTCGGCCAGCTATCTCAAATATATTTTAATATACTAGAAATATACACCTTCCAAAGAGCATTTTCTTCACAAAATAAAATAAGTTAAATAAATATAATAAATAAGGAGCTCAAAACCAACAGAACTGATGGCAATGTTAGTGAAAAGTTTTCTCATACTTCTGTATTTAATGAGAAACCTCTATGGTAAATATCTGCTATTCTGTTAAAATTTAACTTTCTGAAAACTAAATACAGTAAACCCTCACCACGTGGCACCCTGGCATCGGTTTTTGTTCACCAACGGAGCGGCACAGAGGTCTGAGGAAATTTCTCACAAACTTTCTCTTTTTGCTAACTTCCAGCATCTTATAAAGTATTTAAAATGGGTCCAAAGAGTGCAAAGAAAAGGAAACATGTCCATAACAGTTGCAGAAAAGTTAAAAATAATATTTTTCTATACATACATATCTCAGATAATCCAGACTTTTGGCTAATCCAGACACCCTCTCCTCCCAACTAGTCCAGGTTAGTGAGGGTTTACTGCATACACAAACACTTACCAAATTATAAACATTAGGATTTCACATTGTGAATAAGAATGCTACATTGATAAGAAAACTATCTTTTCAATTGGTCTGTAAGTAAAACTGCAGACCTAACTTTTGACTTGGAATCTGGAAATTCAGTTTATGAAATAAGACCAATTTTATCTTTAAAGGGAAGTAACTGACACTGTAATCATTTTTAAAAAATATATGAAAGATGAAAACTGTTTTCCCTTTAGGTAGTTAAATTCTAAAAAAAAACAAAAAACAAATGAAATACTTAAAATATAATCACAATTTTTCCAAATAAAAATACCATTTTAAAAATTTTCACTATAAATTGACATTTTCAGCAAATACAAGAAGCATATTTAGAATGTTTATCATTTAAAAACAAATAATACTTGTTTTTAATTTTCTATTTAAAATTGGAATAAAACAACAAAGAAAGTTGTCAAATACAGCTTAAATGACTGTTAAATACTTCGGATGATGAGACAGTTTCAGCACCAGAAAGCTGTAACGTATATACAGAAGTATTAACAAAAGGACTGCCTCTCCGGTGAGGTCAACTCAGCAGTGATGGTTGCAATCTTGGAGAGATGGTTCTGTTGGACTCTAGATCAGGTCAGCTCTGCTCACATCTATTCACCCGCTGGCTTGACGACGACTTGATTCTTTTCACCCAGAGGCAGTGGTCTTCTAAACAGCAGCACATGAGGTTCTGTGAAGTAGTAATCGTGATTTGGTTTTCATGCCGATGACAAGCAGAAATTGAGATGATCCTGTTATTCAGTATTTTCAGGTATATATAAAAAAAATTGTTTTAATACATGCTTGTAGGAACAGGAAAGGGGGACTACCACCCCTACTTTCCACCCAAATTATGATCCACACAAAGGAAGAATGCAAAGAGGATAAGGGCTGCATGTCTATCTACTTTTTAAAATTTGATTTTCTATCTGGTGCCATGCCAGGTGAACACCTTTTAAGGTACAGCGTCAACCTAAGCAGGGCTTTACAGACTCCTACTCTTTTTTCTGCAGAAGATGGCAGTTTTCAGTAACAGACCTGGAAACTTTGAGAAACAAAGCAGCATTTGGTTTCATTAGGGAGGTAGTTTTCAAAAATTGATGTGAGTGACCCAGAACTCCCCAGGACCTTACTATTCCACAAGTGAGGAGGAGCTGCACAGAACTATTTATTATGAAGCAATAAGTTTAATAGTGAATTGCACTAAAAACCAGTTTAACCATGAAGAGTATGGAGTGTACACAAATCTGGAGAACCTGTTTTCTTCTCAAAGCAGCTGCAGGAGAAGATTACAGCTGAGGTGACAACTGTTTGTGCATTTTATGGCTCTGACAGTCCAAAGGTTTCTTGAAGCCCAGCTTAGTACCTACAATCTCAACAAGGCAGTTACTCAACATCAGTGAAGAGAACAATAGACTCCATCCCTGCTGTAGCATAAGTTAACACCCACCTTTCACTCATTTACTGCGTCCTCTCCTAAAACAGGTTGAGAAAGAATTATCTGCCATAAAAATGGAAAATGCTATTTCAATTGTCAACAAGCCAACTTCCTAGTGTTTGGACATGGTATGTGTGCTGAAGAAAAATGGATAAGTGCAGTACAATGACCTCACCCCCCCCCCTGAATAAGGTAGTCCTTAGAGCACTTCACTCTATGAAGAGTTAATGAAAACATCGAAAAATTATGGGATAGAGTCATCTAAAAATTAAATGCCATCTCAGGTTTTTGACAAATTCCCCTCGACCCCCAAAAAGCTGATCACCTTTGTGACACCATTTAGTAAGTTCTGTTTCAACTGCCCCCCCCCCCCATTCAGTATCAACTCAGCACTAAAAGTTTTCCAGAGAAAAATGTCAAACCTCTTAGAAAATTTGGATAGCATCATTTGCCACCTGAACATGACCAATGTGTAAGAGCCGTCTTACATACACTAAGAGAAGCAGAGACTCATCCTTAATGACAAGTGCAAGTTCTTAAAGAGAGGAACACTTCTTAGGGCAAATAATAACCCCTGAAGGAATCTTGGCAGACCCTGTTAAGATAAAAGCTGTGCATGAATTCTCTCCTTCAAATATCATGAAGCTTCAGAAGTTTACTGAAAATGGTAAATCAATTGACTAGTTTGCCAGATCTGGAACAAATTATCAATGAACCACCTTGTCAGTTGCTCAAGAGTCAAGCCACAACAAGATGCCTTTAAAGGAATTCAGCTAGCTTCCACAAACACACTTACTCGCTACAATACAAACTGATGCACCATAGTTGCAGCAGATGCATGCCGAAATAGGTTAGGCACTGTTCTTTTCCAACTCTATAGAAAAGGAGACCGAAGATCAATATGCTATGTATCAATGTTGTTAAGAGCTGCTGAGAGCCGGATCAAAACTGAGGCATTAGCAGCAACATGGGCCTGTGAGAAATTTTCTGAGTACAGACGCTCCCCTACTTACGAACATTCGAGTTACGAACAACGGTACATACGAACATTTTTGCGGGTATGTCGAAAAATGTTCGGACAGAGATGCTGTAAGTTAGATTTTGTATTGCGCGCCTTTTTCCGAGTAGTGCTTCTTTCCGCCGCTAATACCGACGTGAGGCGCTGTGAGAGCTCGCCCAGCATCCACCCCGAATCCGGCTTCCTCTGCCCAGTTCGTCGCAGTGCCTGAGTGTGTAAATGTATCTCCAGCGCGCTAAGAACTTTGACATTTTTATTGTTAAATATCTCGTGCATCCATTATTCAATATGGTTGGTGAAAAGCGAAAGGCTTCTAGTGAGAGTGGAAGTGTAAAGAAGAGGCAAGCCATTTCATTTGAAATGAAAGTGGCAATAATAAAGAAGCTTGATGTGGGTGAGAAAATGGTGAGCGTTGCACGTGCATACAACATGAATCGTTTGACCATCGGTACCATTTATAAACAGAAAGATCGCATAATGGAACACGTGAAAGGTGCAGTGCCGATGCAATCGACGATCATTAGCAAGAAAAGAGGGAAAATCTTAGAAGAGATGGAGAAACTTCTCACCATTTGGCTCGAGGATCAGCAGCAGCGGCGTATTCCTCTGAGCTTTATGCTCATTCAGGAGAAGGCCAAATCTATCTTTGAGGATGTCAAGGCTAAGGCTGGGGAAAGCGCTGCCGAAGAAACGTTTTCTGCCAGCCACGGGTGGTTTTCCCGTTTCAAGAAGAGGGCTAATCTCCACCATGTGGCCGTGTCCGGAGAGGCAGCATCTGCGGACAAAGAGGCTGCCGAGCGATTCCCCCAAGTGTTGAAGGAGATCATCGAGGAGGGTGGCTATTCGGCTAAGCAAGTCTTCAATGTCGACGAAACGGGTCTTTTTTGGAAGAAAATGCCAGAGAAGACCTACATTAGCCGGGAGGAGAAGACGATGCCCGGATATAAAGCGGCTAAAGACCGCTTAACCTTAATGCTTGGGGCGAATGCTGACGGGAGCTTCAAGCTGAAGCCGCTGCTAGTAGTTTACCGGGCAGCTAACCCTCGAGCCCTGAAGAACGTGACGAAAAGCTCTCTCCCCGTTATATGGATGTCAAACATCAAGGCATGGGTGACACTCGCTGTATTTGAGGACTGGTTCTTCCACCATTTCATCCCAGAAGTGAAGTTGTATTGTCGGGAAAATGGAATTCCATTCAAGATCCTGCTGGTGCTGGACAATGCCCCTGGCCAACCCCCGCACTTGGATGATTTTCATCCTGACGTCAAAGTTGTATACCTGCCGCCAAATACAACTTCACTTCTGCAGCCGATGGACCAGGGCGTTATCGCCAATTTCAAGAAATATTACACCCGACGGACGTACAGGATGGCCTTGAAGGCAGTGGATTCTGACCCCGAGATGACCTTGCGGAGCTACTGGAAGTCGTATAACATCTTTAACTGCATCAAAAACATTGAAGCATCATGGCGTGAGGTTTCCAGGTCAACCTCAACGCCGTGTGGAGGCCTCTATGCCCTCAGTTCGTCAACGACTTCCGTGGCTTTGATCAGGAGGACATCAATAAGGACATTCTCAGCACTCTTGTCGGGCTAAGTGAGAAACTCGAGCTTGACCTGGAGGAGGAGGACTTCGAGGAATTGCTTGAGTCCCATGGGGAGGAATTGAGTAACCAAGACCTCATGGAGTTGGAGGCTCAGCAACGTGTCGAGGAGGAGGAGGAGGACGAAACGCCTGTCCCCATGAAGAAATTCGAGACGAAACTCTTGGCTGAGGGGTTTTCGCTCATAGATAAAGCCATCGCACTCTTCGAGCAGCAAGACCCAAATATTGAACGTTGCACAAAGGTTGCAAATCAAATGAATGATGTCATACAGTGCTACCGCATCATTTATGATGAGAAAAAGAAGAAAACTGTGCAATCGTCGTTATATCGCTTCTTTCGGCCAGTTTCTACTACATCCTCCAAGGAAGATACTCGTCAACCCTCATCTTCTTCTCCTGGACCCTCAACTTCTTCCTTCATTGATGTTACGGAGGAGGAAGTAACTCTTGAAGCCCATTCCAGCGACGACGAAGACCCTCTCGGCCCCATGATATAAAATCCTCCTCTTCCTCCTCCATCATCTCCTTAAGCCTTCGAGTACATCTTCCAAAAGTAAGTTAAACTTCATTTTATTTATCTTATTACATACATGTACATACTGTGTGTGTCTCTCTCTCTTCTCTCTCTCTCTAACATATGTAGTATTCTCTCCAGTTGTACATGTACATATCTTTATAGAGCATATTATTTTATTAAATGTTTATTTTTCAGTACAAACCAATACAGGTTACTTATACAAGCCTTAAACATACTTATATAAGCCTTAAACATACTTATATAAGCCTTAAACATACATTCCATACAAAATATAGCAATGAAGCAACTTACGAACGAATTCACCTTACGAACGATCGTTCGGAACGTATCTCGTTCGTAAGTAGGGGAGCGTCTGTACATCCTAAGTCTACACTTCACTGACAGAACACATAGCAGTGGTTTCACTTCAATTCACTATTGACCTCTCCAAGATGCCTCCAAGTGCTCTCTGCTTCTGATTAAGAACAATAAGTTTCAGTCCAGAGGTTATGCATGTCCAAGGAAAAAACCAAGCAACAGCTGATACACAGTTTACTGCCCCAGTCAGTAAGCCAAGTCATTCAGATGTGTCATTGGTCAAAGAAGTCAAGGAGCATGCTTCTCACACCATCGCCATTTTACCAGCAAGAGAGTGACAGGCTCAACCAGATAAGGTGCACACAATGTAGACGTAGAATTCTCAGAGTTGAAAAAGTACTGCAAAAAGTCGGCCAGTATATGTTTGCCACAACAAGCTCTTTTACATCCCTACTGGGAGAACCGCCATCATTTGAACAACATCTTGCTGTATGACAACTGCATCTACACACCACATTTCCTATGACTAGAAGTGTTGGGCAGAAAATCGCCTGGGCAACACAAAATGTAAAGCAAGATCTCAGAAGTGTTTGATGCCCCCTCCTTAGCAAACCCTTTCAGGAAATGGTTACAAAATGCAAGATATGCTCTAAACTTCATCCTGAGAGAAAGAAACCTCTCATACCATCTTCTTTACCTAGCCATGTACAGGAACAAGTTGGCACAGATCTATTCAAGTTTGAGAAGCAATGTACCTTTTTGTGGTTGACTACTACTACTACTACTACTTACAGTGAATAGAAATGCAGTGTCCATATTTAGTGCATGTGGCATTCTGGATATTGTGGTTTCCAACAACATTCCACAATATTCATCCAAATGCTTTTGCAAATTCCACAAGATTCGTGGATTCTCTTACAGCACTTCCACACCACTGCACCCACAATCAAATAGTGAAGCTGAGAGAGCTGTTCATACCTCAAAGAACATCCTGTGGAAAAATGAACACCAATACTTCGGATCAAGCTGTGCTGGCACATTATCCCATTTATAGTTAACTCCCGTAGACAGCCAAATGACTTTGTGACTAGCCACGCACCCAGAAACCTTCATCATTTTGCAAATATCTATCGGAGTTCCCCTCAAATGTATAGCACCAAAACTAAGTAAATCTTTTTCTTTTCATCATTTGGCACAAATGACTATTAATATTACTGGCCCAAGCTTTTGAGGAATCCATTTGAAAGGAAGAAAATAAAACAATTTAAAAAGGAAGATTCTTAAGAGCTGTCTGTGAAAGTACCCATAACGTTTAGACTGCTGCTTACCAAGTCAACAGTTTCAATTCACACTATAAGTACACTATTTACAAAAAAAAAAAAGATAAAATAACCAAAATAGAGATAGTTACAGTGGCACTACCTGGAGAATGAACCATGTAATGGATCCATCCTGGACTCTGCTGGACTCCCAGGTTCCTCCATTCTGTCTCTGACATCAAGTGATTCTTGGGAACAAGTTTAGCAATGTCAGCAGGCAAGATCACATGCCTGTAAAAACAGTGAAAAAAAAACCCAAACAGAACTTTTAATGAAACTGTTGCTACATCTCACCTGTTTCACTGAATAGTAAAGTAAAGTCAAAAGAGGAGGACACCTGACATCCTCCTCATTGGAACTTCCTTAACTATTATTATTGTTGCATATCAAACTCTGGTTCTGTCATCTTGTTGCAAGTTTTTATAGACTATTTTTTTAGAATTTCACATTAGTCAAAACAAGAAATTAAAAAATTAATTTTATTCCCATAAACAAATACGTGTAGAACTCATTTAATTGTATGGTTTCTTTGTAGTTTGAAGTAAAGCATATGGCACCAAACTCTTGGCAAATCCCTGAAAGTTAAAGTAGATATGCATGCAATCTGACTGTGGATAAATTAGAAAACTTTCCTCTCATTGCAAATCTACAAAAACTCATGACTGCTTTTGAGCAAAAGTTGGTCAAATATGTCTGGCAATCGTCAAAAGCAAATTCAACAATAATTTTTTTTAAATTACTGTTTTGTCTTTTCTTTTGTTCAAACATATCACTTCAACTGCCATACTAATTTAATAGCTAAACATTAGGAAGAGAGAGATAAAAGGGCAATCATCAGAACCCAATGAGGTTTTTTTTTTATAATGTTGCACTGTGAGGTTTTCTAAACAACAATGGACAACAAAAAATAACTTTTCATCTGCTACTGAGGTATATGCAGGTGTCCTTTATCAAATCAAGCAGCTGATTCCAAATCTGAAGTCAGAATTGACCCAACAATCAGGATTTGTAGTTACAGAAAAATGTCATTTTCAATCATTGTTTATTAATAAATCGAGCACATCACAAAACTGCAAAAAATTAATTCATTTCACAATATAAACACATTGTCAGTAACTGTTATCCATAAGCTCAAACACACTGTATAAAGTATACATTAACTGTTTAAAAACGCTTTAAGTACTTGATTTTATGCTTGTGAATAGCAGTGGTTTGTCTCTGAAGAAACCAACAACAGTCCTCCATCATGTTGGAGTTGAATTTCCCCTGATAGCGGGTCTCCATTGGCTTTATGTATTGGTGGAACCTCTCACCATGCTCATCGCTCACAGCACCAAGGTTGGTTTGAAAGGAATGAAAGTGTGAATGAAGAAAATGCAACTTCAGCAACATACGGCAACCCATTTCTTGAAAGGTTTTTATCATGTCTTGAACCAACTCAGCATAGTTGTCTGCTTCGTGGTTTCCAAGGAAATTGTGAACTATCAGTTTCAAAGCCTCCCATACATCCAGCTCCAGTGGGTTAAGCCGTGAGTGTAAAACTGGATCAGCAAATAAATTGCAAATTTATGGTCTGACAAATATTCCAGCCTTCAACTTGGCATCAGTTAAATTCTCTCCAAATTTTTCTTTCAGATAAAGAAATCCTGCACCTTCAACACTCATCACCTTTACAAAGCTCTTCAGTAGGCCCAGCTTTATATGCAGTGGTGGAAGAAATATTCTTTGTGGACATACCAGTGGCACGTGTTGCCCACCAAATTTTTCTGGAGTATGGTCTGTTCTTGATGGCCACTCTTTGATCCTATAATAATCTGCATCGTCTTGGATATTCCACAAGCACATGTGAGCAGACAACCACATGGTTCTCCCATGTAGCCTGCTGTGTACACACTACTAAAAAAAAAACACTCAAAAATATATATTAGATTTCCATTTATTTCTGTAACTAGAAATCCTTATGTATTGGGTAAATTCTGATTTCAGATTTGAAAACAGCATACTCCAATTAGTCTAAGACACATCTTTTACCTCAGGTTGTTGTCCAGTGGAATCAGCAGACAAAAACCAGATTCAGATGGCATACACAGAAGCTTTTAATTTCAAAGTTGTGGTTCATTTGCTTAGTTTTTAAATTCTCAAAACTACCAAAGCTTTGATTGTTCAGATGCTAATAACTTATTTTTTATTATAAATAATAAAAAATGTAAATACTAAAATTCTAATTCTAATTTAGCTTAACTATATTACAGGATAAATATATATTTTTAAATAAATTAACAACATTAGTATATAAAAATAATAGTAATGTGTGAACACTATGAACCACTACACTGATAAATACTTAATTAATCTTGGAAGGGATCCTGTTGATAATAAAATGGCTTCTGCCACACTGACAGTAATTAGAGAAATAAAATGCTAAGGATGCCAGTAAATGTTAGATAACGCTAGGTAACAAAAATTTAGTTAACTTGATTTTTTTTTTTACATTTTCCATGGCATTTTTGGGTGTTAAATACAGTTCTAGCATTGGTTTTTGGTAAATGTCAAGTATATTAGAATTATATTATTATAGTTGATAGAGTGGATGCATAATACAGATCACCCTAAAAATTCCTAGATTTTTTAAAGAACATTTTAGAATTTTCTAGAATATTCTAGCACTCTCATCCATAAACCAAGGTATATAAACCCTTGTGCACACCCAGTATGAAATAAAAGCATTTAACAGATGAATTTTTAATTCTGTTATTAGATAAGAATGGCTGCAAATCAAAAAAGAAAGCTTTCTGCAGACTCATTTTATGTTTGTGGATTCTATAATGGTCCAAAGCAAGTAAGACATGAGATCACACTGAACAATAAATTTTCACTGGCCTATGAACCATACTTTGGAATGAAGATTGGTGATCAAAATAAAGCATAAGCACCTTATATGGCTTGTGGAACATACAGATCAGCACTAGAAGGATGGCTAAGAGGAGATTGTAAAGCAATGCCATTTGCAATCCCTCGTATTTGGCGAGTCTAAGAATCACACAGATGACTGTTACTTTTGTCTAATGGATGTGTCAACATTCAGAAAACCAAAAACCAGCATGATTTTGTGTATCCAAATATTCCATCATCCATTGCACCAGTTCCACACAATGATGACCTTCCAGTGCCACATCCACAATCTAAATCCGAAGAAAGATTCATCATCAGAAAGTGAAAATTCACCTGTAGATGAAAACTATGATTCTGACTTAAATTCAAAAAAGCCTCATTTCCAAATCAGCAAGAACTGGATGACTTAGTATAAGATTTAGGTTTAACAAAATCTAATGCTGAATTTCTTATATCAAGACTGAAAGAATGGAATCTCTTTGATAGCAGTTGTAAATCTAGATATCTACATCTTCCAGAAAGAGGCATGAAAAATTCTCAAGATACTTCTCAGTGAATGGAAAATTGTGCTTCTGCAGTGACAATAATAGCTTGTTTTACAAAATGGGTATTATGCACAAATCCTACTGAATGGCGTCTCTTCATTGACAGTTCGGCGAGAAGTCTCAAAGCAGTCCTTCTTCGGAAACAAATATCCATCAATAACCATTGGCCATTCTGTACATATAAAGGATTATGAAAATGTTAAGTTTCTGCTGGAGACAACTGACTACAAAAAATATAACTGGGATGTTTGTGGAGATTTTAAGATGATTAGATTTTTGAAAAGACTGCAAGGATGATTCACAAAATACTCATGCTTTCTCCGTCTTTGGGATAGTCATGCCACATCACAGCATTACAGAAGAAAAGTGTGGCCAGCCAAAGATCAATTTATTCCTGGGACACAAAATGTTCCTTGGCGAGATCAGGAAAAAATCCTCATGCCTCCACTGCACATAAAACTGGGGCTTGAGCAGTTCCTTAAAGCTCTTAACACAGAAAGTGAAGCATTCCAACACATTCATGAACTGTTTCCAAATATTTCAAAAGCAAAATTAAAAGGTAAAATTTTTGTTGGCCCACAAGTTCGTCAAATGCTCAAATCAGAATTAGAAAAGATGTCAGAACAAGAAAAAAGAGCATGAAAGGCATTTTGTTTAGTTGTTGAAAATTTCCTGGAAAACAGAAGTGAAAACTATATACAATTGATTGAGGATTTAATCAATGAGTACGAAAAACTTGGATGCAGAATGTCTCTCAAGCTTCACATCCTTCATTCTCATCTAGATTTCTTCAAAGACAAAATGGGAGATTTCAGTAAAAAGCATGGAGAGAGATTTCACCAAGATATCCTAACAATGTAAGAGATATATCAGGGAAGATGGGTCAGAATGACGAATGACTATATTTAGGGTCTAATTCGTGATGATACTTCAATGTATAGAAGGAAAGCCAGAAAAGTTGTGCATTTTTGATTTCTGCAACTGCAATTTAGATTTTTACTGTATTTAAAAATTAAATAAATGTAATGAATAAACTTTTTTCATGATTTAAAATGGTTGTTTCTTTTTGGTTTGGGAAAAGTTAGTTGTAATTGTATTATCTGTAATGATGTGTTAAAATGTTTAAAGTAACATTCTGAGTGAAAAACTGACACTTTAGAAAAACCAGTGCCATGTTAGTAATCAGCTCACCAAAACTGACCGTAGCCAATTTAAAAAATAGGATAACTGAAAACTTTTTGAAAATTTGTTACACTGTAATTCTACAAGCTTAGATATGAAGTGAGAACCATTAAACTTGAAAAATCTAAATATTTTTAAAGTTTTTATGAATGCAACTATGAACACTAAAGTCTTCATTAGTAGACATCTTCATTTGTTAAAATGCATCATCATCACTATTATTGAAAACTAGAAATATTAAGCTGAGCAGAGAGCAAGGACTGCAAAATGAATTTCTATTTTAAATCATTAATTTTCCAGTTATCTCCCCTCAAGCACTGCTCAGCTTTCAGAAGTAGCAAAGTTGTTTTTATATTGTTTGAGTTCCTTTAAAAAAACACACACTAATTATGGTTAAGTGGAAGCACCGACTCTAATGTCAGCTAACAAGAGCAGGAGATAGACAAAGGAACCTAGAGATAACTCAAGGAAGTATTAACAATATAGAAATATTAAAAATATAAACATTTTTTTAACATACCTGAAAAACGAGGAGAAAAATGTTGTGGATACAAATCTGAGCATTAAAAGGAATAAAATTCAGCAGACAATTTATATATGAAAACTTTGAGAAATAAATGAAGTGTCAACATTGTTGGATCTTTGCAACAGAATTATACAACTAATAGATGCATCATAAAGTGGCTATGTACATTTAGCTACCATTAATGCAGCAGTTCAGATAATTGTGTTTTGATTTGCAATTAAGTCATTAGTCCATACATCAGAAAATAGAATTACTGTTAATGAAGTTGATAACAATTGTTTTAATACTCAGTTTAGATTTAATCATTTATCAACTTTTAAGGAGAACAATCATTTATTTATATGAATATAAACTTAAAAGCAACAAGCAATACCTGTACTCATATTTGTCATCATAATATCGTTCAGAGTATGTAATTTGATCAATGGGCATGTTCTCTTCGTCACTTTGTTGTACCCAGTGTTAATTAAACTTTACCAAAAGAATGACTGCTATCTGAAAAACAAAAAAAAAAATAAATAAAAATGAAAACTCAATTCTATTTCAGAACAAAAATATTTTTTATAGCCATATACCTTTTTTGGTCATTAACGTAAACAGCAACTTGATTATGTGAAACTAAAAAGGTTTTAACAGATCCAAAAGGTTGTTAGCAAATTAACTGAAAGTGTTTTTTGTTGTTTTTTCTCTTTCTTTCTGCACACAAATCAATTAAAACCAATCGACGACATAGAAAGGAGATATTTTTTTGTTTTCCTTTTTATAAATTGTCATTAACAATTCAGCAGATTCAAGTTATAAAAGGGAATTTCGCAGAAGAACTGCAGCCTACGTGTGATAGTTACAACAATTATGCTTTCTAAAACCTGGGCACACCTGTAATTAAAGCATCCAAAAACAAACTGGTACATTTGAGCACCGGCTGTAAAGCACTGATGCATTACCAGAGCTTGATCTCTGCAGACTTTTAATTATTACTTTGAGAGACAATACCAACTACATTACCAGACTCAGGTGGCACGTTTTTAAATAAGGGGTCTGCTGTGACTGATTGATTCTTCAAAGCTCCCAGTGCCCGGCTAACTTTGCCCTGAAAGGCCCAGGAGGTATGAGGGACTTCCAGACCGAAGAGTTCGAAACTCGAATTAAGGTAGAGGGGTGGGGTGGGGGCGAGCGGCTCGAATTAAGGTAGAGGGGAGGGGTGGGGACGAGCGGTGAGAATTAAGGTAGAGGGGGGGGGGGTGGGGGCGAGCGGTGAGAATTAAGGTAGAGGGGTGGGTGGGGGCGAGCGGCGGTGAGAATGCTTGGCCATGGATGGACGGACAGTCATACAGGGGTCGGTCGGTCGGGGGGACTCGCACGAAGCTCCGACCTCCGGAATTACTCCACCAACGCGTTCTCGAACAACATGTCGACTGCAGCAGACGGGAAGCTCCATAAACGCAATTTCAAGTCGATGCAGCGGGGAGTGACTGGGTTTAGTCCCCCCCCCCACCCCTCGGGATGGAGGTCTGCCAGGAATCGCTTAAAGCACTCGTCGTAATTTCGTTTGTTGTCAGAACACGGTTGCGCTGGGGCCGCCCCAATAAGGGACGAAACGTCAACGGGCCCCGGTAAGGAAGGAAGGAAGGAAAGCGCAGGGGCGAGCGGCCCCGAACGCAGTTATCTGCTCCATATCAGACAAACCCCCATCGACTTCTACTTTCGCTTTATGACTCGGGTTTCCGGAGGGGGGGGGTGGGGGGATCTCTGCGGGGGCCGAAAAAACACGAACGAGCACCTACATTAGAATCACGCCCGCCAGAAGGGGCTGGGGTTAGCGAGCAGTGGACTGGACGTCTTACCCAACTCTCGGCGGAAACCATTCACCAGCGAGTCCCCATATTTCAATTTATGGCGCGGCCCGCGTTTGGTTTGAAAGTGCCGCAGCGTCCCGCGCATGCGCGGCGAGCCGCTTCCGGGGGAAGGGAAACATGGCTTCGCTGTTGTTGAGGTACGTGTGTCGATAATTAAACAAACAAACAAACAAAAACCACCACCTCGCTCTGTGTGTGAGTGTCTGCTTGTTAGTGGTTATATTGTCCTCGATGTCCAGGGGTGACGGGGCAGCTTTCACCTTCCGCGGTTACGGGAAATGGACTTCGTCAGAAGTCCCACCGTGAGTCCGACCGACTTCACAGTTGTAATGTAAGCGACGGGACTCAGTAATAATAATAATAATAATAGTAGTCATCGTCGGATTGTTGTTCGGACTCCCAGTAGATAGCCGGGTAATGTTCCTCATCCTGAGTCCTCTTCTACAGTCCTGTCCCGAGTATGAAAGTGGAACTTTTACTATTGACCTTCATTTGACATCTGGGGGCCGGGGCTCTGGTAAAGGCTGGGGTAACCCCCCGGGGGGGGGCCGGGCTCTGGTAAAGGCTGGGGTAACCCCCCGGGGGGGGTCCGGGCTCTGGTAAAGGCTGGGGTAACCCCCGGGGGGGGCCGAGCTCTGGTAAAGGCTGGGGTAACCCCCCGGGGGGGGCCGGGCTCTGGTAAAGGCTGGGGTAACCCCCCGGGGGGGGCCGGGCTCTGGTAAAGGCTGGGGTAACCCCCCGGGGGCCGCAGCTGAATCTCTCCCGATAGTGCAGGAACAGAAATATGCAGCACATCATGCCAGACATTTTTTGAAAATAAAATCCTCTATATATATAATCAGAATATAAAATTTAATGAAAAGATATATAGGGTTCTCAGTGTAACGGACTTGCGATATTTTGTATTTAAAGTTATTTCCTTTCATTGTTAAGTTAAACGTTGCCATCATTAATACAAACCATTACCGTCTGTATTTATACTGAATAAAAAACCAGAATCTATATTTTAATATAGACAGAAGAATTGTATTCGTTATGATTGTGGCATATCATTGTTTGACATTTCAGTGATGGTGGACATGGGTTTGCAGGGTGGCTGATCACAGAGAGTGTTGTTGTTGTTTGTTTTTGGTGGTATGCACAGACTTGGTTATATTAAATGGGAAAGCCATGACGTTTCTCAGCCAGTCTACAGCGGGAGCTAATGAAAGATACCACAGTTTGGTTTTCTGGCATGAATATTAATGAGTAAGAAGTATTAGTGAGAAATCAAAGCAACAGTTATTACACTGAAATCCAACTTGTTTGCAGCTTTTTCAAGGTCCACTGTCATACTGTGAGAACGATATTTTTCCTAAGTTTTTGAAAAAAAAAAATAACAGCAAGGATTGGTGGAAAAAATGCTTAAACATAGGATGAAATTATTTTACTGTAGCAGATTTAAATGTAATGTTGTTAGATTTAAAAACAAAATCAATTATAAGCTTCATTTTGTACTTCTATTAATTGTTTCTCTTTTTAAGAACTCTCGGGCGACAATGCATGTTGAGGTCACAACTTTCTTTAATCAAACTGGGGTAAGTTTCAACATTCTGTTTTGGTTTTCTTGTTCGTGTGAAACAATCAAAAAAGGTACACTAAGAGAGAGAGATAATTACAAGAGAATTTTAGTTTCACAATATGCCATTCTTTGAAAGAGTGCCAATATTTTTGTGCTACCTATATAGGAACAGTGCTTCGGTTGAAGATGGTCAGAAAATGAAGTCACCAACACCTGTGTGCCAGTTCCTTTCAGATGTATCTCATTGGCATTAACTTGCTACAACAGCAGCATTGTTAAGGAAATTTGGAAATGCAAATGGAAAAAATGAAGTGCAGTAATCCTTTCCTGTGTAAGCCACCAGAAACTGATTCTGGGAGATCGGTCAAAAACAGTCAGGCATTGAGAAGTCATTTAATATACTATAGGTAATACATGCAGGTTGCTGTTGCTACTTAGTGCTTAGTTTCCTGCTGCAAGAGTTACTTTACTAGTCACGTTGCTCTATCTGCTTGTTACACGATGGAATCTGATGCTGAATCCTTTCCCTCTATGATTTGGAGGTCTCTGGTTGCACAGTGATGGAGAGAGATCAAGAAATGCATTAGGGGTAGAAAGTGAGAATCGTAAGGGTGCAAAGTTGTCAAGTGAAGTTAGTGATCTGCAGTCAATCAACATGCCAGAATTTTTGCAGTCCACTGACCATCCCTGCTAATACAAGGCCAGTGGACGTCCTTTACAAGATGATACCAGAAGATCTCTCTTTATCTTGGCTGAGGAAATTAATTGCTTCGCCACACAAACCCACAGGTAGATAGGCAAAATTGACAACACTTGGATAGTCACCATAGGAGGAGATGTAAGCATTTGTAACAGTAAACACAACTATAATTTTGTACTCTCTATTGAGGATTATTGGAAGGAGGATGACAGTCTTAGTGTTACTGGAGTGTCAAAAGTAATGACAATGAGCAACATAGAGATTCAAAAATTCAGTATTGGCACCTGTTTTGATTAAAGTCAGGGACCTGTCTCTGATGACTCTGACAGGTACTGCCTCTTCAAAGTCAGGTTTCTCCTTGACATGACCACCAGGAATTTTAGGCTAGGTACCAGCCACACAAGGAGGTCAGCACCAATGAGGCTATGGTAGTCTTTTCATGTGCAGGCACCACGTGAAGCAGTATCTCTTCATCAAACCAATGAAGTGGGGCCTGAAGATAGTGGCTGATATGCACAATGGCTTCATGCTGAACTTCAGCATTCACATGGGAAAGACCCAGTGCCAACCTCAGCAAGGGTTAGGTGTACATGTAGTGGAAGGTGTGAAAGAACACCACCTCTACTTTGTTTTAAAGATAGAGGAAGAAGAGGGTTCATGCCTGCTCTGCTATTCACAAGTACAGGAGAGGTTTTCCTGCTGACTTAAACAAGCACCAACTGTATCAGGGGGAGGGCGAGGTGTGGTGGAATGGTGACCTGGCATCAAGTGGCATGATGAGCAGGATGCCATGCTGCTGAGCACCAACTGCAGTTCTGAGGGTCACCAGGCAAAGGTGGTGTAAAGATGATGTACCAGCCGTTACCCACTGACTTTGGAGGTCAGCACAGGTCATACTATCCTTTAGGGAAGAATGATATGAAGTATTGTTAGAAGTAGTTGGTGTAGTTTGTGTTTCACGCAGCCATTATCAATGTTTTTCATACTGTACTCTGAATCCCCCCTCAAGCAAAGAGAAACAAACTGAACACCTACAAAGACTTCCAGCAGGACGTTGAGGAGAGTCGGAGGGGTGGCTTCAGCCCCAGGAATGGTTGCAAAACCCCTTCAGGCTGCAAAGTGGAGACCATCTGCAGCTGTCAGCTTTATGTTTTATTGACCATGTGAATTGGCAGTGACTGAAACAGCGACTTCTCTGTTGTTTTTTTTACTTTCAGCACTATAAATTGAATCTTTCCTTTATGTTTTAGTCGTATTTCCTTTTTTTCTTTAACTGAACTTTGAGCTATTTGAGTTATTCCTTGACATCTTAATGATTTCTAAATAGTTTTAATCAGGTAGATGCATTTTTGTTCAGTCACCTTGGAAATTGTTTGACCATTTTTGCATGTAAAATATTGCCTTGCTGACCAGGAAAGGGTTAATGCTGATTATTGCAAAATAAAAATATGCTCTGAATTTTTATACTTCTTAAAACACCTGCAGAAAGGTTAAAAATTGGCTGAAGTAAAAGATTCTTGGTGTATAATTTGCTTGTTTTTATAAAACTTTATTTATCTGAAAATTATATTGGTTTTCTGTGATCAAAATGGTTTTAAAGATGCATAATGAGACTTAAGCGCTCTGAGACTCATTATAAAAAGTATATTCTACTGTTTGTTACTTTTTCAGCATTCCTGTAGCATCTGCATCCTCATCTGTCTATGAAGAGATGAGAGAGTTCTGGAACAAAAACAGGCGCCTAAAGAGACCACTGTCACCTCACCTGACAATTTACAAGTAAGATCATCCTAAACTTACTATGATGATGATGTTGACAGGGTCAACAGTTTTAAGGGTCATACTGAAAGTAATGAGCCTTAATTAATTATGTAACAACCACTCTTTGGACGAAATGTAACACCTCATGGAAACACCTGGAAAAAACCCTAAAAGAAGTCAACTGTTAGAATTGGTTCATCACTGCCTGAACATGGTTTGTCTTCAAGGTTATTAACACCACTTGCATAATTAATGCTTGACTCACTAGGCACATGATTGTTTTTAGTACTGACATCATCTTTTTTGAAGAACTCTTTATTTGAATATAATTCACGGTAAATGACTGTTGTGCTGTCACCTATGAAGTAACAAGTATGCTATTTAAGTTCATGAATAGAGGCAACATGGTATTTTTTGTGCGAACAAAATCACAGGTTTGTCCATATAGCATTTGTTTTTCGGAGGGTTGGAGCTCATGATTTTCTGTACAATGTTCATATTTAGCCTTTGTCAAGTAAAGTATCATTGTAGCAAATATAGGTGCAGATAATCAAAACTGCTTTAAAATCCTGTTTGAAAATAATGACTTCACGTTTTGCTGAAGCTGAAGAATAACTGGTTAAAGTTCCATTTATGGATGTTCAAGAAACAAAGCCAATCACAATTAAGGAGGAAAATAAAAATCATCCTTCCTTTTGTGTTTGTTGTAATGTGAAGTTACAGTTAGCCCTTGCTCTATTTTGTAGTCCTTTAACCCTTTAACAGTCTAGGGAGGATTTCCTCGAAGCAATAAACATTTTGGTTTTTGCAAAAAACACTTCCACCTGGAAGTAATCTGCTTACTGAATCATTTACTTGCAGAATTTAGCTTTGTTTCTTTTGTTTTCTTGCAATTAGGAAGCTTCACTGGAGAAAATTCTTCTTCTTTTTTTTTAAAATAGTAATAATCTGGATTCATTTTTGATGATTTCTTTTCAGACCTCAGCTGACCTCCATGCTGTCCCTTTGTCACAGAGTTACTGGCATTGTAATGTCTCTTAGTAAGTGTTTAGTAATGGAAAAATGGTGATTACCAATCAACTTAATTGTAATTTCTTTTCTTAGTCAAAAAAACTTTATTACGCTGCTATAGCTTGGTGTTAAATAACCTCATATAACTATTCTAATTTCACTTTTTCCAGGGGGATGGGTGCATTAACTAAATGGCTTCCTCTCGTCTCCTTGCAACTACTAAACTAAATTCAATGTTAAGTTTTTCTTAAAGAAAAGAGAGATGACGGCATGAGAGAGAGAGAGCAGCAGCAGCGCCATCATTTTAGACTTACCAACAAAATAATTCATTGGTATAAAAGGAGAATATTTTGATAGTAAGATGTTTTTTGTGTCAAAAATTCCAAATTAAACTTTGTAGGTACATGGATTTTATAATGGGGATGTGCTGAGAAAAAAAAAACAACTATATGCATTAGATGATTTAGGTATAGAATATGGAGTGATTTTACTAATGAATCCATAAGATTCTTGTGTGGGTATATAAAGAAAGAGAGAGAAAAATATTTTCAGCAATGTATTTTAAATTTTAACTAAGAATACCAAACAGCTGTGTATAAAGCAGTTATGTAAATAGTAAATAGAAAAATTCTTTCTAAGTATTTTCATAGTTTCTGAAGACCCAATTCAGGAACAAAAAAATACTGCAAGAACTGATACCAAGTTAATATCACACATGTCCAGCTGAGAAATTCAGTCTTTCTGAATCAAATTTCTCTTAATTTATATCACTGTTTTGTTTAAGATAACATCAGAATATTGGCCACATCTTGTTTGGATTTCAAAATGCAAATCAAAGAATATTTTTATCAAACATTTGGATTCCTTTTTTTAGCTGAAAATAATACTATTTTTTCCTTGAATTTACATTTGTATTTTTTTCTTTTCCTCAAATGTATACAAAGCAGCATTTTTTCAGTATTTTTTTGTTTTGTATCTTTTGTGCCTGAGTCGATGAACTAATGTAAGTTTGAAATATTCTGTTTGTTTGTTGTTTTGCTATTTTTATTATTTGTTTATTATATATTAGCGCCTTGTTTTCTTTAAACAAGTGTATGGAATCTGAAACTAATTGATAAATAAGTTACCTCATGATGCAATACTACTGAAACTTATATATATATATAACTTGCATGGCTTATTGCAATTGTAGTATCCAGGATCTGTCATTTAAAAAAAGATTATCATTTTACAAACATCTTTCACCAAGAGATTGGTTGACTCTTATAGCATTCCATTGTAGGAATATTATCTCATGTCACTAACAGGTAGAAACTTCAGATTCTGTACATGCACTTGTTTTAACAGTGTGTGTGTGTGTGTGAATTATATAAATAGGCAAAATGAGGAGGTGGATATTTAACTTTAAGAGAACTTTAAAAAAAAAGTCTTTATTACATTTACAGCTATTTCCAGTGTTTCAGTTCTTTTGCTGACGCTGCCTGGAGACTTCACTCACTATCTTCAACTGGTGAAAGACTTGCAGCTAAATCCGGCTCTTATAACAGGTGTCAAGTTCATAATAGCTTTCCCTGTTGTTTACCACTATATCAATGGAATTCGACATCTGGTAAGGACTTGTTTTGTTTTATCTTCTTGATCTATAGCACTTTAAGATTTTAGTGTAAGAGGAGCTGCTTAGAAGGAAGAACTACTTTAAAAACACACTCAACCTATACTTCAACACTGGAAACTCATTGTGGAATTTATTTCTGTATTAAGTGGCTAGTGCACTTTAACTTCAGCAGACCTAAAAATAAAACCACCTAGAACTTTTCATTATTACATGTTGAAGGCAGCTAGAATAGCTTACCCAATTAACCTATTCACATCTGAATTCAAATTCAGGCTCTTAGCATTCCAGTAATCTGACTACTGCACGTAAAACTTCAAATCAGTCTTGACTTTGCAAAGATTTTTGTTAGCCATATAATGGCATTAAAACGTCTGTCAGACTGCCTTGTGTTGAGGTTAATTTATTAAAAGTATAACTATTCCCTTTATACAGGAAAAAAAGACAAACAATTTTAGGAGTTATTTCATTTTTGCAATTTAAACAGTTTTTGTTTCAAAGGAAAAGAGAAAAAATTCTCTCTCTCTTTTTAGGCCTGGGATGCATGTTTGGGATTTGATCTGAAGACACTGTATAAGTCTGGCTACTTTGTTACAGCTCTTGCACTAACTGTTTCAGCTATTTTTGCATCACTCTAGCTGACTTACAAAATGATGATGATGTAAAAACAATGTATTCTCGCAGTTTTGCTAATTTGACCAGTTTCTATGTGGCTCATATTTGGGATTACTAGCTTTGTGCTAACTTCTGAACAGTAGATGAAGAGAAGAGAGTAGCAGATACTTTTTCTGTATAAACTGTTTATTTTGTATAAATCATTTAATTATGCACAAAAAAGTGCTGTTATAATAACTAAAATTGTGTTGTTTCTCTTGAATAAAGATTTTTGTTCACCTTGAATTTTTCAAGTTTTATTGTGTATGAATATACTGTATAGATTTATTTTCATTCTATAATGTTAAAAAATAATTGCTTGTTCAGGGTGTAGGTAATAGAGTATAAATCCATGGAGCCTAAATAAAGAAGGAAAATCTAAAAACATTATTTTTTGTTACAGCAGTTATCAGTTTGAAATCGTAAACACCCATGATAAATAGCAGGAGTGTTTATTAATAGTGTGGTTAATGAGACAGCTTTAAATTAACTGTTGTTACTAATCTAAAGTGTACCATTGGTTTTTGATTAGCTACTGTTGAATATGGTTTTTAAACATCTGAGTTTTGTATGTAACTTAAAAGAATATTTGTCAACAATAAAAGAAAAGGAAATGAGAGAATAGTTCACTTTTATACAATTAATATTACTGTGGAATTAATGCTCATCGAGTTATTTCCCTTTAGCTGTTGATAAGATCTCGTACTGCTCTGCCTATTTAAAGAAAAAATGGAAAGTTCCATATTCTACCAGATGTGTATACACACATTCATTGGATCCACTACACCTACACTTGTATGTATGTATGTGAGACTTGTATACAACTATCCATCAGTCATAACAGAAGGATATTGGGGACTTAAAAACTGGATTGATAGTGGATGTCTGTCTGTTCATCAAGCTCCCTCTGTAGTGGCTGTAGTGAGCACGTCCATCCGGAGAAACTCTATAACCATGTTGGTGTTGTTTGCTGAAAACCACCACTAGCCACAAACAGGTCATGAAGTACTGAACCACCTACATGGGACCAGGCTGCTGAAGCTGGTGTGAAGACGTTATTCTTGTGCCCCGCTTCATCTTATTGTAGGGCTGCATAAAGACGAAATGTCTATTTTTCAGCAGTGGTTTTGAGGACACACGACTTCACACCTTTCCTGTCCAATCCAATTCCTTCATCTCTATTCCCATTGAACAATTACTATCTCAGAATCAAGAATGACTCTGAGTGCCACAGAATATCTTGTGAAATCCATGCCAGAACACATTAAAGTCACTATCTAGAATAATGATGTACCCAATATTAGGACCATCCTCTTTATGTATTAATCTCAGTTATTTTGGTATAGACTAGAAAAATGCCATTAAATGGACAGTTTTTTGTTTGTTTTTTTTCTGTTGCTGGAAAATTGTAGTAAATCGTTTAACTGTGTGCTGAGAAGTCAGTAATGTCTGTTGTTCCTAACCTGTGTGTTGATTGGCAGCACAAACTGATGTGCCAAATAAAACTAGTTTACCTTGGCATTGATTAAATTTTGTACCAACTACCTTCATCCCATCCATGTGGATAAGCACACAGTAAAATAAGTGAGGGAATTTAATATTCCAAGAGTGTTTATAGCAATATAATTTGGAAAATTATTTGATGGGCTTTAAACATGTGCTAGATTTAACTGTAATAAAAAATTTCTTGCACTTGCTCTACGCTTGGTTGATTGGTTGATGAAAAAGCATCTTCCTATGGTGCCAGTGTGAGCGTTGCAAATGTTTTTATTATATCTTAAAAGAATTTTAATTATGATGATTGTTGAAAAGTGTTGTAATGTAGTTAGACCAGTTTTACATCTGGGTGCTGTAGCCATGTGTGAATGAATTAAGAACCTAAGAACGTCAGAGTTGGTAGCCCTTGGAGGTAGGAAAGAAAAGTAAGTTTATTTTCTTTGAGTGCTCTGAGGAGCAGGAGTGGGTAAGTTGGTCTTAGTCATGTGTGACTTGCCCCACCAGGCCAGCCATGGTTTTTTTCTGAATAAATTGAGACTTGTCTGTTAGAACTATTGTGAATGCTGCTTTCCTAACTTTGCTCTGTGTGACAATGTTCTTTGCTGACATTATAGCTTGTGTCTGACCTATATCCCATCAGAAATGGATTTGGAAACCTTAGCTTTTGCATTCTTCAATTCTCCAATACTTACAGAAGTTTGCATCAGCAGAGTCTGACTTTGTGAGGATTTTCTTAAATTTCCAATTAACTGGCTTCTCGTTGACTTACCCGACAGTGATTGATTCGAGGAATAATCTTATGAATTGTTCTGGAGCATGGTTATTTTACTGTAATGTACCAACGATGAGCTACAGCAATTTTATTTCAGCTGTGCTTCATTTGGATGTCCCTGGTACATCACCCAATCTAGTAGCTACACTGTTCTATCAGAGAATGCGTGTATGAAAACGTCAAGATATATACAACTACCTGTGACAAGAAGTACCAACTCAACACCAAGATATTTCAGATTTCTTTATATGCACCTGATCTGTTGATGAGCAGATATAGTTTCAGCTGCAATATCCCATATAGATGATCCCTATAGTTAGTAATCCATCCTTTCATAATTAAGGATGCAGTTGAAAGCACCAGTTGACAAGATGCTATCTGCAAGGTATGATTCTAGTTTGTCTTGTATAATAACTTTGAAGTTTTTAAAGAAGTACATATCTGGATATGTTGGGATTGATTTATCTGATGATTTAAGGTTAGCTAATAGTATTCTTTTAATGTAAATTTGGTCAATCATTCAGAGAAAGGATACAAGTGTTTGATCCTTAATCCGATTTACAGAAAATCCTCAAGTTTCATGAATGTTACTTGGGATGATTACTTGAATATTGGACAAATTGAAAATATCAATTTTGGATGTGGGTGAAATCAGTACACCAAGATTGCAGGCTTGGAGTGTTTTCTGAGATTTCATTACCTGGGGTTCCAGAGAAAACTCAGCTCGATGCCTGTGTTGTTCGTGGCAGGTTTTTTTTTGAAGTAACAGCTTTTCTGTCACTGTTCCCTTTAATCTTCGGTTGGCAACATCACTCGTCCGAACCTCCACAGAATGGAACCAGCAGCAGTTCAAGGGAAAGCTGCTCAGACCGTCACCCTACCTGTTCAAGTCAGGCAGGGTTCCAAGTAGAAAGGTGAGGATTCACCACAGGGCTCTCGTCAGAAGAAACAGTTTACGCTCTACAATCTCCAACAAAAGTGGCACTGTGCAGTATACATTTAGAAACCGCAGCCACTTATAAGAACTACAAACGGACTCTACCATGACAGTGCTATTTGCTTATAGTGCCATCATATTGGTATCATGTCAACCCTCTTGTGTGAGGTGTTTCGAAGTACTAGCACAGTATCTGTCATATCTTACGTCACGCATGGATGCCTGGAGGGATTTTGTAGTTCACTAGCACCATCATCAAACTGTTCACATTCTGCATCCCACATCATCAACAAGTCTCTTACATTCCAACATTGAGAGTAAATAGTTGAAAATTGTGCCTGATAATTCTAAGAAAACCAAAAGGCACAAAATTCGGAAATTAATTTTTTTTATTTTTAGCAACTAAATATTTCACAGTGACTTGCGAACGATACTAAATGTAGAGCAGCTTTAGGCAGCAAAACTACCAAAGAATTCAATTTAAAACAAATTTCCCACCCCTAACCCAACCAACTTCTCTTTATAATTATAACATCAGCTGAAAGTACAGAACGTAGACAGTTTGTATTTGTTTCTTTAAAACACCTGCTTTACTGGATACAGACTTGTGGAGTATTTTCTTCGAAATTCTTGATAGCCCTGCTGTCATGCTGAGTGTGAACCTGACAGCTGTAGTAGATTTGTAGAACTCCTTTAACGAGAACGAACACGAGGACGCCCAGCAGGGTGCGCCTCAGTCTCGAACGAACGAAGCGGAAGCAAATGTCGCCGGTTACCATTCCCAAGGTTGGTAGAAACAGGGCTTCGGATAGGATTAAAATAAACCGGGGGCAGATTCTCATTGGTGGCATGTCTTGGATGACAATCAAGTAGTACAAGTCGGGATGGGACGGGCTGAGAGACCTGCTGGGTGAGCGTTTATACCACATTTCCAGTATACGGTCTTCCCAGGAGAACATCCTGTAGACGATCAGCGCTAGTGGGATGAGGGGCAGCCCAAATACCAGCACCATCGGGTCGGCTGTCTCTAGCACGTCGCTACTCTTGTCCATCCCGCATATCAACTTGATCGTTATGTAGCTGTACGCCATCGCAACGCAGTGCAATGTGACCATGCACAGAGCTGTCAAAATATATGGGCAAATCTTGTACGCCAGTTCTCTGAGAGAATTCAGGAAGGAGATAAATGTGCTGTTTTTACCTAAAACTATGACGTAAGCGGTCTTGCAAGCCAAACACACGACCTCCGCTCCTGGATCATTCTTCTGACATTGGTCGATCCATTGCAAAAGACAGCAGTCGTGAACCCACTTCATCGTACCTCGACAGCGACAGGGATTTGCCCATTTTTTCCCCGGGTTATCTTTCTCGGTCCCTAGGCATATCCAGCAACTCCTGTTGTTGCTTTGCCGGTCTGTGTGACCTCCTAAGTTCTCCTCTGCTCTCCCAGGCGGCGGCGCGGCTGTCTGTCTCGTGACTAAAGCGTGTGATGGACTTTCAGCGTTTGAATTTGGCAATCCAACCGGGCTGTTAGCCACCGTGATCTTTTCCCCCCTGTTTGCATCGTTCGTACATATTCTACGAAAACTGGAACACAATGCCGCAGTGGCGGCATCTGAGCATAACGAGACTCTCTCGTCTCCGGTCTGTGCTGTGTTTTTCGTTGACTGCATTGTAAAGGTGTGAACTGAGCCGTTTGTTCTTACAACGTTTATGGTATTCGAAAATATTTTATAATGCAGCAACAACAACAACAACAAAAGAAAAGGATATCGCTTGAAGATATCAGGGGATTGGTTTTCTTTCAAAATAAGACTGCTGGAGAAGTTCGGATGGTGTAGTTAGGGTATATGTATATATATTTTTAAAAAAAAAAAGGTAATGTAACATCATAAACCTAAAAATGACGTCACACAACAACCTCTTCCTACTATGACGTATCATTAAGTCTTTGTGGGTGAACCCAGCCCTGATTTTCAAGATCTAAGTACTTGCTTCACACAGCGGTGAGCTGCAGTGGGGATAGGTGTAGGTTGTGTATTGACACTCGTGACCCAGGTACGGCTTTATTTGGGGGGGCTAAACCAGAGTCAAGAGGTACCCACTGAAGCTCTATTATATGTACCCGTAAACCCTTACCAGAACACTTCACTTTTAGATGTGAGAACTATGCCAGAGGGAGGTATGCCAAGCCAAGCCAGTCCCAACTGGTATTCCGACTGGGCTCCCATCTATAGCGGTCCAGTAGTCTACCATGGTCCGCCCATATTAGAAGCCTCCAAACTATGCGAATCAGTAGGTTATTTGGCCATCAACGAATTGAGAGAAAGGGGGGCATAACTTTCAGTTAATAACTCAATTTCATGAACTATCAGGTCGTCACCAAAGTTTCGTTGGTTTATATATTGTTAATTTGGGGTACATTTTTTGCCTGATTGTGAAGGTGTATGTACATTAGCTATATATCGTTTAGTAGCGTGTGCTTTAGCATACATTACGAAAAACCTACCTTTTTAAAAATCATAAAATGGATATTTGTTTCAGGGTTCTGACCGAAGCATGGATAGAAACGTTTTTCGTGCCATTTTGCTTCACGAGTTCAAACTGGACCACAAAGCGAGCGAGGCGACTCGTGACATCAAGCAGGGATGGGGCGAGGACACAGCAGATGAGCGCACAGTACGACGATATTTTTTAGATTTTCGATCTGGAGATGTGAGCCTCGAAGATGAGGAACGTAGCGGACGTCCTTCCAGCTGTGATGGCAACTGTCTGAAAACCTCAGTTGAAGCCAATCCAAGAAAAACAGTGAGAAACTGCTGGAGAGCTTGATGTCAGCACTGCAACTGTTTCCCGGCATCTTGACGTAATCGGCCAGGTGAAAAGGCTTGACAGGTGGACGCCTCACGAGTTGAATGAACAACAACAAAATCGTCAATTGGAGATCTGCTCTTCTCTCGTCATGAGAAATAAAAACGACCCATTTTTGGCCGAATCATTACGTGTGATGGAAAATGGATCTTTTACGACAATCGCAAACGATCATTGGCTCGACAGAGAGAAGGCGGCTAACCACATTCCAAAAGCCAGCCTCCACCCAAAGAAGGTCATGGTCACTGTCTGGTGGAGTGCAGCAGGTGTCATCCACTTTAACTTCTTGCAACCTGGTGGAACCATCGCAGCTGAAAGGTCCTGTCGTGAATTAAACGGTGTCCATCAGAAACTCTCCCAACGACAGCCGGCATTGGTGAATCGAAGAGGCCCAGTGCTGCTCCACGACAATGGCCGTCCTCGTGTTGAAAAAGTGACTCTTCAGAAACTGAACACTTTGGGGCACGAAGTTCTCCCTCACCCAGTCCATTCACCACACCTTTCTCCTACAGACTACCACCTTTCCAAACACCTCGATTGTAACGGAACTTAGTTTGGTTAATAAACTTCACGTTCAGCGGCGATCTGAAGTCTCATTGCCGTAATAAAAATAAAAAAAACAGACAAAAAACGACAAAACTTTTGTAACAACCTAATACAAATGTTCTCTAACTCGTCTGCAGCCCTGATTCCATTACTGCAGCAGCTGGAGAGAGAAGTTTAGTAAGCAGAAAATTATTAAAAGTTTGTGTCTGTCAGCTATGCCACAAAAATGTTGCTTTTCATCGCTATCTACCTACTCAGCTAGGTGGACGATAACAGCTTAAGAGGTGGAGTTCAAAGACGTCAGAAGTCGGTTCGTCAATAAGAAAATTAAATTTTACGCAACAAAAGTACATGTTGGTTTTGTATTAAGTTGAATGAATCTATAACTATCCACGTTTTATATTAATATCTATCAATTTGATTTGTTTTCGTTCTTGCCTTCCATAGTTGCACTGGAGTCCCAAAATTCTTGGTGCCTGGCCTTGTTATTTATTTTAATACTGAAAGATAACACCCGATAGAGGGTGCATCATATGATACAAGCAATTTCCAATAAGAACCTGTCAGTACACGTACTATACACACCAGCCTTGTGTTAGTCACGTTGGCTTTTTCAAGTCTTAGAGGGGTTAGAACACCTGTTTAAATACACGAGATGAAAACAAACGTGAATTGTATTACAAAGTCACGTGCTTAAGGGTTTTAAATGACGAGGCGATCGGTCCGGCCCTCGAACACATTCTCCGGGCTATTATGAAAATGGTTCTTCAACAGCGCAAGATTCTCTTTGACTGTCGCTCGGTCTTCCGGAGAGCGCTTTCTGTCATCACCTGAACCTGTAGCCTTACCAAGTATCGTGGATAAACAGAATAAACTTTCGCTCCGGTAATTTGTGCAGCGAAGAGGGAAAGAAGCCGAGGCGAGTTATCGCCCCTGTGCTTGATATGAACCTTATTCTAAAGTGGCGTTCCCACAAATTGCATCGGTACCACGACATCGAACGCATCCGTGTCGAGATGGACCTAGTCGCAAGGATTCCCATCGATAGATGCTTAATTGCGTGTACAGAAAAGGTTTTAAAACACACGACGAAACGTCTCCATTTCTTTCTCGTTTTTAAATCCTGGCATTTAGTCGGTTAGAAGTCCAGCCGGTGAGGTGCCTGCAAGGGGCCTCCTTACAAGACATGTAACTGCTGTATGTACCTTTGATCACTCGGCCTTCTCCCAGATCAGATAAACCGCGGGCGATCGTTTTCTGTTGCATAAATAGCAACGCATGCAAAGAAGAGAGAGAATCTGTCTGTCGGATTCCCTCCCCCACGAGCCTGCTACGCCGCTTCTAATTCATACGTTTCGAGAGACGAATTACGATTGGACGAAAATCGTCTCGCGCAGGAAGGAAAAAAAAAATTATTATTTACTCCATAAAGGATTTTTATCACAACTTTCCTCATTAATTGCGAAGAAAAATTGTAGTTAATTTAAGCTTTCGATACTCTTTTAAAATGTGTAGATGGCGCTGTTGCAGTTCTGCTTGGTGCTGTATGGCGATCACGTGGGTTCTGATGTCACTATTTCCTTTTCTCTCCCTCGAAAATAGCGTTAGAAATGGCTGTCGTCCGAGGTTCCTAAACGAGAATATTGAATTGCCATTTCATCCAAATGAACAGAACTAAATCTAATTTTAATTCTAGAAACGGGCAAAAACAAAGCAAGGGTGGTAAATAGAAACTATATTTCAACCATCTGAAGTGCGTGTGTAGGAATTCAAAAGAGCGATAGAGTGAAGAGAGAGAAATAATGGAAGGGATGAATTCCAATCGTCAAGATCATGATTCAGATCCTGTACACTGAACTGTCCCAGCGTTAGCCGAATCTTCGCGTCCGGGCAGATGGACGTACATACACTGGCAGTTTTTACAGTTAAGAAAATGAAGTACACGAAAAGTGTCTTTGTGCTGGGAATCTAGTATATGAAAAAGAGTAAATACCCTAATTTACTATTAGGGTTCTAAAAGAAAAGGGTTGGGGGCATAATGAGATAAGTACAAGAGCCTTGCCAAAAAAAAGGGACGCTCTTAGAGTGTGGATGGAACAAGAATTTGTGTAATAACACGGTCCAAATGTTTCCAAAGTTCGGCCAATATGTTTTTCAAATGTGAGAGAGAGTCTTGCTTTTCGAATTTGGAGATGAAGGCTCTCTAAGAGGGGTTCATTTGCATTAATGATAACAGTGCATAAGTGGAAGATCTGCAGCCCCTGTCCCCTCTGTCTTCGCCGGAAGGTGTTGGCTTTTTGGAGTTATGATAAATGGCATAATCTTCTTGCACAAAATATGTCTTGAACTGCTAAACGCCTTGTTGGAAAAGTAGTATAAGAACATGATTGTCGAGAATGGATGTGTGTGGAACAAAATTCAGGTATGGCTCGATGAACACCAGGTCGGTCATCCCAGCGACACGCTGTTTCGCTGTTGAACTTTGGGCTGCGAGCGAGCTCTCTGAAGCGCTCGATGGTCCTTCTCCGCACCCTCGTTCACCCATTCGACGAGAATAGACGACACTGAGACTCCCGACGTCCAAACTGCCATTTACTACCTGTCACTTTGTGAAGTCATGCAAATCTTTTACATTGTCTTCGGTAAGCGGCGGGGTCCTTTGTTGCCCAGTTTCTACAAGTAAGGTTGAGCTGTGCGTTGTGGTACGTTTAGTGTTGGCCCACGTGTGCGAGTCTTAAGTGTGCGGGGTTAGGGGGGCTCTTTCGGTTCGTTCCGGCCCCTGGCGGAAATTAACAGTGATGTTACGCGCGGTCGCGTTTGCGAGCCAAAACTCCGCGCGCTCTGTCTCTCACTCTGAGGTTCTATTATTATTATTATTATTATTATTATTATTATTATTATTATTATTATTATTATTATTATGTACCTATAACGGCCGCGGGGTGGGGCGGGCATATCAAGGCATCGGCGATGTTTGTAAGCTATTAGCCTGGGATAATGAACAGGTTAAGACATTCATGCAGAAAGCTCGCTCACCTCGGACGTTTGAAACGTCTGTATCACTGTTACAACAGATGTTGTGGCAAGTCTATAAATAAAGCACCTGCCCTCCACACACACACACCTTACAATATTTTATTTTTAAATGGTAAACTTTAAAACATCAAGTAAAATCCGTGGGTAGATCTGTGCGTATTTAGATTATCCGACAGTGTACCTTTCTGTAGCCAGTGCCTGCCGGTCTCCGTGATGTCATCAGCTGCTTCTCTCTCTCTCTCATCTCTCTCTCTCTCTCTCACATCTCTCTCTCTCTCCTTCTCTCTCTCTTCTCTCTCTCTCTCTCTCCATCTCTCTCTCTCTCTCTCTCTCTCTCTCTCTCTCTTCTCTCTCTCTCTCTCTCTCCCATCTCTCTCTCTCTCTCTCTTTCTCCATCTCTCTCTCTCTCCCTGTACTCTGTACTGACGTCAATCTCTCTCTCTTTCTCCTCATCTCTCTCTCTCTCTCTCTGTACTCTGTACTGAACGTCATCTCTCTCTCCTCTCTCTCTCTCTCTCTCTCTCTCTCTCTGTATTAATTTAGTCTGGTGTCGATTCAGTGAATATATTATTATTTTGTTTTTGGTCTGTTTTTACACTTTAAATTTCCTCGGGATTTGTTCTTTGCACACGTACACACATATATATATATAATATAAACAGCGTCCTGTACAGTCTACTCTAGATCGTCTTTTCAAGGCGATGAATGAAACCAGTTCCAACTGGAAATTCGCATCCGTTCGGTTCGATTCAGAGTTTTCTGCAGCCGCCGCCAACGTATGTTTACCGAGCAACGAGGACCTTCGGGAACAGAGTGCGCTTGGGGTAGGTACCACTGTATACGATGCTCGGCGATCCAAGTAGCTCGCCTCGAAACGCAGCGTGGAGAGGAATGGTGCAGGCATCCTTACGAAGATCAGTAAAAGGAATTCGGTGGATATTAGTCATTCGAATACCGAAATTAGATGTTAGCTGGTGCTCTGCTTTGCGCGTGAGCTGACCCCCCCTTTTTTTTTTCAACTCAAAATAGTGGGTGAATGTGAAAAGGAATTGTTAAGCCGTTTATCGTGGGCGATTACCAATGTGCGACCTTTGTGAATGCAAAACAATTGATGGAGATGAAAAGGAAATGTGCGACCAGAAAGCCTGTTTGGCGATTGCCTACAGATTTCTCCAAATCTAATTATTTATTATTCAGCATTAATTACTTTAACGATTACATCTTTTCAGTTTGGAGAGAGAGAGAGAGATGACGTCAGTACAGAGTACGAGAGAGATGAGAGAGAGAGGAGGGAGAGAGAGAGAGGAGAGAGAGAGAGATGAGGAGAGAGGGAGAGAGGAGATGGAGAGAGAGAGAGATGGAGACAAGGGTGAGAAAGAGAGAGATGGAGGAGAGAGAGCGAGATGAGGGAGAGAGAGAAGAGAGAGATGACGTCAGTACAGAGAGAGAGATGGAGACAAGAAGGGTGAGAAAGAGATGGAGATGAGAGAGAGTATTAAAGCTGCACGGTCGACAATTAGATATTTAAGAATTTATTATTTCACGTTCAGAAACAAAAGGTTATGTAGTTTTTAATCGCACTGATGGATGGGTTCGTAAGCAAACTGCCCTTTTTGTTTCACCTCTCCACCCTAAAAAAAATAAAACCGTTAAAATGTCCCACTATTTATTGAAAATTAAAATTTTTGAATGGAATAAATTTATCGTTGAGTGAAATAGATACATTTACTTTCTTTAAAAAGAAAAAAGATCTTTTGAGAGAAACCTCGGGCGCCTTCTGTCAACATCTTTTAAAACTACTAAACAGAAGCTGCGGAACTCGGGGGTTTTTTAATGAGTACTACAGAAATTGAGCAATTAGTTTAGATTATCGTAATTAAACGTATTGCGGTGTAGTACACAATTTTACGTGGCTACGAATGGCGTTGGGTAAGAAAGAAGTATTTTTCGACACGTGGGCAGAAGTGAATGTTTGTCGCCCGTCTACAGTGACTGACAGCAGGGCTCGGAGTTAGAAACTAACCGAGCCTTTCGGCCTGGTTAAATATCAGAAAACAGTTTTTATGAATACAATTTCTAATGGTCAAAATAAATTCCCAGAAAGCGCAGTAGTGGATGTATTGGCGAAGCCCCCTTTTCCCCCCTCCCACCATCCTATCCTCTCTTCTCTGGGTTGTTGGAAGGCCCTTAACATAAACCGCGGCGGTCTCCTGCTGCTGGTTCTAATCTCGTTCGAAACGTAGTCATGCGTAACCGAAACCAGTCGGGGGTTCGATTGCAGTCAGCTATTTTGAGAGTCCAAGATGGAATGTTTGTAATCCGCGAGTTTGCTATGTACTCACTTATATATGTTACAAAATAATAATGCCAACGTTCCGCGAACGATAAGGTTTTTATTTACCACAATACAGATGTTTTTGTAAATTGTATCGAAATTAGGAACATTGTTAATTAAAGAAATTATATATATATATAGCTTTATTTTCTTTTAGACGGCAGCTGTGTCTCAGAAGCTTTCAAAGCTTCGTCAGGACATCGTTCGGCTCTTCGAAGTCTTTTATTATCCGCCTGTTGTGCTTCAGGTGGATCTGCTGCTTGTAGTAGATGGTAAACATCCCCTTGGTCAGGGTGTACAGGAATCCGCCGAAAACGGCTCGTAGAAGCTTGGACTGCACGACATTCTTCAGCAACAGGTTGCCCAGCTGTATCCCTATCGTAGGCAGGAGCAGGGCCTCGCACAGAACCCTATCGAACAGAACCATGTGGATGTGCCGGCTGTGGACGCTCCGCGCCAACGGCGGGTTCGGCCTGGGAGGGCGGCCCTTGCCGTCGGCTTTCGAAACGTACTTTCGCCACAGCGTCAGCACCTCGTCCTCCCAGGAAAACAGCTGGAAGGTGATGAGCAGGAGCGGGATCACCGGCATGCAGCCCAGGAGCAAGACGGGGTCTTCGTTCTCCAAGATCGCCAGCCCCGTCTCGAAGCCGTACACCTGGACCAGAGTCAGTCGCCCGTAGATGCCGGCCGAGAAAAACAGGGCGCATCCTTTGATGACGTTCGAGACGAAGGGGCAGACGGAGTAGATGAGTCTCCTCACGCGCCGGATGAAGCAGAACATCTTTCCGTACTGCTGAAAGATGATGGTGTACTTGGTTTTGCACACGGGACAGGCCACTTGGCCGTCGCTTTCCCTGGCCAGTTTCTCGTCGACCCACCGCATCAGGCAGTCGTTGTGGACCCACTTCATGCTGCCCTTACAACGGCAGGGCTTCAGCCACTTCTTGCCCGAGTTATCTTTGTCGCACTCGAAGCAGATCCAGCACCACCGATTTCTCTCCCTGGGGCGGCTCTCCTTCGTCATCTCTGCAAGCGACTGCTCTGGGAACACGACGACGCGAAAATAGAAAAACTTGCGTGGTGGGGAGGAAAGGGAAACTACTGAAAACGTTTTCTGGAAAAAGAAGGGTCTCTCTGTGAAGAGGGAGGATGGGGAGGGGGAAACGTGAAGCTTCTCTGAAATGTCTTCCTGTTTTTCTTGCAAATCTGGACATGAAACAAACACAAACACCTATCTGTGGTACGTCATAATTTGGTTAAAGTTGACTCGTTGCCATGGAGACGACGTTGCGACCCTACGTAAGACTTCCGCTTCTATTGGAGGGGATTTAAACCACGATTGTGTTTGGCGAAACTCAAATCATTAGTTATAGTTAAAATTCCATTTATTTCCTCTCCTTATGCATCTCTACTTTACTTTTTATAGTCTGAATAATATTTTGAGTTAAGAGAAAATCTAAAAATAATAATTTTACTCGTTCGGTGGATGTCTTTTATTGTTTAACCGGAGAAATCGTTAGCCGGCATCTCGGACGAGAAGCTTTCCCTGATTTCAGATACAAACGGGGGGGGGCGAGTAATTAACCAGAGTATCAAACGTTAAAAAAAAAAACCAGCTAAGTTTTAGTTTTGTTAAATAAAACCTTGGTTCATCCGCCTCTGGAACATTCTTCATAAATGTGGAGATATTCGAGAAAGGACATTAATGTGTTAATAATGGCTCAGCATCGGATTTCTAGATTGATCTCGGTTCCTAAATGTTTGGAATAGACTGAACAGTGGAAATTATCAGATCGGACATTTAAAACGTTTAGGAATAAGGCCAATAGTGGAATTTTATTGTCTTTTTTTTTTAAGAAATGGTAATAGAATTGTTGTAAATTGGAGTAAATGGTCGCCGTCCGAAGCTGACAGCTGCAGAATAAGTTAATTGAATGACTCCATAAATGTCTGTACCAAATCAAATATTCTCACCTTAATTTTCCTCCAATTTTAGATCCTACCTTTTGTCGGATGAAATCGAGCGTGACAGAGGCATTGTTGTTGTTGTTGTTTTTATTTATACTTTTTGATCGAGGTGCTTCCCTCTGGTGGCCAGAACAGAAACTAAAAACAGGCCTCCTTCTTCTAAAAAGATTTAGTGCTATTAATTATGAATATAAAAAGTTCTACTTTTTCTAATAAAGCTGTCACTCGGCTTTAACCCCATCATGACGAGTTACTAAATATTTAATTATTCCCGGTACAAGTTTAGTTCGAATTTCTTCCTTTACACAGATGTTCCACGGTAAACCGTCTCGAGTATCCGCAACAACCCTAAATATACGCAGCCACTAGAAAATGGAGGGTTAATGCAGCCCCGCTGTTATTTAAATGGCTCCGTCTCGTTGCGGGGTAAACAACAGCGAAGACGAACGGTCGAGTCCCTCGGCATCAGGGAGGGAGGGGCCATTATCTGGGCTGGCGCTGGGTCTTCGGGGTCCTGTGTCAGGGTCTGGTGGCAGCGTTTCTAATGTTTCCGACATATAGGGAGAAGGGAGGGGTCGTCTAGGTTGAAAAGGGGGTTTTAAGATGCTCCACACCCACTGTAGCCGAGCGCGCGGGGTGGGGTATTGTTCCGCCACGGAGCCATTCGCCCCGGTGAACTCTCGGTGACAGGGGCCACAGCTGCACGAGAACTATCGAGATCGGTGATGGGAGCTCGGGGCGACCGACTCGTACGCAGCTCGGGATAACAGGGATTATTATCTAATTAACTTAGAAAACAAAACATTGAAAATATATAGAAAAGTATTTGTTCGGTTCTGTATATTTATTTAAGCTATTCCCTGTTAACTTACTTATCACCGTCTGTCTTCTGTCGGTCTGTGTGTGTGTGTGTGTGTGTGTGTGTGTGTGTGTGTGCGCGCGTGCGTGTATGAATGTATATGAGTGTGTATGTATGTATGTATGTGTGTGTGTGTTATGTATGTATGTATGTGTGTATGTATGCATGTATTGTTGTGGGTATGTATGTGTGTGTGTATGTATGCATGTATGTGTGTGTGGGTATGTATGTGTGTGTGTGTGTGTATGTGTGTGTGTGTGTGTGTGCGTGCGTGTATGAATGTATATGAGTGTGTATGTATGTATGTGTGTTGTGTGTGTCTGTATGTGTGTATGTATGCATGTATGTGTGTGTGTGTGGGTGTATGTATGTGTGTGTGTGTGTGTGTGAGATGTGTGTATGTATGTATGCATGTATGTGTGTGTATGTGTGTATGTGTGTGTGTGTAGTGATGAATTATCCCTCGTAATTAATTGGCATTTATGAAACACCCGTCTATTTATTTTGTGTAACGAGACATTATTTTGAGAAATGGTATTTTACAGTCAATAATTTCAAAGTTATGGTAAATTCGGTACATAAATGAATACAGATTAGGAACCGAAACTTGGTGGGATCTCGTGACACGGAGTCATGAGATTAGAAAGTCTGTCGCCGCTTTCCGATAGCAGGAGATTGTAAAGGAACTTGATCAAATGTCGATAACTGGTGCATAATTCACTAATTGCAAATTCTATCTTTCATACTTTGAAAACGTCAGAAAAAGAATTAAATGCAATTAAACAGTAATTAACGCGAGCTCAGGGGCAGGGGGGGGTTCCGCAGAATAAAATAGCAACATCAAAGAAGTTTGCTGTATAAATGTCGGCTGCTTCTCAAACGGCCATTGTAACCGTTCAGGACTTCAAGAACAGAGACCGATCGCGGGAAGCTAAAATGCTTGCTAGAATCTTTTGCTTCGCACTAACAGTGGCGGGTATGTATGCAGACTTATCTTCGGTTCTTCAGGTGGAAAAAATAATTTGTTAGTGCTGACATTACGTGAAGGAATGTTATTTCTATATCGGTTGCGCTACGGCTGAAGGGAGATAACTGCCATAAAAAACGCTGGCGACAGAGGGCGAAACGTTTTGCCTTCCTGGACGGACGATAATCACGAGCTGTTCTCGCCACTCTGTCAGTCACGACGGTCACTGGCCAAACCTATCACGAAAAATGCAGTGAACAGCACAATCGGGCCTGATCTAGGGTCAAGCGACCAACACATCAATGGCTGATCTGAAAGGGAAGGGAGCTTTTAAAGGACTTCCTGTGTCCTTCTGCGAATGACTTTCGCGTTGCCATACTTAATATAAACTGAAAGTAAAATAATAGTAATACAGACAAACAATTGAAAACGGTGGAACGGATGTAAGCGGAATAAAGCTACCAGTCTCTCGAGAGTCCGAGTGGGATACATGTGTCGGCCACTGTGTGAAGAATTAACCCCGTAGATTGGCGGGATACTGAATTAAATGGTATCTATTGGGTGATCGTTTTGTTTTGTATTTTTTCACGCGAGACTTTCTGCTACTAAATACTTGTGTGCGTGTAATGTCTTCGGCTTTTTCCTGTGAGGTTTTTTTCTAGCCACCCAACGATGCAATCTCCCCATCGCAGGACTTCCAGCCCTTTCTCAGCCTTCGAACTTAAGCGCTTCGCTGACGATCTTTCCACCCATTCTAACGTTCTGTAGACTTCACCATGGTTCTCGGATTTCCGGCTCGGTTACTTCCCTAAGTATTGGGAGTTCCCCCAGTTCCAATCCCTAGATCTAAGACGCCACAGGTTCGGTTTCTGGTGTCTCGTGGCGTACAACCATTTAAAAAAGGACAGGTTCCGTCCGCTGAAGACTTCAGGGCTGCTCCTTCTTCTCGTCTAACTCAACCAGGGTGTTTCAGTTCTTAGACATTAGAAGACGTAACGCCGGATAGGGGAAGACAAAACGGGACACCTTTGTAAGGTTTTCTTGGAATCTTCCGAGACAAACCTTCAAACTCACGCACACGATGGATATTTGTTGTTTTTCAGTATGTCTGGCCGGGAAGTGCCAAAAAGAATACAGCAAATGCCACGCGAAATCGAGCGCTCAAACCGACATCGGATTTCTTCGAGACGAATCGATGACCGATAGCGACCTCACCAAATTTCTCAAAAACTACTGCGGGTAAGTATCATACAATTTTCACACGAGGTTAAATAGAATAATGATTTGGAATAGAAACAGCCCTTCGGTGGGTATAGAGTTGACTGTGGCAGGGATGGAGAATACGGCCATTATGCATTACTTTTATGTGGCCTTAATTTTTATTTGCGGGTAGCCAGGGGCGGTTTGTAAGTTAACCCTAACCCTGCCTGTGGACCGATTTAACTTCGAGAACTCGCCTAACGATTTTGCTGGCGATATGGCAAATTATAGCACCTTTTTTTTTTTTTCCAAAGATTTTACACGTTTGTCTCTTAGCGCATCACCTTCAGTCATCAGTCAGGTGTGTTGCCTTCTATTTCCAGGACGCTCGTGCCTGGATTTGTCCGCTGCGCTCCTTGCAGTTCCTCTATAGAACAGCCGAGCTTTCTCTGCTCTGGCGACGATCTCTCAGAGGAAATAACAAGTGGTGAGTAGTTAACTCTCTTTTTGTCCTTTCATTTCCGTGTTATTTTAACGCTTTTGTTTCCTGTAAACCCACGCCGATCACCGTAACCCATCCACGTCGCGCCGAGAATTGGGAAAACGTCCCGGAAATAGGCGACAGATTCTTGGAATTCAGCTGAACTACGCTACCCTCGAGTCTTAGTTACGCCTGATGAAGAACCTTATTGGACACGGTCACAACACCGTCCAGTTTTCAGAGTATAAGACATTCTGTGGATTAAATTCTGACGCTACCACTGAGAAAAACACTGTGATTACAAATAGAAGATTAATTTACTCATTCTGGGGTAGGGGTGTAGCAAAGATGACGTTCTAGGGGACATGAACTACCAAGACAGGCATTAAAGGGGCTGCGTAGATTTATTCTCTATTTATTTCGTAAATATTATCGAATAGTAATTATTTGTTTTGATACAATTCAAAAGACATTTACGATCATCGTTTGGCGGCTGTCGCTGGAATAAGCGGAGCAGGGAGGCAGGAAGTTTGTGGTTTCGCGCTTGTTCCCCGATGTCTCTTAAGAACAGCAGGAACGACTGCGCCCAGATCCCTGCGGTGGTGCCAAATAGGGGGAGGGGTCACGGAGAGAAATTTTCGTCGACGGTTCTTGCAGAACGAGGCTTTCCTTGCCGACATTCTTGCTGTGGGCAGCTCTTACTTTATGGCCACCACTCGATAAGGCAACGTTGAGCTTTAGAAATGAGGAAATCCGGATCGTCGGGAATGGACCTGAGACTCATCTCTTTTGGCGAATCCAGGTGCGACGCCGAGTATGGCAGCAAAAGTACCACTGCCGAAGTGATGATGATGTCGCGACTCGTACGATACATGATTTTTAAAAAAAGACGTTAAGCGGTTAAATGTATTAATATTTCTTGAAATCAGTGATATAAGTAATTGACGGTGTTTTAGTTGCTGGGTAAATTCACTGGGTCTGTTTATTAGCAGACTCCTTTAAGTTGACAGTCTCCATTAGGTCTAATTCCAACGGCCAATCCGTATTTCCTCGACCGGAAGCTAAGGTTGTCGTCTGTGCAGCGTCAATTTCGAGATGGTAAATCACCAGTTCTCATCACTGAAAATCTGCTTAATTACTTAAGTTTTCAAAACAAAAAGCGAAGAAATTAATTTATTATGAACGTAGAGTTGGCCTTTTTCGTGTAGAGGAATTATTTGTAATGATAACATCTGTCCCGCATTGAAACTCCTGGTCTCAACATCCAGATGGACGTAAAAAATTGGTAGCTGGTGAACTCCCACACCATGAGGATGCTGACATGTCGACAGTACGCAAAACACCCCGCTCATGAAACATTTCCATCACGTACACTTGAGCAGGACGCAATAATAGCCTGTTAACTGTTTTAAAAGTTTTTATTACACCAAAAATAAAAACAGACCATATTTTCTGCATTTTAATCCGCCAAGAATTATTCAACTTTCGCCAACCAATTTCTTTTTAAAATGTGTTCGTTTTATTTGCTTTGTAACTTTTCTTTCTTAAAATCTTTTCTGACCTACTGCCAACCGCTGCTGAACATTCGTGGAAGGGTTAGGGTTAACCAAACTGTGCTCAACTTAGCCCAAAATTCCACCGAACAGATGGCGCTTTTAATTCGCTTTACGGCATTTTCCCAGTCACGTGACGCCTTTAGTTCTTGGTTCAGCACATAGAACGACTATTCGCTCGCCTACCTCTCCCTCTTCCAGTTATTCACGGCGGCGGGGAGGTCAACCCGGGCTGCGTGCGCACCAAAATGAACTTTGACGAGTTATGTCTGAACAGCATCTACGAAAATCCCGATGGGTAACTATTATTACTGTTGTTGTTGTTTTTACTAACTCTTTAAAATTTGGGGAATAAAAACAAGTGAACACGAGAAACAAACTTTAAAAAAGACTAAAGAGTGAATCTGTTTATTTCTATTTTTAGACAGAGGCAAAGATTTCTTTGATTTAGCTCTGGAGATTTCTATTGCAGTGGACAGATTGAAGGTATACAGTGAAACACGGACGGGGAGAAATACCGAAACACGACACAGATGTGGATTTCAAAATTGTAATATTAATAATAATAATAATAATAATAATAATAATTAATAATAATAATAATAATAGCATGCATACCTGATATTAAAATACTAATAATGCTCTGTTTTTTTTCTTCATCACCTTTACCGTTTCGGTGTCGCTGTTTTTTGTTTATCTGGAGTCCGGACTTCTTTTTTTGAATATCAGTCCGCAAAGAAAAAAAAGAGGGCGGTATCCAAAACACCGGCAAGTGGGTGGGAGAGTTAGTTGATTATTTGTTTAATAGTAGTGATGTGTTAGCGGGGGTGCGGAGGAGCTGGATGTTTCTGTGAGTTTAGGGGGGGGAGAAGAAAGTTTAAAAGATCAAACGATAGTGGGCGCGTAGGTTTACCGAGTGGTGATTCGGCGGACCGTAGTTCAGCAGCCAGGCCGTTTTTGTTTGTTTTTCCCTTTGTTTTCCAGCGCCCTGAAAGACGCGGCCACGTGTTACGTAGACAAGGTCAACTTCGACGAATGCGGCTCCTTAAGCGTGGCCGTCATGTTGATCAGGGTAGCGGATATGGCGCCGGTCGGCAACAAGCTCACCGCTCAGGACATCAGCGAGTTAAACGTACGTACGGCGGGTCCCCGCAGGGTCCTTACCCCGAACTGACGCCAGGGTGTCGAAACTAACCGCGGGGGGGGGGGAGCTCACGGGCCCCACCTGATCGACACTGCGCTGTCGGTATCGTCGATATCTTCCCGGAGGGCAGGCTCGCGGCTCCATTTCAGCAGGAAGTCATGCCAGGTAGGGGATTAACCAGGGTTCCCGTAGCCTTCGTCAACAAATGAAGTGTGTGTCGAAAGTCCCTACCTTAACTCCTCATTTATAGGGGCAAGAAGGAACCGTGCTGAAGAGGTACGTCAAATCGAGCCGGTCATAGCCTTCACAGCCTAGTACTCTAACCACCGGACTACCGCGCCGCCCAACAGAACACGCGAAACATTAACTGTGATGTTTAGGCCCTTTTTCATTAAAATAGCAACTTTTTCATGCGGATAACTGCCGATTCGGGCGCCCTGTTCCGTGACCTCTCGAAATACCTCCCTTCGTAAGTAACCCGCGTTCCGCTTGAGGGTATAGCAGTCCGAAAGCCCACTGATACCGTGGACCCATCCTTCTGAACTCCTCAGTCTATTTCACGCCATTCAAGTCTAATGGCATTCAGAGCTGCATACTGAGATGTCAAATCCTTGCCTTTAAGAAGCCCCCTTTTTTGTTGTTGTTTTCCAGCAGAGTGTTGCATGCCGATCTTTTCGGTGCTCTTCAGATCACCATCTTGTTGCGGTATAAAGCCATCGCCCGTCAAACAACACCCTGGCGGAATTGCAAGACACTGCGATGTCTCTCTCTTTCGCAAGAATCTCAGCAATTTTTACCAAGCTATCAGCCAAATAACCTGCAGAACCACCCCGCATCCTTCCATTTGCACCACCATGCTTTACTGTGTGAGAAAGCAGCTTCCCCTTATACTTTCTCCGTCCGTCCTTTTTCCTAAGATGATGTCGTCACTTAGAATCAGACGCATCGAACACTGCTCTTATCCCACTGCACCTCTGCTCCGAGGTGTGGTTCTGATTCCCTTAGTCCAGTCAAGTGTCTTTTTGTCGTTACCACGTCTAAGTCGGGGCCTCACAGCTGCTGCTTAGCCAGGCAGTTCAGCCCTTATTAGCCATGCTCTGATTACTGAAGATAAATTGTGGTCAGACGTTAATTGGCTACCTGTCAGCTTTCGAATCAGTAGCCTATTTTTCCGCTTCAAAGTCCCCTCCCCTAGCCAGGTAAATACTTGTTTGCACACCACAATACCCACCACTTCCTCTACAATTTTCCATTGGGAGTAGCCAGATTTATGAAAGGCAATAACAGATGATGCCCTTGATTCATCCTGGATTTTGTTTTTAATCGCTATTTTTTTCATATGTAAGAAATGGCGTCAGATGAACACAACAGCATAATGCTTTCGGTATAAACTAAATGTAACATTCATAGAAATAAGTTTCTGGGTCCATAATTAGGCAAAAAATTTTTAAAAATCTTTAAGGGATTAAAGCGCTATAGTTTATGTTCTGATACCTGGTTCACCTGATGGGTTTCTTAGCTGGGTTAATATCTCCATTAGCAATAAAATATTGCGAACGCATACATCAGCGTTTTCGTCCGGTGTGCTCATAATTATAGACGCCAGTGTATATATACATTCACTGTTTGAGAAAATCTCGCTCTAGCGAGATGTCGGTCATCGTTTTCATGTGGCCAGTTGTGTGTGGACACCTTAAGTCAGGCGATACCAGAGAGAGGGGAGTTCGTGCCTGTCCGGTACCTGAGGCTGTCGCATTTAGTTTAGCACCAAATGGAGCATCCTTATTCAAAAATTTCATCAAAGCTAATTATAATGGAACAATAATTCCCTGTATATAGCAGTCGCCCTTTCTTTAACCCTCCCCCCCCCCGCTGAAGACACTTTTGTGCATTAAAAAATTACCGTTAGGAAATCTAATCGTATTTCTTATAAATCAGGGTATTCATTTAGGATGGTGTAGCGTCGCCGTCCCTTCAGGAGTTTTAATACCCGTTACAATTGATCTATTCCTTCTCCTTTCAGATGTCACGCAAACGCTACATCTCGAAGTACGGGTCTCTGCGCAGACGACATTTCCCGGACGCGGTCTTTCGCAAGTGAACAGCTTCCTTCCGGCTCGAAGACCAAAGATCCGTACAACTTTCCTTCCTCACTAGTAGTTTTCTTCTCTTAGCGGCTCGAAATACCTGTCTCCTTCCGGTCTTTTAAAAAGGGGGACTGCTGAACACTTTTGGGGTGCGTTATGGCTTAGTTAAGCACAAAAAACGTCGTCATCTCTCTAACCGGAAGTGACCCCCGCTTTCCTTCGCTCGTGATCATTTCCGTCGCCGTGGCGACCAGCGAAGGAATCTTATCTTTTAGATTATTTAGTTAGAATGACGCTTCTCTCGGGTTTATCGCAACTAATTAATTGCTTTGTCTTAAATGGCTGCATCCCCGACATTTTTGCCCCTCCATGAAAACACGTGACCTCTGCTTTTTCGTTTTGCACGGTACCGTTCATCTGAGTTGCCGAAGGTTCGAGCCTTTGTATCGTAGGGTAGGATCCCTCTGAGACACCGTAAATTCATTTCTTCTTTAACCCTATGTCGCAGACTGTGGCCCGTGCCGGTTTGGACCAGAACCGAAACAAGAACAGACTCCGGCCGGTAAACATCATCCACACGCGGACGGACTTTAAATAACTTTACTTAGTAACGCGAGATCTTATTCCATATAACATACTTTCGACAGTGTGAACCCTGTCAATGTTATATTTTCCGAATATTCATTTGTGTCAAAAATTGCTTTTATTGCGAAAAACATTTCACAGAACTTTGTCTCTGCCTGTTGGAATGCCTTGTATTCTTTTCTAAATGATAAAAATGAAAACAGCTCCTTTGTTGGGTACTTTTGTTCCTTATTTACATATATTTTTACGCATGAACTCACAGTGGTGGGGAGAGCTACTGCGTTTTCGTTCCCCCCACCCCACGGTTCCTGTATGACTTTTGTCTGGATCGCGTCGCCGGAGATGTCGGTGGCAGAACCGATCGCATGCTAACTCAGATCATCGAAGTTTCTAACCGTTCTGTCACTTTGCTGTACGAAAAGCTGACGCTTGTAGTAGATCTGTATCGTTCCCTTCAGCGCGGTGTAGGCGACACATCCCAGTAGAGCGCGCTTCAGTCGCGACTGAAGGGAGCTAAACAGGATGTTGCCCGTTGCTACACCGATGCTGGGAAGAAAAAGAGCCTCAGACATCAGCATGATAAAATCGGGAAATATGGCCAGCAAGGACAGGTCACGTATGGGTATCCTGGCGTAGGTGTGTGGAACTGAGTAGTTCACTCCGGAGAGCCTCGAATACCTCAGCCACAAGTGTAACACGTAGTCTTCCCATCGGAGCAACCTGAACCCGATCAACATCACCGGGATCAGAGGAAGCGCGAACGGCAGCCACATTGGATTGGTTTCCTCAAACATTTCGACACTTTTTTCGATTCCGCATATAAGCGTCACGGTAGAGTGGCCGTACACCAGAGAGAGACAATAAAGAGTACACATGACAAAGAGAGACAGCAAATAGGGGCAGCACCTGAACACCATCTTTTTTAGATTTTCAACGCAGGACAGTATCCTTCCGCGTTTGCCAGAAATGACCACGTATGTGGTTCTGCAGGCCGGACAGGCCACCTCTTCGGCCGGATCGTCCTCTTGCTTTTTGTCGATCCACCGCAGAAGACAGTCGTTGTGAACCCACTTCATGGTGCCTTTGCACCGACAGGGTTTGGTCCATTTTTTGGCCGAATTCTCGCCCTCGCCCTCGAAGCATATCCAGCAGGTCCGGGACTCCCTGCTGCTCGCCACCACGCCCGGAAACCTGGCCCTTTCGTGGACCACCTCCGTTCCGCAAGGTTTGGGCTTCTGCACCGATTCCATCATTCTTCGTGATGTTCGACACCGTAGGCGATTACGATTTAACAGGAGGTCTGAGAATGCATGAATATGAGCGGCGAAGAAGAGTAAAATTGGAAATTTTCCCTCCTCACTTCGGTCTGAAGGAGAATTGCGGAGATGCGCGTGAGGTTGTTTGATTCGCCGTCGACGTCACAATTAGAGGTTACAATCGCCGACGTTAGGTACATAACCCCGGAAGTTGCTCTTTGTTCTAACGATGCCGCTGTAGCTGGCAGACGGTCTTCGTCCGACGCCATAAAAGGTTCTACCATTCTTGCTATTGAGTTTGGAACGAGCTGTATTTAACATTAGGGTTGTTTTCCTGAACGATCGGTTATTTCTTAAACGCTATTTACCTTGTCACGCTGGAGATTTCATTAAAAAATATATCAGATTATTTTTTCACCGCATAAAACGATAAATTTCCAGCTTTAAAAATCTCATTTTAACGGCGCGCGAAAGTCCGGCAGTTAGGATAATGGACTTGCTACGGTAGTTCGAATCCCGGTCGGTACCGACTCGATTTAGGTCGAAGCGAGTCTCCAACGACGTTCTAAGGATGAGCCCTTCAAAGGGCCGAACTATTCTCCCAACTTGTTCCTGGGGGCGGCACACGACCACTAGGAGCAGATAACTCAAATCAACGGAAGTGGAAAAACGCATGTTTTCTTTCGATAGACTAATCACATGATTTCCAAGAGTCATCTTTACCTATCTTCAGTGACTGACATAGAGAATCAAAAGGATATCTTCACATGACATTTAAAGTACAAACGTTTACTTTCCAATTATTATTTAAATTTCTAAATGAAGTCATTAGGAACAAGCCTCTATCGTTCTTGGAGATAATAGTGCTACATAAATTCCTGTGCTTTTGAGTTAGAGATCCGTCTGGGACGAAGACGCCACCGTCTTTACACTGGTCTACAGTCAAAATGTTTCTGAAACAATTGAAGTCAATCTTGACTAATTGTGAGTCACTGAGAACGGAAATGCTGTTTAAAATTGTTGACTAGCTCTAGTTCTCAAGTTACGGTACTGTGTTATAACGAGTACGAACATGCACCTGTATACACGGTGTACATCAGACTCCAGCTGCCGAACGAAGTGGTTGTGCATAGTAATTTCCCTTATCATTGAAGGGTAAGTTATGTTTATATTTATTTATAAATTTATATTGATATTTATTTGTTCTAAAAATAAATATTTATTCTATAAACCAAACCGTCTAGATGCTGCTGAGATGCCTACATATTGAGGTATCAAGTTATTACGTATTGCTACTTCTCACCTTCTAGTTTTTACTTCTGTTCTTGCAGATGCCTCGTACTTGTGTCAACAAGGCAGATAACTTCTGCTACATTTGTGGTGAAGTGACTTTTGCGTCGCAGAAGCGCAGTATAACTGCTACGGTTAGGAAAGCCTACCACCTGTATTTTGTATGCAAAATTGGCGATCATGACAAGAGACGGGCCCCTCACATATGCTGCAACACTTGTGCAATGAATCTTCGCCAATGGTTGAACAGGAAAATGAAATGTATTCCCTTTGCTGTGCCAATGACTTGGAGATAACCAACAGATCATAGCAGCAACTGTTACTTCTGCATGATGTCTCCGGTTAGGAAAGGTCTGTCAAGGAAGAAAAAGCAGACTGTGCAGTATCCAAAGATTCCATCAGATATTCGCCCAGTACCCCATTGGAGAAGGACTACCAGTTCCCGATGCACCAGAATCATTCTCAATTGAGTCAGATGAGGATTCTAGTCCTGGACCATCAATGTCACATGACCCATATTTTGACCAAAAATCCTCCTGTGAACCACATCTCATAACTCAAGGTGAACTGCACGATCTTGTCAGGGATCTGGAGCTACCCAAGAGTAAGGAAAAGCTGTTAGGCTCTAGACTACAGCAGTGGAATCTCCTGGCAGCTGATGTTAGGGTTTCCAGATTCCGTGACCGCCAAAAGGAATTCAACCCATTCTCCATCATGGAGGGTGATCTTGTGGCCTACAACAATATCAGTGGTCTGATGGCAGCCCTCAACATAGTTCATGATCCATGTGACTGGAGGCTGTTCATAGATTCATCCAAGATGAGTCTTAAAGCTGTTTTGCTTCATAATGGGAATGTTTTGCCATCAATTCCATTGGGGTATGCAGCCAATATGAAGGAAACTTATGAAAACATGAAGCAGCTTTTGAGGTGCATAAACTATGACCAGCATCAGTGGCGACTTGAAGGTTGTTGCTCTTGTGACGGGTCTGCAGGTTTGATACACAAAATACTGCTGTTTTCTTTGTGAATGGGATAGTCGTGCGAGAGATTCCCACTATGTCAAGAGAGACTGGTCACTCCGTCCATCATTTGAGCCTGGGAAGTAAAACGTTTAGCATCCACCACTTGTTGAATCAAGCAAGATTTTGTTACCACCTTACACATAAAACTAGGCCTGATGAAGAACTTTGTCAAAGCCATGGACGAAGCAGAAACAGCTTTCATGTACCTCACTACAAAATTTCCCAGATTAAGTGATGCAAAGATAAAGGAAGGTGTTTTCATTGGTCCTCAAGATTCGTGAACTTCTTCGCGATAGTGAATTTGACTGTGCACTGCGTGGCAAGGATAAGAAGGCGTGGGAAGCATTCGAGTTAGTGGCTACAAGATTTCTTGGAAACAAGAAGGCAGAGAACTACAAGGAGTTGGTGGGAAACCTCATCAAGGCATATAAATGCATGGGATGCAATATGTCACTCAAGATACATTTTTTGGACTCACATCTGGATTTTTTCCCACCCAACTGCGGAGCAGTAATTGACGAGAATGGTGAGCGATTTCACCAAGATATTTCAGTCATGGAGAAACGGTATCAAGGCGAATGGAATCCACAATGTTTGCAGACTACTGCTGGATGGTGACAAGAGATGCTCCATTTAATGCCTACAAGCGACAAGCCAAAAAGGCGTGGAGTAGACACTGATGAAGGACTGAACTATGAACTGATGCTTGGTAAGTGTTACAAGTGTTAAGAGTGGTCCATGATTGAAAACCTTCTATGTAAACCATATAGAGAATACGTGAAATTAAAATAAAGATAAAAAAAAATATATTTCTTGTATCTTTGGAACGATAGCCAATCAACAATTTTAATTGTTATATTTGAATTCAGCACATCAAAATGCATGATAAATAACTAATTTAATCTCAGAAGCAGACAACTTTTGAGAAATTGTTGACCAGTGTAATCAGTCTGTCTCGGTGAGGAGTCACCTCCCCTTTCCAGCCCCACAGCGCGAGTAAAGACATGGAAGTGCAGCATGTATGGCGGAATAGCGGTTACTTCTCTCGTTTATAATTTCGACATGGGAATCCGACTTCAGTGGTTTTAAGTTGCAACTCATCTCCGGTTTCTGAGCGGTGGACGATCGTGTACATATATACAGGGCACCCCACAAAAAATGTACCAGAGTTCAAAGACAAATAAAAAATTAATTGCGATATTAGTGTAAAACCAAAACTAAATAATAAGAGGAATTCAGAATTTGCACAGGCTGCCATTTCCATGGCTCAAAGGTCACCAGATCTATCCCCCTCCCCTTAAGTTTTTTTTTTCTTTAGGTACCTTCAAGAAAATTCATCGAAGAGAAACCGAGAACAAACGGTAAACTGAAGAATTCTGTGGCCAGAGCTTTCGTCCAATTCCGAGACTGAGACACTACAGTCAACAGCCGAGCTCTCTACCTATCCGCGCGTGAGCTGAGAACGACGGGAAGCATTTGGATAGATCTGTATCGATGCCAAAAATAAACTTTTGGTTTCCCCCCTATTATTTAGTTTTTACGCTAACATCACAATCCACTGCATTCTTATTTGACATTAGAACGGTACTGGGTGGGGGACCGAACCTGTATATTATAAGAGATCCAACCCACGACATTTAGACGACTCGAGCTGGGCTCGGATCTTTCTACAGGCAGCAACGGGGCGATGAGTCCCCACCTTCCATGCGCCACTGGTCGCTCGCTGGGAGTCCACACCGCACAACTAATATTACTTTTCAAAAAAAATTAATTAACTGGCGCAGTTAAGAAGAATATCCTTTACGGTCACACGCGCGCACAAAAACACGATAATGTGGGCAAGGTGCGGCTGGCCAAGCGGAAATTTAAATATCTGAAAATCGCGGTTACCGTTTAAATTGCCATGGTGACTCAGCTACCAGCGAACTGTGGCTTGGAGATCTCAGTTGCCAACATCATTATTAAATTTATCATCGAGGTATACAGGCAGCTGCCGTCTCGCCGTGCTTAGCGACCAGATAACCGTCGTCAGTCATCTTCGAGTAATAAAACGGAAACAGCTCAGCGGTTGTCGCTTCACTTAGTCGTCAAGGTTGTGCTTCCATTTACTAATGAAATAAAATACTGAATTTATATATATATATATATATATGCTAACTTTGATTTCTGAGAGAAATTTGCCAACAAGTAGATTGCCACAAGGATTTACTGTCGAGTTCATTCTAGTAGGGTAACGCAAACGGCAGAGATTCTGGTGGAACCGTATTAGGCTCAGCAGCCACGCCCTTGGCCAAACGTTTTCCATCATCCTAGAATTTTAAAAATTGTGCTTAAGTCGAACTGACTGATTAGCATAATTGTGCGCACACCTCTCTACAGTTCCACACATATTTAATGGTTACATTATCAGAACTGTGAAATGTGACAATTTTAAATCTAACATGCAAGCACGTGATTTCATAAGAGGCCTTCAATGTCAATGACGACAGTTGGAAGTATTGATGGGTACAGACTTTAGCTATAAGAGCACGCTTGAAGACAGATTGTTATTGCTCTTTCTGGGATGATGAAGAACTTTGGCCGCGGCTGTATCTGTAGTAGGATTCGATAACTATTTATAGGTGAAGAAAAAAATGTTTGAAAAGAAGTTACAGCTTTGTTATATTGGAATATTTAGAGAACAGCTGTTGAGACCAAGTGTTTTTAAAAAGATCTTTTTAGATCTACAAAGACGACATAATACACACTGAAATATGTTGTATGTTGAATTTGAAAACCTGAGATTAATATCAGCAAAACAAATACTCTACACAGAGTGTATGTGCTCTAATGAATTTAATCTTAAATATAATTTTAACGTTCTAGCTAATTTTTTTTCTTCCTGTAAACAACTGAGGAACTGGTTCAGAAATTAACCCTGCGATCCAAAATCAAAGATGCAGGTGAGCTGCTACACGAAGCTGGACTGACTGCTAACAATGTTAGTCCTGCAGATTATAGACCCACCCCCCCTGCTTGGCCATATTCCCGGTGGTAAAGAAACCAGACCAGTTCTTTATCCCGGTCGAGCAACAGCTCTAAAAGGACACGAGTTTTGGTAATACACAATGTTTAAAATCAGCGTTGTAATGAGGGCACAAGTCTAGCAGCAGCAGCAGCAGGCGATAATTTAGGATTTAAAAGCGAGACGCGATTGCATAACGGCAAAGTAAAACTTCCGGGAGTAACTCCAGCCTCCAGAGTCCCTACCACTCGTATCTCCCGGTTTTGCGAAAACTGTTTTAAACAAACAAAAAACAGGCGTGACGCATAAAACGGTATGACGAGAAAAAGAAGCACTGATGTTATACCTATCGGTGCTGCAGCAGGAAAGCTGATCTAATGGAGATAGCGCTATATTCTTTCGATTGACATACATCAATACGATCGATAGTCAATATTTTTGTATACGTTCGCCTTTTTCACATTACGACAGAATTTCATGGCAACAAAAGTTTAAGAACGAATCAAACGTATTCAAGTTTTGTCACAGAAGCCCAATTTTTGGAGATTACACGACAGATCAAGGGATTATTAGTAGTTGGTCGTCGCCTGGCCATAAACTTCAATCACAGCCTGACAGCGTTTATGCACGGAGTCCACGGGATGAATGCTCCGGCCTACGAAAATCCCAAGTCGACGGAATGATTTGGAACAATTGATCTAAATTTCTGAATATTTTTTCTCCTTAATAGCCCTATCTGTGTTGTTCCGTGGATTTTCTATTAGTTCAAATCAAGGCGTTGAGCCGGCCAACTTAGAACTGAAATTCTACTGCTCGACGATGGCGGCCGAGCGTTTCGGACCATTGTCAAGTTGGAAGAAAGGCAGTCTTCAGAGTATGGTTCTGGTATATTAGTCACAATGTCCAGGTAAACAAGTCGATCTGTTACTTCTTGGATACTCACCGAATTTTCGCCGCACCCTGAATTATGGAACCGTGATTTGGTCGGACCAGAGCGATCTGACCAACTGGAGATCTTGGTGAACCGATGTCGAGCCAGAGAAAACAGAATTTCTTCCGCAACACGGCCCATCAGTTGGAAATCGCGAAACCATTTCTGGACATTTGTCGCAGAGACTGGGAATCCTCACCAAACTCCTTTTTAAACGTCAACGAATACCTTGCACCTGTCCAGTTCGGACAGACGCTTAATTTCTTGATCGGTTTTTTCGGAGTCTGCCGTTTCTATGGCGGTCACTGTATCCGTCCTTTGTTGTACAGCTTCCGGGTTCGACAAGGAGCCGTTTTTATTGCACTCGAACCGCTTAGCGACCTCGGAATACTAGAACGGCTCCTTGCGTGATCCAAGCGCCTTTCGTCGACCTTAACTGGTGGAATGTCTTCAGAAGGTTCTGCATTAGTTCGCTATATTCAATTGGTTAGCCGAAGAAAGCCACAGATATGAGCGATTGTGGGGTTCTTAATCTTTTGTTGGCATTAAATTTCGCCGTAATGTATGAAGATGGAGCTATGCAAAATATTGACTACCGATCGTGTTGATGTAATATCATTCGAAAAAACAAGAAATCGCTTTTCTATCGGTGTGATGCTCTGGATGGAATATCTATTTTTACGTGTCAATTTACGGTTCTTCTGTCATCGTTCTTAAGCTTTTGTCTCAATCACTTATATGGCTCATAAATTTGTCTGATAAGCAGCAACTAAAATATTTGAAAATAAGATAAGCCACAATACTGATTATGCTAACAGACTGATTTAATTGCAGTTCCACAAAGTATTAATTTTGATTGGCGAGAATAACCATTACAACAGAAAACCCTAGTTTTACTGAGTTAGGATTTCGAACCGCTAAAGATAATAACCAAGAAGCAAATCCTGTACTTCGCAACCGTTAAATTACTAACTGTTGTGTTCTTTTAAGTAGCGATGAATATCAATCAAGACGATTTTGGAAAATAATTACTTTAGTGCGATTTATAAATAAATGGTAGAATTTGAGAATAAGGAGCCTCGTCTTTTGATAGTTTTCTATGCGAGTAGGCGATCGGAAAGCCAAATTAATTTAGCTTCTGCATTGTAAACTACTGTAAATTCATTTGCAAATTCGTCTTTTTTAAGGGGGGCACATTGCCCTAAATTAGAAACAAGCAAAACTCAGAGCAGGAGTGATTTCTAGGCTCCATCCGCACAATGGCAGCGGTTCCGGGCGTAATCAGCGAAAGGTCTTAAGAGCTGTGAGTTCTAGCTGACGGGGCTGCGAGGTCTTCTCACGATGAGAGTATGGCAGAATATACGAAAAAGGGGGCCTCATGAGAAAAAGGTGAATTCGCTTTGAATAAACTGCCCCTTGCTGGTGTCGCTTGTTTTTTTTTTTTTACGGGGGTTGCGTGTTATTTAATAACATGGTGGCTACCTAAAACAGCTACCAGCCCCAGTCTGGATCTCTTCAGATCTTTAATCCCAACTTAAATTCACTATCGAAGATCTTTTATTCTATGACATTGGACGATTCCTTATTCTAAATTACGACGGGAGTCTCATTAACCTCTGTGGTGAAAGGTAGGGGGGAGGTTCTCGACCATTGATAGCCACAGAAGAGAAACGTGGGAGGCGCTTCAGTCCTCCCTGACGTCCCATCCATTTCTCATCTGTCACATCTGTGGTAAGATCTCTCTCGAATTGGCATACAATCCTAAAACCTGACTTTTCTCCGCCCTCTTCTAATAAATAGCCAAGAAACAATATTACTCGATTATCAAGGATCGCCTACTTATTTACGTGTAAAATTTTTGAAAAAGACGTTTATGTTCGCCAACAAATCCATAAAATCAGTTGGTGTTTATTTAGTAATTTTGATTTACTGTCACCGGTGTTTTTTGGTGGCGGTACCTCATGAAGCGTCTGCGTCATCCAAGAGTCCCACAGGTGGGCATTTAAGCGAGAGATGGAGACAAAGAACTGTTTCGGTCGCAGCTGCGCTTTTCCTTCCGACTAAAAAAAATCCTAAAACAAAACACAGAAAAGAACTGCAAGAGCCTTAAAAATCGCCGCAGTGTACACACAGTAAACCGAAGCTTGGTATATAGATAGGGGAGAGAAAGAGAGATGACGTCAGTACAGAGAGAGAAGCCATTTCTCTGTATAAGGTAGGTCCCAACAGCCGTGAATAAGGCGGTTGGGGCTAAACTACAAAGTAATCGAAAACTCAAAATTGTCGTCTGCTCTCCAATCCGAACTCGCGCCCCCCCCCGGCCCCAGTCTTCGAGGAAGTATGGAAAAAACACCTGCACGATTTAAATCAGCTTTAATTCTGTTTCTCTGATGTACAGCTATGGCGGGGTGGGCGTCTGGTCAAAGTTCTTCACGACTCGGTTGTTCCTGGCCAGAAATGTCTGGTGTTTGTAGTAAATCCTGACAGCCCCCTTGAGGGCGGTAAACGTGGCGCCGCCGAGAAGGGTCCGCAGCAGCCTGGACTTCACCGAGCCGAAGAGGAAGCTGCCGGTCAACACGGCGATGGCGGGCAGCGGTAACGCCCTGCTGAGCAGCGGGCCAACTTGTATCACGTGCAGCGACCTGATGGCGGCGGGCTTGACGGACCGCGAATCCCTCACAAGCCACCGGAACAAGAACTTCTGCCACAGGAGCTCTTCCCACCGGGAAAGCTCCAGGGCGATCAGCGACACCGGGATGGCTGGCAGGAGGAACAAGAGGAGCGCCGGGTTGGCCCTCTCGAGCAGCTCGAGGCCCCGTTCGGTGCCGCAGACCTGCATCACGGTGAAGGCCCCGTACGTGGCGGCCGTCCACACGGCCGAGATCTCGGTCAGGCCGAAACAAACGTACAGGCTGGCGGACCGAATCCTCTCCTTCACCCCGCCCACCAGGGAGAAGAGCAGGTTCCGCTGTTCGCCGTAGGCGGTGACGTACGCGGTTTTGCAGACCGGGCACGCGATCTCCGCCGTCTGGGTTCCTTCCCTCTGCTCGATCCACTTCATCAGACAGCCGCTGTGCACCCACTTCAGGGTCCCCCTACAGCGACAGGGCTTCGACCACCGAGCGCTCGCCCGGCCGGTGTCGCACCCGTGGCAGATGCGACAGACCCGACTCCTCCGCTCGCTCTCCGTCGGGACCGGTCCGTTTTCTGCTGTATCTGACTGCATCTCAGATGACTCCAGAGCCTCTAGGGAAACGTGCATCTGTGTGTAGTCCGCCTTTTGGAGGAGCAGCGTCTTCTTCCCGCACGAGGAAATATATTCACCTGACGTCACAGTGCTAACAATGACCCGGTTCCCGTGGAAACCGGGTTTTGGATCACTTCCCGGCGTCCTGTGTGGAATCCAAATTCAGCAAACACGTGCCGCCGGGAGGGGATCGTGCGCGCGCGCGCATCTTCCGGATACTAAAACAGATGAAACGCAGTAACCTGTTAAATGAAGTTTAGTGCCGCATAGCAGTTCTTTTCCTTTCGTTGACTGTGACGCCCCAAACTTTGCGACAGTACCAGGAGTGACCTCCCCTGCGGATCTCAGAGCGAGGCCAGATAACCCACCCCGGGTAGAAACTGATTTTCACAGAGTGCGTTTCCTCCGGAAAGACACCACGTCGTGGAAAATGTATACATAGATGATCGCAGAACCAAGATATATTTATGCACTCATACACTGGCTTCCAAAAGTTGAGCAGCAAACAAAAGAAAAAATATATTTTCAAAATTGTTAAAGTTTCATCCATCGAGTTGGTCAATATTATCTCCTCTTCATGTAGAGAAATGTTGATTAAAGAAATGTATAAATCAAGAGTAATTTTAGGGGTTTAAAGCGAAATAAACAGGACCAAACCAGGGAATAAGGAAGAAACATAGGGAATGCAAACAAAAAAGAATTAGGAAAGTTGATGGCAAAACATGGCGATTCACGGTGGACTTCAGTGCTGCACATAACCCTATCAGTGAGCAGTAGGTAATGGAGTTCCTAGTTTTATCAAAGATTTTTGCAGTTCTTGAAACTAATTTTTGGGGAGTTTAAGAGAGGCAACACATCTTCCTAGAACATCCCAAATAGTCTCAAAAGGATTTAGCTCAGGAGAACACGTTAGCCACATCATAAGTGGGCGTGCTTCAATAACTGTACCTGCACATGTGTCTATCACAAGGATCCATAACTTCATTTCTATACCTCATCGATGCCAGGGCACCATCCTGAAACACACGTAACTTTAAAGTTATGCCCACCCAAATGAACTCTTCGCAACCCCTTTCCACGGTGTTTGTGGGCTGGTTGTGTGTGTGTTCCACGTCCCCCCCCCAGAGAGTGCGCGCCGCGAGTCACCCTGAAGGCTACATCTGGACTGATCAGGAAGGAGAAGATGATTCCGGTTACGTGGTGTCTGAGCGACATGTCCACGACGCTGGGTCAGAGATACCCACCACTGCCAAAGAGAAAAATAATTTTCGAAATATACTAACTAATGTTATTCCTTCAGAAGAGTTTCGATGTATCAGTGAGAAAGAGTTCGGCTAAAAAAAGGGGCGACATCGAAGTACTACGAAGGCGATTCTTGCGACAACGAGGAATTCGCAAACCGGTTTGTAGGTTCCTTAATAATTGAGATAACAGCCGTGAGTTTTAAATGCTGACTGGGTTCCTTTAAATCTGGTACGGAGCGATGTTTGTGTTGGAAACCAACTTGGAGCTTAAGGGCCAGCGTGCTGAAGTCGGCTTTGTACCCGGACGGTCCGAGTACCGATGAAGGTCGAGAGAAGAACATCGGCCACAACTGAAATTAAATCGTAATCGCCAGCCGGTTGCGGGTCGTGAAAATTCTTTAGGGGAGAGATTACGGGCGATAGGGAGCACCGGACGACCCGACCCGCCTGCAAGTTCTGCTAGGTCGACAGCTTGTAGTAGTCTTCCCAGCCTAACATCCTAAAAGCGATCACCAAGACCGGAATCAAGGGCGTTCCGAAGAGGAAGCGCCTGGTTATTCTGTTCTAAGATTTTAACGCTTGCATCGGTGCCCTAAATAAGCTCCTATGATCGTGAAACTATAGGCTATGGTCAGGCGGTACAGCACGAGTACGGCAAGGGGCGGAAGAAAGATAGGAACAAACAGCGAAGATGAGCTTCCTACAACGACGTACTTCGTCCCGCAGGCCGACACTTCGCCCGTGTTCTGTCGATCCGCTGTAGAAGTCTTTTGTCCTTATGACGTCTGACAACAACAGAGAGCAAATGTTCTTATCGTTTGTACGTGGAAAACGTCACGCAAAGCTTTACTCTATAAGTTATCTCCCATTATGCCAGCTCTTACGTTAAAAAAGGTGGACCTAAAGTCAAAATCACATTAGCATCCTCGAATTTACTGCAGAGCCATCGGTGTCAATCTTTCGGGTATTTGAGCAGCACCCTAATTAAAATGGTGCTTTCCGCTGTCCTCGACAATACAGATTGCCCTTACCTCGGGAAACACAAGAACCCCTAACTCCGGTAAAATCCCGATTTTTATATTGTACAGATGACGTATAATATATTATGTAAATAGTGTCATTTTTGTAAAAAAATTATTTAAAAAGCAAAAACACCACAACTAAAGACCAAATCGTTTCAGTTGTTCCAAAGTGACGTGACCGAAGGTAATAATGCCACCTGGAAGACTAAAAAAAGGTAGAAAATCTGGAGGTAAGGACACGAGCAATGACGGAAATAACTTGGAATTCGGTGATGTTTGAAAAGGAGTTTCTCTGATACAAAACAATCAGAAGGATTTTCTGGCCTGTGGATTATCTTGGCGGTGTATCTCCAGAACGAGACAGGACAGCGGGTATGATTGTATGTATATTTCTGTATGGAAGAGTGAAGAAAACAGCTCTGTGATATTGTTTATATCTTTACTATAACAATTGTGTGCGAGAGCAACTTATTCTAGTGTCCATCCTGGTGCGTTGTCGCTGCAGCCTCTTGTCAGTACGTTTTAAAGAACCGCAGATCTCTCGCACTATTCGACGAAGTCCTTTACCGTCCTCGACGCTTTCCTCAGGTAAGTCAGGTGTTTGTGGAAAATGTTCACGGTCGTCTTGGCAGCGGTAAACGTCAGGCCGCCGCACAGCGCGCGCAGCAACCTGGATTTTACAAAGAAAAAACATCTACCGGTTGCCAGGGCAACGATGGGAAGGAAAATGCTCTCGCAGAACACGGTGCTGACCCGCATCTCCCGCGGGGGTTCGGATGACGGCAGGAGGGACCTCGGGTACAGGTGGAACATGTACTTTCGCCACAATCTCAGCACGCGCTCGTCCCAGTCGATCATCGAAAAGCTGACGAGGAAGGCGGGTATCATCGGCAGGCCGACGAGCAGGCAGGCCGCAGACATCCCTTTCAGGGTGCTTAGCCCTTCCTCCCACCCGCACAGCACGAGGACCGTGAGGCCGCCGTAGGAAGTCGCCAGCCAGTGGATCGTCACCAGGATCAGCCCGCTGAAAGCGCTCGGGTAGAGCAGGCGGAGGAAGCCCCTGTAGCGGCGAAGGGCGGCCATCAGTTTCCGGGGCCGGCCGTAAGCGATCTCGTATCCCGTTTTGCAAACCGGACACGCGATATTTACCACGCCCTCGGTCTTCTTGAGGTCGATCCATCGAAGCAAGCAGTCATTGTGCACCCACCGGAGCGTGCAAGGGCAGGATCTCACCCACCTCGCGGTCAGGTCATCTTTGTCGTAGCCGAAGCAGATCCAGCACTTCCGCTGGGCACAGTCAGCGACAATCCCGCTCATCAGTTCAGGCGATGGAACCGGAAGTAACCAATTACTATTTTCCGCGCGAGACAATAATATTCTTTTTTAAAAATTTTTTTAACTTTTAAAACCAGTTGAAGTGGGAGGAAATAAAGCGTAAAGTAAAGAAACAAATTATAATCTTAAGTTTTGCAACAACAAAAAATATATATATTATATATATGCAGATTTTTACAGAAAAGTAAGGAAAGTTAGGTCACAAACGTAGCAGTCACGCTCCATCACCATAGAAACGGTTTTAATTGTCGAATAATTGTTTCAAAATCACAATAAATAACAAGATATTAGCAATTAGGTTTGCTTTTGTTTTTTTTTTTATAATTTAGATAGTGAAGAACAGCAAATGGTTAATGACATCCAAGCGGGGCAAGGATGGCAGCTGGAGGTACGGTCGATTAGTATCAGCAGCCCAGAGTGTCATTCTCCCCGTGTCCACCCCTCGCAATAGTCCTCCATTGTCGACGACCGCTGGTCTTTAAGGGGACAGATGCCACCAGCTCTTCTTCGAACTGTCAATAGCTGGTATGCGTCTGGAACCCTCTTTTAATATTTGTCGTCGGCTGATGTTAGTCAAACCGTGAATTCCAGGAGATTTTAGCGCGCACACTTTTTTAAACTTTGGTTCACTTGTTAACATTTAAACCCTATCGTGTAAACATAGGGCTAATTTCGGAACTTCGTCAGTTCAAGAGTTGACGAGAGAACAGAATCGATTTTCCGGGATTACTGGACCTATCTGATCTGAAATATTCGACCATTACAGTGCAGTACATTTTCGCAAAGGGTAATAGTAACGTAAGTAGGGTTCTAGAGTTATCTCCCCAAGACGTTTTGTGCTAAGTCCAGCTTTAAGTACTTTCTCCCAGTTTATAATCATTTAAAGTTTCGTTCTAGGACTCCTCCTTTAAGAACAAAAAACCTCTAATCTAATACTTTCACAGTTCACAAGTCTTTCAAAACCAACTAGCTTTGCTGTATGTATGATGTAAATTTATCCGGCGTCTACTCGTTTACATATACGCTAGTATACATTCGTTGCTCTATGATCAGCAAAACCAAACTAACTTTGTGATGCTGCAGCACAGTCCATGTGCAACAACATTGCGAACAGGGATCAGGGAGAGACTTGACAAAGTCGGAAAGAACTTGTTTAATATGGGGGTCAACGGTTTGTGGTGCAGACCTTTGCTGCTGATTGGAATGTTACTGAATTTCAAGTATCATGAAATTTTTTAATAATCTTCAGATCCACTATATACAGTCCTCTTGACAGGAAAGCAGCTTTGCCATACCATATATCACAATATCATTAGCCTTCCTAACCATTTTCTAAACTTTATCTCTGCAACCAATCGAACCACCAGTGAATTGTTCAGCATCATCATGAAAACAATCAGGTTATAAGTAAAAAGTTGGCACGGCATACGAGGTGCAAATGTAAATTTGACCAAGACAGCATCAGTAACCCTCCAAGTTTATTATTATTTAAAGGTTCAAAACCTGGACAGCAGGAGACCCCACCCACCATTTAGGTAATCGAGCAATTTCTGCTGAGAAAAATGACATTGCTCGCAATCATGGTTTTGTATCACATTTTAAAAATGAAGTACCCGTCTTTGCCATTCATCATTTTCAAATGACATTTGTTTGCTAAAAGCCATTATCTGTAGTGATTCACTATCAAATCAAATTTCACTTATTGAAAGATTTTGATTTCATAGTTGACAAAACAATGTATTCTCTTGCACACACGTTAGTTGGTTCTCATCAAAAATGTCAACTAATTCTCTGATCTGTTAGAACTTTGTTCAAGTTATGCAGACATGTTCATGGTGGTGAATAAGAGCACCAAATGAACCTTACATTAAGGCAATCATCCCAGCTTTTGTTGCCAAATTAACCTGAGTTATCAAGAACTTTACCAGCTTCCAGCAACTGACCAAAGAAACTTTTAGATATCGATTTATACATTTGTGCTGATCTCTATGCACTTAAGACGGCAGCATGACAAGAGTCGGGGACCTAATAAACTTCCAGTATGTGACCAGCCAATAATAAATTACCCAATTTGCATCAAACTTCACAGGAATTAACCAAACTACAAATGACTTTAGAATTCAGGTTACAGCTAAAAAAAATATTTGGTAGAGAAACAGCTAAAGTGCAATCGACTCAACAAAGAAATCATATTCAAATTGTGGGGGGGGCTGCATTTGTCAAGCAGACACCAACAAACTAGCTGAGCCACATCGAGCTCAGGCTGTCCAGTGGAAGCAAAGCACGACTTTGACACATCTTAGTCATCATTTCTAAAAGACAGTAGACATAATTATCAGTCATTTTCAACATGACCAGCGAACTTCACCCACCCTAAGTTTGATAATTTTAAACCTAAATTTTGTCAGATATTCCTTGGTGTACACTACTTAAAAACCTATTTAGTATTTTTACATACCATTAGTTGGTTTACATTTTTCAATGTCTCAAGCAAAGAATTTATTTTCAGCTATATATCATTAGTGGCAGTTACGATGGGGAGACAGTAATACAATTTATTTTATTTCAATAGTCTGTAATCACTAAAATCCAGAGGGCACATCATCTGATAAAGGTAAGAAATCCCATCTTGACAGGTTTTTTTGTTGATATTAATAACTGATTTAAAACAAAAGCCACCCCACCAAACGACACAATGGCCCGGTTTTTATTTCCCTTTAATAGAAAAATAAAAGCCACAACTACCAGCTGGTTATTAAATATTTATTTCCAGAAACCATATACAATGAATCATGCATAAGAACAGAAAGGGCGTACAGAGATACGTATTACTTCAAATCGTACAGCACAGCACACCCATTATTATATGCGATAACACACACTGTACAAAGCTTTTCACAGCTTACCTACTACCATTGCCACTTTCTGCAGTATGCTACACTGGTACTTCGGTAGTCCAAACCAGTGCAATCGTTTAACCATTATCTTTTTTAATGCTTGTTAAAAGTGCTGCTGCTGGTTAAGAGAGTTTTCAAGTTTTAAATTCCTCGTGTTTCATTAAAATGCAGCCTGATTTTAAAAACTCAAAAGGACGTGCTGCAGTTCCAAAAACCCTGCTGAAGTATTTCAAGGACTATCCTTCTTATAATTGTATTTTTAATCTGTTGTGATGTTCAGCTGTTTTCCAAAGTCACAACCCGATCGTGTTGCAACATCTAACTGCAGTAGTTATAGTACAGCGTGGGACATTACACAAATACATTGGATTTCTGGCGAATGTCTCTACATTTGCATTTTTGGTTATCAGCAGGTAGAATCCTGGGTTTAAAATCTGACCACCCCTACTTCACAGAGGACTGTGGGTGGGTTTATCAGGTCCCTGCTACTGATAAAACAGCAGCAGCGTAAGACTGCAGAGACAACAGTATACCTTTCATCAGAAGCCAGAGCAAATAAAGTATATTTTGGTGTGAAGAGGATGTTATTTCTTATTGTGACAAAAACTCTTTTTTTTTTAATTGCTGAAATGTTTTCAGAAACAATCTGAATATATTTAATTAAAATTTCTTCATTTATTTACTCTTCTAAGTTAAGGATTTCAGGAACAATTTAGTATCACAAATTATAAACTGAAATCAGTTTCAATCTACACACTGGTATTTATTAGTCATATTGGAAACTGATAAATGAAAAGTACCAAGCATGATATAATATGGTGGTACACAGTATATACACATGCAAAAAATAAAAAGTTATGGAATAAATTTACCAAACAAACAATAATAAATTAAAAACAAAACAAATGTAACAGATGATTCAAATTTTGTGGCTGAATGAATTTAAATAGCATACTGCAAAATAAGTTTCAATGGTACATCAAAATGGAATATGCAAAGTGCTAACTGGAGGAAAAAATATTTAAAATAGACAATATTCATTTAAAAAAAACCACACCAAGTATTTACGATGTATGTATCATTCCATTTACATCAATACAGCTCAAGTGCCAGAAAAGAAATAGTCTAGAGGTTAACTTTTAAAATGCCAAACTGATATAAAAATTTGACTTTATATCACAAGTTTGAATTTATATTTGGTTTTAAGAAAATCTAGCAAAACCGATTTTTCTTATATCCTACACATTTCAGATCTTACAGAACTCTTATATCAACATACCAAGTTGAGAAATGCAAATATATTTTTTAATTCTTTCCAGAAGGCTGAAAAGAAATTTAGATTCACATAACCATGGTTTTTAGTTCTAATTTGAAGCAACCAAGAACCATTATTACAAGAATAAGCTAATTTTTAATATTCAAAATGAGAAGTTAAAATCTTTTTTAGTGTTGCTAAAACAAAAATCAAATATATGTTATCATTTCTCTCTATAGTCATCAACTTATTACCAAGGAATACCTTGAAGAGACTCTGAAGGAAATCTGGTTTATACCAGGCTTCTTTTAACTTTTAAATTTATATATGTACATAATTTAAACTCATTACTGATGGATTGGAGTCTTGGCCACTTTTGAATATAGTCAAACCTCAATTTGACACTCAATTTGTATATATTATTAGCTGAATCATATGAACACAATGAAATCTCATCTATTTCGCCATGTTCTCCTATCATAGATTACACTATAGCTGGCAGCTCACATTTATCTAGATGCAGCAGTACACAAAGTTGTTCCAGCAAAATGATGGCCAGTGTATGTAATCTTATGATTTAAAAGGGAGTGTGAAGATATTTCTCTCATACACTAATTACTTTAAACAATAAACCAGTATAATTCTTTTTTTTTAATTAAAAAAAAAGAAAAATCCATTAAAATGGTGAGATTAGAAATGGAGAATTACCAGAAGTATTTGGTAAATAAAAAGCTCAATTCCCTAAAATGGTCAACAAATAAATGTGAAGTTTGTACCATTATCTCAAGCTGCAACCATCTCAAAATCTCCAAACAAGCTGGTAGTCTCTAAAATAAGTATAGCTGACATTTATCTGCCAACTACCTAAATATTATGTTGAGATTCCCACTGATAAATAAAATGAACAAACTGAAGTGTGACTACAAAGCACCTTCCATAAATAAAAACTGGGGTTATTTGGTACCATTAAATATCTTATGATTTATCTGCACTCCTGCAAACCCAACCCCTCTCTTTTTAAAAAATTTAGGTAATTTCCTTTGCTTAGTATATTTACTGGTTGATTACCTGCTTGCTTTTCACCATTAAGCAAGCGTATCTGACATTTTACTGACATCATCACATCCTGCCTATAGAAATAAGAGGTTGCTTAAAAAAAAAAGGCACAAATTTCCAATTTTTTAAAAAAATTCAGTAGTTTTGGAAACAATCAGTCAAATCAGATTTTAAATAATAATCTTTCCTTTAACTTAGTTATGAAAAAATGCAGTTTCAATAACATTAAATAAAACACATACATTCAGGAAACAGCTTGTTTCTTCATTTAAAAAAAGGCAAAGTTTAACTAAAGACAAGGCTCACCCGGCATGGAGCCTAAAATACTGAATGAAAGGTGGCAAATATTGGATTATTGTAAATGAAAGAGTAGTCAAAGTTTTTATGGCAACAGTTAGCCAGATGAAGTTGGCAATGAAATGAGAGAGAAAGAATTGTTTAAAACATCTGTGCCCCTGAAACCAAGTTTCTCACTACACAGCTGTTCTAGCAGACAAGAGAGATGCCGAGCGACCCTGTTTAAAATCTTATTCGTAAACATTTGGCACTATCTAATTAAAGTTTTTAAAAATGTAATATTATTTGAGATAAATTCCAAGACATTTGCATGCCTACTTAAAAAACCACACTTCAAGAAAACTTATTTTTGAAGTCAGGCTTTTGATCACTCAGATCAAACAAGTAGATACCTGTATTAAAGGCAAGTTGAGGATTTCTCAATCTGCTGAATGTTGGCTAGGGAACTCATCAAAAATGTCTTATCACAAAGAACTTTTGTCTCACCTGGGTTATATCACACTAAAAATATAATCTACATTTCATAAAAAGATGTTTCTCTATAAAATCATTTCAACATACACTGACAAGTTCTGCAAAATCCCTACATTTTTCTCATGCACTAACATTGCAGCCGCAGTTTTCAGGGGTATGAAAAAGTGCAAAGATCTGAAACTTTTATTTCCATTGAGCAACTACATATAGTCGTTCAAACCAGTAGTCGTAGAGGAATCAAATAATAGCAGCTAAATTCTATTCTGCAGTAAAATAATCCATCTCAACCATGTTTAGTAAGCCGTTAATTTAGTGTACATCAGATTTTTCTTTAAAAATAGACAAACAGACCTGAAATTTAAGCATTTTTTCTTCTAAGCAATTTCATTAAAAAAAAACAAACAAACTTTCATTTACCCCCAACAATGTAGCTTATAATATTAAATAATAAAATAAATCTTTATTTAGGTTTCTCTTTTCAAATTCTTTGCCAGATTTCAGTTATAAATCCTTGAGATTCCAAAAACTTTATAGAAACATTTGTAAAAAATATACATTTTGTAAATAAAGTACAGTCAAAATATCCTTAACAATCACATATACACTGAATCCTTTTATCCTAAAGGTTTTAATGGGCACAATATTAGAAGATGCACCACAAGCACAGACAGCAGTGAACTTGGCTTCAGGGGGTAAACAAGTTTATGAGCAAATGTGTAAGTTGTGAGTATTCACCATAATGAAAAATATGAACAACAAAATTAGTCTGAAGTAAACAGAGATACAACATAATAAGCAAAATAGTAATCCACAACGATGTAAAAGAAATGTAACAGCAACAGAAAAAAAATTATGTACACAAGATATGACGTCTTTTTGTAAAAATGAAATATTTATGAAATGAAAATAGATCTTGAACTTCTGAAAATATCTGCCTTCTAATAGAGGCCCAAAAACTACTGGAGCGTGCACTGCCAAACACGTGCAGCAGTCTGAGAAGTAGAGACATAACATGTTGGTAGCTTACTGATCATAAATTTATGCAGATATTTATTTTTAGATGCATGTCTCAGAACATTTCATATTATTATAAACTTTTTGTAACTAATTATGCACTTTAAATTAGATTAATTTGAATAATGTTTTTGGTGGGCTAAGTATTTAGCAAAAAAGAAATTCCAGCAGAATGCCAGGTCAAATCCACATGGCTTTAAGATGTGGGTTGAATCGCTGATCAGCTGATTGCTATAACAAATAGTTATGTAGTCTACAGATATCTTTCAATAGTATTTGCATGTTATAAAGATACATCAAATAAACTTCAAAGAAACAAAAAGAATGTTGTAGCTAATTACTTTAAAATGGGTTACAGAAACAGACTATAGTTCCAATAACTGGACTAATGGTTATTTTTTGCAGTAACTGCTTTAAATACTCAAAGCCTGGACATGTCCATGGAAGATTCTAAAAAATCTGGATGGCAAAGAACAAATTCAATTACAGGAAAATATGGACACAAATTGATGAAAGATAATAGTTACCTGACATTTCCTTAAAGTGGAAAAAAAAAAAAACAACTTAAAATTGCAAAAAAGAAAAAACGAGGGAGGTGAGGGTAAATCGTGAAAATACTTAAATCCAATCACAACCAAGCCAATGGTAACACAGTAAATAAATACTGTACCTGGTGTTATAAAAATCTACCTTCCACAGTAGATAGACACGCTTCAATACAACACCTTGTAGTTAACACTAACAGATACATAGTCAAGGTAACCTCTTCAAAGCTCACAAGCTACAGTAAACAAAAACCAATTTCAACAGCTCTCCCCCCAA